>BSBM01000153.1:6067500-6667500 GCA_027924585.1 Larix kaempferi
ACGTTTTTTTATTCTTCCGGGTACTAAAAAAAAATCCTTGGTTATGCTAGATCAACTGAGAGAAACTATGATTAGACGTAACAACCAACTAGGTCTCCATTAATAATAATACTAAAAATATTAACCATTCTATTTGTAGATGTGATGATTACTTTCAAGACATTGCTTGAATTGAAAGACATTTGTCATTGTTAGATTACTTACCATGAATAGGTTGGAGCTTCCATTTCTGGTTGCTCTGCTTCTTCCACTCAAAGAGGATAAGTTCATTGCCATCACGTAGTCCTCCAACATGGCCATCTGCATCTTTCACATCCATATTCAAATGGATGTTGTTCACAGGCCTCAGGCATTCATACCCATTTCCAAAGTTTGAACTTAAGGTCCATTATCAACTAAGAGAAACTCTGATTACACGTAACAACCAACCAGGTCTCCATTAATAATAATACTAAAAATATTAACCATTGTATTAATAAACTTGCAGATATGATGCTTACTTTCAAGACATTGCTTGAATTGAAAGACACTCGTCATTGTTAGATTGCTTACAATGGACAGGTTGGAGCTTCCATTTTTGGTTGCTCTTCTTCTTCGAATCAAAGAGGATAAGTTCATTGCCATCACGTATTCCTCCAACATGGCCATCTGCAGCTTTCACATCCATATTCAAATGGATGTTGTTCACAGGCCTTATGAATTCATATCCATTTCCAACACCTGCACTTAAGGTCCATAGAACATACTCCTCTACCTTGTCATGATTATAATATGCCAAGTATATCTATTCAATACCATTAAAAAATAACTCAGGATTAGGGTATCACCATTGTAATAACAGATTGGACAGTTTTAATACAATCTAGCATCTAAGACTTTGGCAGTCCAAAATCCTAGGTCATGCTTGATAGCACTGTAGTGAATGAATATATTGGGGAAAATGAGACTTATTCACATATACAGAGGACATGCTATACTGAATAATGTAACATAAAGGAAAAGTGCGAAAGAGGTTTTACCTGGTCCCATTCCTTATCCCCATGTTTACGTGCATGTCTGGTGGCCTTATTCACCAAAGAAAACGTTGGGAAGCCAACTTGATCCTTGAATTTAAGACCCCATGAATCTACTTTGATCCATTACTCGCAAAAGTATCCATCACAGTGGGTTAATGACAATGATCAATCATCAATCAATTAGACCAACAAATGTCTTTCAACGAGTCTAAAAAAACTAGCTCTATTGACCAGTATGGATTTGAAATGGTGGTCATTCTTGAGCTCTTCAAGTTGGAAAGTAGAATCTCATAGGCAGATACAGGCTTCAAGGCATTCGTTCTTTGTCTACTCGCAATCTCTGGTAATATTTTGGGTCTTTCTTTCATGTTACTCCATTACACATTTCTGAGCTTTGATTGACATCGACAATTTATTATTATTATCAATTTCAAATATCATTACTTTGGTTTATCAGTATGAGAATTGATGATGAAGAGGTGCATACTTGAATCTTAGCTATGGGAAGGATCGACAATGAAGAGGTGGATCAAGAAATGAAGCACAATGGCGGAGGAAGCCTTGCAAAGAAGAAACCCTAGCCAAGGTTTCCGTAGGTAATTCCTGTACATTTGGTAGAATGAAGATGGATTTCAATCCATAAAATACTAGAAGCATTAGCTGGATGAGAGCTCGAGCATGCAAACCTGTCAATTTTGATGGTTGTCAACCTAACCCCATTGAGAGCTCAAGCATGCAAACTTGTCAAATTCGATACCTGTCAACCTAACCCCATCCCTATGCCTGTCTATGTTTGTATTTTCTATGAGACGTCAGACTATGTCAGACTAATCAGACTATCCACTATAAAGAAAATATTTAGATGTTAACATTTGCAAGTTTAAAGTCCGGTTGAATTTTTATTTTTCTTAATTAGTGACAATGATAAAAATTGTCTTTTCAAGCCCTTTTCACCAATAAGGATTACACACATATTAAAATATTTTATTAAATAAATACAAATAAATAGCCAAATTCTTTCAACATTACATTAACTATAGCCAAGTTTTAGAAATATTTTTGGATGAAGTAGATTAATAGTAAAAAGCGGAACATATAGTCTTTGTCTACAACAGGGACTAATAAACATTATCTAGGGATATGGTATTGAAAAAAATTTGGATAGCCAATTAAGAATAGAGATTGAATAAATTTTAAGTTGGTTGAGAATAATTGAATAGACAATAAGTGATTTGAGATTGACCGAGCATAAATAACTTAAAGAGCACAATGATGGTTAGATAATGCCAGCAATGAGTGCATGTTGATGGAGCATGCTAACAAAAGACTTGATAGGTTCGAGTAATGTTTATTGATTTGTTGTTGATGAGGTATTGGCAATGAGTAGTCAAGTGACTAAGCAAGTCAATTAAGATTATTATTTAACTAGCACATGATAAACAATTTTTAATTGAAAGTTATCAAGATTACAAATTGATTGTATAACACATATATGAACCATAATAAAATGACCAAGTGGATGAGTGATGACTAGATCTGAAGTAGCATGTGTATGCCATGTGTATTCCACATCAACATTAGTCATCAAAACAATTCATTGTTGTTGAGCAATTGGTGTTGAATGACCTAGAAGGTGAATTGATTCATCAACTAATAAACAAAGAAGATGAATGGTTGTAACTAAGCCATGGAGAAGGACCATAAGAAGGAGCACTTCTAGAGACTGAAGGTTGGTAGAGGTCAACTAAGGAGATAATGTTGTAGAGTTGGACATAGGTTGACAGAGTTTGGTAGAAGATAACACAGAAGGAAAACACCTTCTAGGAGAGGTCTTTATGGAGGGTTTTAGTGTTATAAGATTTGGCGAAATTTTTGAATTAAATCTTTGCTAAAACCTCTGCCATTTGTAATGGAGAGTTTGACAAAGGTCATAATGGATGTTCATGAGTGGTTGAAGGTTATAAATAAGGTTTTTTTTATCAGTTCAAAAATATCACACAAACACATTGATGGATCGTAAACATACATGCACTGGTGTATACAATTTAAATGTTGTGCATCAGTGTGTCATAAACATACGAGCACCAATGCATACAATTTAAATGTTATGCACTAGTGATTTTCATTTATATAATGCCTCAGTATGTGTAATATGTTTTATATCACTAATGCTTATTATCCTGGTTAAACACACATGTGCCGACCATTCACAAATATGCACCAATGGTTGTATTATATTATGTACCAAATTCTCAAAATAACATAAAAATCGAAAGAAAGAGTAACCCAATGCCTTGAGAAAGAAATAAAGAGATGAATAATAATCCTCTTTGAGGGGAAAACCTCCTTATACAATGTATCAAATGCACAAGACAAAATGAGATGATCCTAATTCTAGGTCTCCTTGGTGTATATATAGGAGATAAAGGGTACAATTACAAATCTAGCGACCATACAATTACAATTAAGGTCCTATCCAACAAATAAAGACAATATTGATATAATAATATAAATGTATTCTCATAATATATAGGGTTTAACATTCCCCTCCCCTTCAAACAATTGTTTTCCTTAACACTTGATTAACTCTAGATGTTTCTACATGAAGAACTCATCTTCCCATATTACCTCTTCTATTGGCAGGTTCTTCCAATTGATGAGGTACTCAGTAATTTCTCGTTTTCATAGTTGATTGATCCTTATGTCAATGATTCTTTTGGGTTCTAGTATCAATTTCCTTTCTTCATCAATCCATGATAAAATAGATTGGACTAGGATTTTGTCACCAATTACCTTTTTTAGGAAAGAAACATGGAATACTAGATGCACACATGAAGATGGAAGCAACTCCAATTTGTAAGCAATACTTCCAATCCTTTAGGGGCCATAGTAATTGGGTGCTAATTTATTATCCTTCTTTTTTTGATTGAGAGACATCTATTTGTATTGTTGTAGCCTCAAAAATACCCAATCCCCCACTTCAAATATCATTTCACTACAACGTTGATCTACTTGTTGTTTCACCCTATTTGGTGTTATAGCCAAGTTATCTTTCAGTAGTTGGAGAACCTCTTGTTGGTTCTCTATTTGATCCTCCGTTGCTTGAACCTTAGCTTTCTCTTTCAAGGATGATGTGATGGAAGGAGGATGATAGCCATAAAGTGCCATAAATGGTGACATTTTTTTATGAAGTATGGGAAAATGTGTTGTGCCACCATTCTGCTAAGGGAAACCACTTGACCCATTGTGTTTGTTTATTAGATGCAAAGAAATGAAGATAGCCTTGTAAGCATTTATTCACGAAATTAGTTTTCCTCTCAAATTGAGTATTGTAAGAAGAGCCAAGATCCAACTGACTGCCCAAACAAGAAAATATTCCCTTCCAAAAATTCCTAGTGAAAATTGGATCTTGGGGATTCCATGTAGCTTTTGAACTATATCCATGAATGTTGCAACTACTGTACTTGATTTAAAAGGATGAGAAAAAGAGAAAAAATGGGCATACTTTATGAGTTGATCCACTACTACCATGATGACAATATTTTCTTAGACATGTGATAAAATCCATTGAGACCTCTTCCTAACGCTGGCTTGGTATGGTTAATGATTATAGAAGACTTGGTGTCTTGACTGTCTCTCCTTTGTTTTGTTGGAAAACCAAACATTCTTCCACAAAATTTTGGACATTAGTTTTAAGACGTTCCCCCAAAAATACTTCTTGATATGGTGGTAAGTTTTCAAGAATCCTGAATGTCCTCTTATAGAAGAAGTGTGCAATTCTAAAAGGACCTTTTGTTTGAGTTGAGAATTCTTACATAAATATAAATGATCATAGTATCACAGTGAATCATTATTCCACATAAATTTATCTAGTGGAATGTGGTCTTCTTGAAGTTGTTGAATTAGATTACATGCCTTTTGATCATGTTTCCATGTTCTTTCTTCTTCCACTGAATCACATTGCATAATGGAAATAGAAAAAAGTAAGCTCTTTATGTCATCTTATTTTCTTGAAAGTGCATCTTCCATGACATTTTGTTTTCCTTTTTTTGTAGATAATTACAAAGTCATAACCTATAATCTTTGAAACCCATTTTCGTTTCTCTTCCGAACATAATCGTTGTCCAAGAAGTACTTAAGACTGTCATGACCTGTTCTTCCTATTAGGTAAGGGTGCAATTTCTTTGTTGCATATAGTATGGTCAACATTTCCTTTTCATAAGTTGGTTTGGGTAAGTTTTTCAAAATATTTGGTTGCTTCTTGAATCCGAGAGAATGCCTCCTTTTCCAATCACCTTGTTAGAGGTGCTGCTATTTGACCATAATTCTTGAAGAATTTGCGGTAGTAGCCTATCAATCCTAAGTATCCTCTAAGATTATTCAAGGTTTTAGGAATTGGTCATTCCATGATATCCTTAATTTTGTTAGGGTCCACTTTGATGCCTTAATGAGATATCCTTGATTTACAATATGCCATTTACAAAGTCCATGATATCAAATCCCTTGGATATTATATTTCAGTTACACAATCTAAAACGTGGTTTTGGGAGAGAAAATGGTTCATTTTAGACATAGAGCAAAATCAAAACCATATGAAAAGCGTGACATGTTCCTACATTCATAATGTAGATAAATATTTGAACTATAAGATGTGGGACTAATCTATCGCTTAAATAGTTAGAATTCACAGCATGTCTAGTACCAAATCCATTAAATTACAAATAACAACAACCCCAGTCAAAGATGAGAGGTTATAAGAGGTTCAATAAATTGTATCATAAGATTCCTGCTGTTATTAAACCCTCCCAAGTAGCTACTAAGGTGACTTATGCTGGAGATTTTGAGGCAGATTTTGCTATGATACAAAGGTTTGACACAATATATCAAACCCATATGTAGACTCTAGAGTGCATGGTTTGATGTGCACTATAAATTACTTTGAGCAATGACACAAAAATATCCATGTTTCAACTTGTTACTCTTTTAAGTTCTTCAATTTGGTGAAGATAAACCATGCTAGACTTGGAGACATATACCTCTTACTGATGAAAATTGCGTATAGATCTCTTCCTTATTTGGTTGGCCCCAAAATAAGTAGCCCCATTTACTTTGGGAAAATATCCACCTTGAGGACATTATGGTCAAGGAAGATGCAAATAGGCATGCCAAAATTCACCTTGATTAGTCCCAAAGAAGAATAAACTACCATTTTCTGAAAGATCTGTAGTGTATGTAATATGCACCAGGATGGAACAAGCCTTAGTAGAAGAGCACATCCCAAAGGAAAAAAGTATTGTTGCAAAAAATGATTAGAAAAGATAATGTTGGGTTTGAGATGATCTGGAAACCCTAGATTTTGTGGTCCTTAGGGCAATGTCATTGGACAAAAATCTCCGCATCAGTTACTGAAAAAAATCAAAATCTGGAAATCCTAGTTCTACAATGTTATGGCAATGTCACCAGCCAAAAAATATGGATCAACTAATGAAAAAATAAAATATGGAAATGCTAGTTCTGTCGTGTTTAGGGAAATGCCACTAGCGAAAAATATTTATGCTGTTGGTGAAAATAAAAATGACAGTACAAAACCATGGTTCCGTAGTCACAAAAAATAATGATCCACCATCCCATAACCACAGATCAGGTCAAGTAAAGATGGCTGAAATAAATCAGCAGGTAACCTCTAATGTTGGGTGCTGAAATCTTGTGCAAGAGATCTAAAAAAATAACACAAATAACTGGGCTTAAACAACCCAAAGTTATGTGCCCAACTTCTGCTGCAAACAATAGCCAAGAAGAAACCCTAACCAATAGAGAAAATGGGTAAGGGAGGCTCAAACCTGCTTTGATACCATGTTGAGATCACAAGAGAAAGCAAGGATCGAATGGAACCACAAACAAACCCTAAAGCCTGAAATAAAAGGAGAAAACAACACTTGATAATATGTGATAAAGTGCACTAGAGCCGAACGATAGTTGTCCACTGTCCTAAGAGTAAGAGGCCATAAGAGTTCTATAGAGAGATAATCAAGCATAAATATTACACCAAGAAAGCAAGATGGTGCAATGGTACATGGTGCCCTGAGGCATAAAACACTCTAAAAGGATGATGATTATAGGTTGAAGGATGCAAGAATATCACAAGATGATGATTTACAAATGATTCTTGAATGTTTAGGGATACCCTCCTCCCCAGGAGGGTTTATAGGTTTACATATAAGTTGACTAGGTTGGCCTTAACCATAACCAGGACTCTAATAAATGATTACATTAATGCCTAACCAAATGTATTAATGATGAAATATTAGTTCACTATAGCCAAATGTGAAGATTACACCATTCTCAACAACAAATAAACTGTTTGAGGGGAGTTGAAATGCAGCCGAGGCAATCCAAAAATTGCATTGGGGGGTTTGGGAATCCAACCTAGATGGGACAATAGAATTGAGCAACTTCATTAGCTGATAATATTTGATACTACTTAGATAAGTGGACAAGAATTGTAAAGGCGGAAGCCTATATATAGACAAAAGTTGTAAGTGTTGAATAATCTTAGTACGGATCCTTAGACGTTGATTGTGTGTGTCTTTGAGTCTGTATTCGAGATCAAGAGATATTTGTGAGATCTGGTTTTGCAGAGATATTGTATCAGGGTTTTTCTGAAGTAATATGACATGACGAACTGTTTGGTGAAATTCCCTGTGTATCTTTTATGGTAATGCATGTTGTGATTCACGAATGATGCAATGTTTTCTTGTTGCAGCTAATGCTTTAATGTTATACTTGTTGAGATGAAAGATCCTGTTGAATGATGCTATGAATATGAGTGATGTTTAAACTGAATGCATGTATCTATATTTGAATGTCGCGATAAGTTAAGTGAATGTTGCCACAAAAATCCTCCTTCATTCGGCGGAAACATGGTTCTGTCCACTCTCCCTTGAATGCCTCGGGTGAGACCTCATCTGCTTTGCAGGTGTCCCCGGACGGGGTAAAACCTATCTGGGCCGATGCTCAGGGAGATCGTGGTGGGGTGGTGTCGACAGTGATGGGAACCTCTATTGACTAGGTTTGAGTCAACAAATGGTTTCATTGCTGGGATTGTGTGCAAAGTGAAAGGAGGATATGTTGTGGCATTCAACGCAACCAGAGATACAAAGATGGTTTGATTAGAGGTTGCAGGAGTTTGTTGAAGAGGAAAGCCGAAACACTTTTCTGACAGTAGATCAGTGGGTGGACAGATATATTCACGACGATCCGCACGAATGGTTTTTTTGTGAATTCCCAGTCCTTTTGTTCGAGTGGTTGGCGAAGTTGACATTTCTGAAGAGGAACCACCAAGGCGGTCAGCCGATGACTTGGACCCCGGAGTTGATCCAATAACTATAGGAAGTCGACAACAAAGCGTCGTGGGTTGTCGAAGTGTGGCTTGATAGTATCTTGGAAGGATATATCACTGAATTCGCGGTTGATACGCAGAAGTCCTATAGTGAAGCTGAAAGATATTTCTTCCGCGAACCCCGGGGAAGGTTTCTGCTGTCGCTTCAACTGTCCATTAAAATGCTTATTTGTGAGAAGGGTATATTGAAGATGCATCTAGATCAGTAAAAATCCTGGTGGGTGGAGGCCGTGGGTATCGCGCCGGCTAGGGGGTGGTACATGGACTGATAAGGGGTAGATGGGTGCAGGTCATGATGGGACTGTGAGTGAAGCCGAGGAAGAGAGTGGCCTTACAAGGGGAGGAGCGAGGTTTCGACAAAAAAAGAGGCAGAGGATAGGAGAAGGTAATGCTGTGATTGAACCACAAGTTTGCGAAGGAAGAACACACTGGACGAAGCGACCTCACAGTCCGGAAAAGGAAAACCAGGCTACGCCCAGGATAGAGGTAGGACCAAACCCCAACAACAACGTACCCACACCTCCACTCACTATCTTTCAATCGGTAAGAAACACAACTTTGAACCCACCAGGTCAACAAAATTTGATTGCCAGTAGTTCAACGACTGCAGGAAGAAAGCCCAGGATGGCGGGTGAGGATGCTAAGTTGCCACTATTCCATGGAGATGGAAAATATAATCCTAAACAATACTAGTTCGTATGTGAGGTAGTATGGACCATAAAACAGATTACCGATGATAATGCTAAGAAAGGACAGTTAGTGACAACTTTGCGAGGTCGCGCATTAGATTGGTTTATGAAGTTTGTTCTAGTCCCTACAGGAGCTTTGGATAAGACACTAGACGACATTAGGGATGGTTTAATTGCAGAATTCAGAAAACCCAAGTCTGAAGCACAATATATTACAGAATTGAAAGATATTAAGCAGTAACCCAATGAGACGGTGTGGGATTTTGACCAGTGGTTTAAGATGTTGATGGCGAAGGTTAGTTTTGATATGAGCGCTGTCCAACACAAAGAGTGGTTCATCGCGGCACTGCTCCCGCATATCCGACTACCACTGATGCAACAAACATCTCGACGCCCAGTGAAGCTCTGGAGATGGCGATGCGGTTGGAATCGTCGCTGGTTGGGGAAAATGCAGCTGGGATGTTGCAAATACAGACGCAACTGGCTAACTTGACCATACAGTTGCAAGATCTGAAGAAGGGTAATGAGCAGTGCGAAGAAGTATGGTGTACACGATGTCGAGGGGAAGGACATACTAAGGACAATTGCCCTGACTTCCGTAACTATTTGGTTTCGGGAGCACCCAACCCATTGAATGGTGATAGCATGCCATGGTGTCGCGTTTGTTAGGTATTTGGGAACCGCCATGAGGAATGCCCATACATGCAGAAGATGGTCACCAAACCGATGAATCTATATTTCACTTTTTGTAAATCTGCGGGACACGACGAATTAGATTGCCGAGCATATGGGTTGCTTCATGAGAGAATGTATGATGCATTCTATGTAAAGGATGACCAACATGCCATACAACAATCGTAACCGCAGCCATAGGTAGCCCAGTCGCTACCTCAACCGCAAGTATAGTATGTACCGCAGCAGCAACCACAATAGTTCGTGCTGCAATATGCTCTGATACAAATGGCTCCACAACAGCCGCAGTACGTTCAACAATCGCAGTATGCGCAGCAAGGGAAAGGCATGAAACCAACTCCGATGCAGCAACAGTACAATCAACTGCAGTACCAACAGCAAGGCATATTTCATGGAGGATTTCGGGGTGGACACAGTGGAGGATTTGGTCACGGAGGAGGATGAGGAGGTCGCGAACTGGTACAATGCTATCACTATGTGGTATGGGGACACTATCAACGCGATTTCCCATTATTGTAGACGCAATGTACATTTTTCTTTGTTACAGACCATACAGTGGAGAATTGCCCGCAGTTGATTGCGCAGTGGCAGGTAGGAAATGTTCCACAGTTGCAGAATCAAAATTAGGCACAACAGCCAGTACAGAATCAGGTGCAACAACCAGTGCAGAACTAGAACCAACGTCTATATTAGAATGCTAATCAAAATGTAAACCAACCAAGGAACCCCCAAATCAGAATCAGGGTGTGAATGTTGCGATAATTTCTGCGGAGCCAAGACCACAAGATGCTGCCATCATAGTCACCACGAGGGGAGGCGCAGTAACAAGAGGGGACATTTGATTGGCGGGGCAGAAGAAGGTATCATTTGACATTGAGTCCAAGAGTGATACATTTTTTCAGGCACGTTGTGCGATGGACCAGGATCACGGTAAAGCTATCATCTGTGACATGCCCCCTGTTTTTTATACTACTTCCGAGGCAGGACCATCAGCGCAGTCGAGAACATTGCAGAAGTTTCTTGAGAGCTGCTTAATATTGGCAAGGGATCTTGCTGATCTAGCTAAGATTGAAGGATTGTTGCAGCGTCCAGCTAGGGGACGGAAGGAGTCCGCGGTAAACTCCTTACAGTGGCGAAAGACAGGTAAGGAGATGTGAATGGATATACAAATTGGGGACTATGATGTTGATTCAATTATTTTGGATCTTGGTTCAGATGTCAACATCTTAACCAAGTAGGCATGGCAGAAAATGGGGATCCTCCCATTGAGCTAGTCTCTTGTACAGCTCCGGTTAGCTAATCACACTAAAGTGACACTGATTGGGCGAGTCCCACGGCTGGTGGTGGACATTGAGGGAATGAATACCTACGCTGACTTTGATGTCATCGAAGTGGTTGAAGGAGGAAGCTCATATCCCACATTGCTGGGGATTGGATGGGCTAACGACAGTGGAGCGGTAATCAACTTCAAGTGGCAGATGATGACTTTCAAAAACCGCGATCTCAGAGTCATGGCCCCGTTGGATCCGGCTGAAGGACGCTAATGCATTGAGCCAGTGAAGGATGAAGATCCAAATGGATGGGATCATGCATTCAACATTTATGAAGACTATATTCATCCGACTGCCAACGGTGAGTTGGGATGGTGCAGTGAGAGCTCCGCATCTTTCGACTCTGATGATGCGTTAGAACACTGGCAGAACCGCTTGCATGAGGTGTCACTCCGTAAGTGTGGGTTAATCATGCAGTCGCTATGCCACGTCGCGACTGAAATAGTCACATTACCAATATATGAAGGGATGCCTGGCTTGACCAACTTTTTGACAGAATTTGAGGAACGAGTTTCAGAACTGCAGCGATTGCTGGCACTCGAGGAAGCAATGAAGGCTACTCCAGCACGCTAGTGGGAGACACATAAGAAATAAATTAATGAATGGATGCAGTGCAGAAGATTGATGACGGTTCGTTTTGGCAATACTGAGGTCTACCACACCGGGAAGTATGATGGTCAGAATAACCCTGCAAGTCATTTGAAGGAATGTCAGACATTATGGGCATCGCGACCATGAGATGAGTGGGTCCATGCCTTTATTCACACTTTATATGAGATGCCGCGCTTAGGGTACACTGCAGCTGAGTTGCGAGGAGAAATTACCACTTGGGTGGAACTGACGGTATGCTTTACTTATACGTTCAGCTTCGCAGATGCCAACCTCGATATTAACAATGCTTTGCAGCTCATCCGTGATGTGGTTCTGAAGGTTGTCCCAGTTAAATATCCCGCGGATCCGAACGTGCAATACCAGATGCAATCCCTGATGGAATGTTACAATATCACTGGCGGGGCCGAAGATGGTAATGATCCGTGGAATGTCAATATTCCGGAGTATGAAGGAAGTCGCAATGTGGTACCACCGGATGTGCCAAGTGACCCGATCAGCTAACCATTATAGCTCCGTAAGATCAATATTGGGACGGAGGCCACTCCCAAGTTTGTGAATGTTGGAGATTATTGGGATGATGAGATGATGGGAAAGGTCACTAATTTGCTGCATGAGTTCCAAGACCTTTTTCCTACGAAGTTTTCCGAGATGAAAGGTATTTTGGGTGATTTAGGCGAGATGAAGTTCCCCTTGAAACCAGATGCTAGACTGATCAGGAAGCAACCCTATCGGTTAAATCCGTGACATAAGGAGAAGGTCAAGGCAGAACTTGATCGCATGTTGGATGTTGGTATCATTGAACCGGTTGAAGAGTCGGAATGGATTAGTCCTATGGTGGTACAGGATAAGAAGACCGATGAGGTGCGCATTTGTGTCGATTTGCAGAAGTTGAATGACGCCTACCTGCATGATCCCTTTTTGACCCCATTTACTGATGAGGTACTCGAAGGTGTGGGCGGCCAGGAGATGTACTCTTTCACGGACAGGTTCTTAGGCTATCATCAGATCCGCATTGCGAAGGAAGACCGCCACAAGACGACTTTTGTGATCGAATGGGGATGTTTTCAGTATACCGTGATGCCGTTTGGGTTGAAGAACACACCTGCGATATTCTTGAGTGTTGTTGTCGCCGCGTTCTGAGATTTCATTCAGAAATTTTTGCAAGTATACATGGATGACTGGACAGTCTATGGTTTGATCCGCGATCACCTGGCCAATCTGCGATTTATGCTGGAGCGTTGTCGACAGCACCAGATATCACTGAATTTGAAGAAGTGCATTTTTTGTGTGTCATTTGGGATATTGCTAGGTCACATTGTGTGAAAACAAGGGTTGTTAGTCGATCCAACAAAGATTGCGCTCATTTTGAGCTTGACACCGCCGACCACCGTTAAGCAGTTGAGGGCGAATTTGGGGCATACTGGGTATTATCGCAAGTTCATCAGGGGATATGTAGCGATCACTGCCCCTATGGAGAAGCTACTGAAGAAAGATGCAGTATTTCAATGGAGCACTGAATGTTAGGATAGTTTTGAGCAGCTGAAGGATAAGATGGCTTCGACATCGATATTGGTATTTCCGGATTGGAGTAAGGAACTCCATGTCCATGTTGATGCATCGTCGATTGCACTTGGTGTGGTGCTAGCGTAACCAGGAGAGGGGGATCTTAATCACCCTATTGCTTTTGCCAGTCGAAAGCTGTCATCTGCAGAAAAGAACTACATCACTACCGAGAGGGAAGGCTTGGCGATGGTCTATGCACTACAGAAGTTCCAACATTACTTATTGGGTGGACATTTTAAGATGTTCACAGACCACTCTGCATTGGAATACCTGGTCAATAAGCCTATGTTGGGGGGGAAGATATGCCGCTAGTTACTTCCTTTTCAGGATTTTTATTTCGAAGTAATTGTGAATCCAGGGCAATTGAATGTTGGCCCTCATCATCTATCACAGATTAAAACAGGAGAAGAGCCAACTAACATTGAATACGGGTTTCCTGATGCGCAACTATTTAAGGTTGAAGTAGCGGATGGCTATTTTGAAGAAATCATTCAGTTCCTGGCGATAGGTACCGCACTAGATGAATTCACCACTAGTCAGAAGAAGCAGTTGGTAGCCAAGGCTGCAGACTTCCAGCTAATCGCAGGAGAATTATACAAGATGGGCACAGATGAGATATTGCGACGGTGTGTTTTGCCACATGATCAAGAGCAAATATTGTCAGAAGCACATGCAGGAGTGGCTTCAGGGAACTATGGCGGTCGTGCGACTTCCAGGAAGGTGCTGCGGGCAGGGCTTTGGTGGCCCACACTGCACAATGATGCGATAGACTATGCGCGATCCTGCAACGTTTGTCAGAGAACCGGGAAGCCATCCAGGAAGGACGAGATGCCGCTGATGCCTCAGCTAACACTACAGTCGTTTGACATATGGGAAGTTGATTTTGTGGGACCAATCAATTCACCGGGGAAGCGCACTGGTGCAAGATACATCATCATGGTGACAGATTATTTAACAAGATGGGCGAAGGTGGCACCAATCGTTGATTGTTCCACGGCCACAACCATGTAGTTTTTGTTCGAAAACATTATCACTCGCTTCGGTTGCCCCCAGATATTGTTGAGTGATCAAGGAAGCCACTTTCTCAATCGCACCATCAATGCATTGACAGAGGAACTGCAGATACAACACAAGAAGAGTACGCTGTATCACCCACAAGAAAATGGAACGGTGGAAGCCTTAAACAAAGTATTGGAGCATGCGCTGACAAAGGTGTGCAATGCGAACCGCGATGACTGGGACCTGAAAATCCTAGCAGTGTTGTGGGCATATCGCACCACATGTAAAAGGTTGACAGGTCAGACACCATTCAAGTTAGTGTATGGAGAAGAAGCGATTATGCCAAAGGAGTACATTGTTCCGAGTCTACGCATAGTGGCAGTGACAGGTATGGATGATGCAGCAACATTAGAAGAACATCTCGCGCAGTCAGTATAGCTGGAGGAAGATCGCTTTATCACAGGATTCCACCAGGGGGTGGAGAAGGATCGTCAGAAGGCTTGGCATGATCGCCACATAAAAAATAAATAGTTACATCAGGGTTACTTGGTGTCGTTGTATGACATCAAGTTTATGAAACATCCAGGAAAATTGCAGATGCATTGGCTTGGTCTGTATCGCATCAGTAGCATCACATCAGGAAGAGCGATATAGTTGCAGCAATTGGACGGATCGATGCTCTCAAAGTTGATTAATGGTAGCAGGTTGAAGCCCTATCGGTCGGGCTTGGAACAACGCAATGCTTGAGTTTCATCGGGAAAAAAATGCAGGTTTATGGGTGGCAGGTTGGTGCACCGACATGAACAGAATGCACAAGCAGGGAGGCTTGTGCCTTAAGTTAGGAGTTGTCCCCGACAAGTGGCAAGGTCGTGACCAGGTCAAATCAACAATAAATGCCCAAAGTGAAGATAATTAATTAACGATGCTTGTTCAAATGGTGGGAATTAATGGCGGATCTAGCTGATCGGCTGGCAGGATCGACGACGGATTTGAGTCATTAGTACCGAATTTCAGTCGAGTTAATGCAGGATTTAGCGATGATTACGGAGGAGTGTGTTGGATGCTATAAGAATGGGTCGAACCTGGTCGGAAGGCACCGATAATTCATTTGTTAAGTGTGATTGAGAAGTGCTGTAGAGTATCGTTGTTGCCTGGTAAGTGCAGTAGAGAGTTAGGAAAGGTTCAGACTGAACTTGCAGAGTGCTGTTGCTGAGCATTGAGTAGGTCTGATAATCACGCCGGTGATCATTTGAGAACGACGTGTGAGGCATGCTGGAAATAGTTGAGATTAGTAGTGAAGTAGAGTCTCCTTTAATCTCGGTAGCCATTGAAGAAGAAGTCGAGTCCGCGAGAGAGGTCGATCTTGAGGCAGAAGTTGCAAACATGTCGGTTGGAGCGTTAGGTGATTGCTAAGAAGTGTTGGGGAGGTCAGCATTTTGAGTCGCTGCAGAGAAAGCGTCAGCTTCGGTCCTCCACTGCTGTGGCGGGGGAAGGTCAGGGGGAAGCAGGGCCATCCAGCTGTTGAATGGATGAGTTTGCCGCATTGGAAGGACTCTCGGCCACTGATATCTCAAGGTATGCCCCCCCTAGTTATCCCGGGGTACCTTCCCTGAAGGTGCAGAGGAATCAAAAGTATCCATTGCGGATGCCCGCCTTACCGATAGGAATGGAGTGATCTGTTGACATCGGGCTAGCACTGACACGTCTGAAATATGATGACCATGATATGGTGGTGTACAAGGATATTGCATCGGACCCTTATGATCCAGGATCACAATTGAGCTGTAAGATAGTTCCGCGTGATTGGACATAGGGTTTGAAACAGGCAGGCTTTCTAGGCCTTATCAATATGCCCCATTTTGGACGAATGCCGGAGGCCAATGAATGTGTGAAGCTGCTGCTGGCTTGCTTTCACGGTGGTACATTGTGGTTGGACGAAGCAATTCCCGTCACGTTGCACTTAATTGCAGAAATTACTGGGTTTTCCAAGGATGGGGTTGGCCCGTCACAGTATTTCAGAGGAAAGGAGAACGAAAAGAAGCTAGCCACGCAGCTGGTCAAGTGTTATGCCTTGGAGAAGGATGGCCGTGGTTACTGCACCAGCAGCATCAATGATAAGGTGGTGCTCACCGACACCAAGATACTTTCCTGCAAAGTGGTACAGGGTGGTCGACCCAATCAGTGTAATTCAGGAATTGTGGCGTGTGTGAAGCAGTGTGCGGCCAGACTGCAGATGAACTGGTCGTTGTTTCTATTGAATCAATTAAGAGAGGATGCTGTGGTGGTTCAAGTAGGTAAGGGCTCATTCACATATAGCTAGTGTCTACTATTGATTGCATTTGTGGCCTGGAAGGAGCCCGACGTGTACCAGGGTATGGAGATTGACGTCGTGAATGAGCGTCGCAGTGCGCGTTATCAAAACCTATGGTTTGTCTAAGAACAAGAACATAATAGGGAATGCACATTGATGTTCTGGTTATACTGGGAGATACTCTGTGCCGCTGCAACGAAGGTGCCCCAATTGAACGAAGAAACCGCAGCACAGTTTAAGCTGGTCATGGTGTTTGCAATTCGACCGCATGCAATTTATGTACAAGCCCGCCATGACCTAGATAGGAAATGGTTGATAACACCATATAAGGTGATGATAACGGATTTGGAAGCTATCATGAATTACTGGCCAAAGGAATGGTGCGAACCCATGGGGTTGGCGGAGATTGAGGCTGGAGAACCGGTGGAAGGCCCAGGTGATCGCATATCGGTGCAGGACCAGCGGAGTCACCATGATTCCGATCAAGAATCCATCAAGACACCAACAGATGACAACAGTGACCGGGCGCTTGAAGAAAAAAAAACAAAAGGACACCAAGACCCTGTGACAATCAGTGGGCTGCCCCTGTCGACGGAAGCGCAGTTGGGCCATCTCATAAAAGCAATTACTGATGCATCCACTGCAGCGACTCACAAGATGAAAATGAAGAAAAATGAAGGTTTTCATGTGCTCACTGCTCATATGGACTCCTTGTGTGATATGGTTTCAAGAAAGGCACCTGAAGAAGCAGTGGCACTTCCAGTTGGCACAATCAGCACCGAGCCGCGGGTTAGGAATGTGGAGATTCCTCTAACTACGATTGTGACTGATGATGAGGCTATGAACGCCTTGCTACAGTAGTTGAAGAAGGTGATCATCAATGTTAATGTGTTTCCATCACAAGGGTTTACAACTGTGCAGACGATCGCTAGCCGAGAAATAGCGGACAAAATGAATGAGATCAGTGGCAAGTGTATGCAGTTGCAGGAGCGCGAGGTAGCTGCACAAGAAGCCATTGCATAATTAACAGGGAGGGCTGCTACAGCACGATAGGCTATGGATGAACTAGAAGAGGACCTCAAGAAGGAATGAGCTAAGAGGGCTCGAGAGATTGAGGAACTGAAAAAAGAATAGGACCACCTCATCGCGAAGAAGGCTCATATGTGGGATGACAATGTGCGAGTAGACCAGGCCATTGCAGAGGCTTATCACCATGTGTCGGAGCCCACTTAAGGGTTGGATATGCTTCAATGTGTGCAACAAATGGGGGCTATCATTGTCCAGTTGTGGCACGTGAATCAAGAGTTAAAATCTCAGGTGAATCTCGACACCCCTCAAGTAGAAGTGGATGATCGCAAATGAGCTATTGAGGAGATAGCAACGCAACTGGCAGAGATGGAAATAGTAGCAACAAATTTCACAGCCGACACTGTGCAATTTTGGGGCCAGATCATTAAGGACAAGCAGGTCAAACAACTGATGAAGTCTCGGCAGGAAGCCGTGGGGCAGTTGGAGATGTTGAAGGCGGCAATGCACACAATGCCACCCATGGAGCAGGTTACCAAGTCTGCAGACTTAAAAGAGTTGCAGCAGCGCGTTGCCAAGGCCAATGAGCGACAGAAGAAGCACGCTGTGCAACTGGAGGAGTTCCAGGATGTTGGCATTCAGTTCATGACAAAGGCTGGTGAAGCTCTCCAGGCAGTGCAGGAAAATCATCAACAGGTGTACGCGAAGCTTACCGAGCACCCCTCGCTCCAGGATGTCATCGATAGTCAGGAGGCAGCTATGGTAGTAAAGGAAATGGTGACGATAGTCGTGCAACAGTACGAGGATTTCAAAGTCAAGACCACAGAGTACACCATGTCTAGTTGACGTGGCTCGAGGGCGAGCCACAAGATTGTGTTGGGGGCCTATTGGCAGGCGGTTTGGTAAGGAAGAATCGCAGCATCGCTGATGCTATGACACATTAGAAGCAGTTGTGGAAGGCAGAAACTGGGCATAAAGAAGATTATTTTATGTATTTTTGATTCAGTTGTATCGCAGCATGCGGGTTTTTGGGTCATTTGGACCGCGTTAGTTAGATTTTGGGTCATTTGTCCAAAGTGTCGGTTAGGAAGTTGTTAGTAAGTGGACAAGCATTGTAAAGGCAGAAGCCTATATATAGACAAAAGTTGTAAGTGTTGAATAATCTTAGTACAGATCCTTAGACATTGATTGTGTGTGTCTTTGATTTTGTATTGGAGATCAAGAGATATTGGTGAGATTTGGTTTTGTGGAGATATTGTATCAAGGTTTTGCTGAAGTAATATGACATGACGAACTATTTAGTGAAATTTCCTATGTATCTTTTATGGTAATGCATGTTGTGATTCACGAACGATGAGATGTTTTCTTGTTGCAGCTAATGCTTTAATGTTATACTTGTTGCGATGAAAGATCCTGTTGAATGATGCTATGAATATGAGTGATGTTTAAACTGAATGCATGTATCTATCTTTGAATGTTGTGATAAGTTAAGTGACTGTTTTCGCAAACATCCTCCTTCATTCGACGGAAACATGGTTCCATCCACTCTCCCTTGAACGCCTCGGGTGAGACCTCATCTGCTTTGCAGGTGTCGTTGGACGGGGTAAAACCTGTCTGGGCCAGTGCTTAGGGAGATCACGGTGGGGTGGTGTCGACAGTGATGGGAACCCCTGTCGACTGGGTTCGAGTCAACACTTGGTATGGATAATGATTATAGAAGACTTGGTGTCTTGACTGTCTCTCCTTTGTTTTGTTGGCAAACCAAACATTCTTCCACAAAATTTTGGACATTAGTTTTAAGACCTTCCCACAAAAATCCTTCTTGATCTGGTGGTAAGTTTTCAAGAATCCTGAATGTCCTCTTATAGAAGAAGTGTGCAATTCCGAAAGGACCTTTTGTTTGAGTTGAGAATTCTTACATAAATATAAATGATCATAGTATCACAGTGAATCATTACTCCACATAAATTTGTCTAGTGTAATGTGGTCTTCTTGTAGTTGTTGAATTATATTGCATGCCTTTTGATCATGTTTCCATTTTGTTCTTTCTTCTTCCACTGAATCACATTGCATAATGGAAATAGAAAAAAGTAAGCCCTCTATGTCATCTTCTTTTCTTGAAAGTGCATCTTCCATGACATTTTGTTTTCCTTTTTTTGTAGATAATTACAAAGTCATAACCTATCATCTTTGAAACCCATTTTTGTTTCTCTTCGAACATAATCGTTGTCCAAGAAGTACTTGAGACTGTCATGACCTATTCTTCCTATTAGGTAAGGGTGCAATTTCTTTATTGCATATAGTATGGTCAACATTTCCTTTTCATAAATTGGTTTGGGTAAGTTTCTCAAAATATTTGGTTGCTTCTTGAATCTGAGAGAATGCCTCCTTTTCCAATAACCTTGTTAGAGGTGCTACTATTTGACCATAATTCTTGAAGAACTTGCAGTAGTAGCCTATCAATCCTAAGAATCCTCTAAGATTATTCAAGGTTTTAAAAATTGGTCATTCCGTGATATCCTTAATTTTGTTAGGGTCCACTTTGATGCCTTAATGAGATATCCTTGATTTACAATATGCCATTTACAAAGTCCACGATATCAAATCCCTTGGATATTATATTTTAGTTACACAATCTAAAACATGGTTTTGGGAGAGAAAATGGTTCATTTTAGACATAGACCAAAATCAAAACCATATGAAAAGTGTGACATGTTCGTACATTCATAATGTAGATAAATATTTGAACTAAAAGATGCGGGACTAATCTATCGCTTAAATAGATAGAATTCACAACATGTCTAGTACCAAATCCATTACATTGCAAATAACAACAACCACAGTCAAATATGAGAGGTTATAAGAGGTTCCAAAGTTTAATAAGACGTTCAATAAATTGTATAATAAGATTCCTGCTGTTATTAAACCCTCCCAAGTAGCTGCTAAGGTGACTTATGTTGGAGATTTTGAGGCATATTTTGCTATGATTCAAAGGTTTGACACAATAGATCAAACCCATATGTAGAATCTAGAGTGCATGGTTTGATGTGCACTATAAATTACTTTGAGCAATGACATAAAAATATCCATCTTTCAACTTGTTACTCTTTTAAGTTCTTCAATTTAGTGAAGATAAACCATGCTAGACTTGGAGACATATACCTCTTAATGATGAAAATTTCCTATATATCTCTTCCTTATTTGGTTGCCCCCAAAATAAGTAGCCCCATTTACTTTGGGAAAATATCCACCTTGAGCATATTATGATCAAGGATGATGCAAGTAGGCATGCCAAAATTCACCTTGATTAGTCCCAAAGAAGAATAAACTACCATCTTTTGAAAAATCTATATTGTATGTAATTTGCACCAGGATGGCACAAGCCTTAGTAGAAGAGCACATCCCAAAGAAAAAAATATTGTTGCAAAAAATGAATAGAAAAGATAATGTTGGGTTTGAGATGATATGGAAACCCTATATTTTGTGGCCCTTACGGAAATGCCATTGGCCAAAAATCTCCGCATCAGTTACTGAAAAAAATCAAAATCTGGAAATCCTAGTTCTACAATGTTTATGACAATGTCACTAGCCAAAAAATATGGATCAACCAATGAAAAAATAAAATATGGAAATGCTAGTTCTGTCGTGTTTAGGAAAATGCCAGTAGCGAAAAATATTTATACTATTGGTGAAAATAAAAATGATGGTACAAAACCATGGTTCCATAGTCACAAAAAATAATGATCCCACCATCCCATAACCACAGATTAGGTCAAGTAAAGACGACTGAAATAAATCAGTAGGTAACCCCTAATGTTGGGTGCTGAAATCTTGTGCAAGAGATCTAAAACAATAACACAACTAATGGGGCTTAAACAACCCAAATTTATGTGCCCAACTTCTGCTACAAACAATAGCCAAGAAGAAACCCTAACCGATAGAGAAAATGGGTAAGTGAGGCTCACACCTGCTTTGATACCATGTTGAGATCACAAGAGAAATCAAGGATCGAATGGAACCATAAACAAACCCTAAAACCTGCAATAAAAAGGAGAAAACACCACTTGATAATATGTGAGAAAGTGCACTAGAGCCAAACCATAGGTGTCCAATATCCTAAGAGTAAGAGGCCATAAGAGTTATATAGAGAGATAATCAAGCATAAATATTACACCAATAAAGCAAGATGTCGCAATGGTATATGGTGCCCTTAGGCATAAAACACTCTAAAAGGATGATGATTGTAGGTTAAAGGATGGAAGAAGATCACAAGATGATGATTTATAAATGACTCTTGTAGGGATACCCTCCTCCCTAGGAGGGGTTATAGGTTTGTATATAAGTTGACTAGGTCGGCCTTAACCATAACCAGGATTATAATAAATGATTACATTAATGCCTAACCAAATGCATTAATGATGCAATATTAGTTCACTGTAGCCAAATGTGAAGATTACACCATCTCAACAGCAAATAAACTGTCTGAGGGGAGTTGAAATGTGGCCAAGGTAATCCAAAAATTGCATGGGGGGGTTTGGGATTCCAACCTAGATGGGACAATAGAATTGAGTAGCTTCATTAGCTGATAATATTTGATACTACTTAGATAAAATCACATGGATATTTTGACCAATCCATCTGTAGGGCTCCCAAGCTTCCTTAACCCATGCTTGAATGATAGACTCCAAGGAAATCTACCTATAAAGTAACCTAACATGATTTGGATTTTTAAGGACATCACAAACAACATAATCATTAGCATGAATATCAATATCAATTACATTCGAAGGGATTTCAGTACCTGAAGAAACTTGTGGGGGACCTTTCTAACACCATTTCTTTCATGACAGTATCTCCAACAGAAAATGCTTGTAGAGTAATATAAAGATGTAGGGTGGGAATCCCCCCCCTTGAGCCTTATGAAGGTTGATTTAGGCCATGTTGTCCAGATCACAGCATTAAAAGTTATCAATTGTGGCCATAATTCCAATTAGATGGCCTATACACTCAATCTCCCAAAATCACATTTCCAGTCTCTCCCAAGGTAAACCCTAGAAGAGCCACCTTAACAACTCATTTGTCCTTCTCTTTGTTGAATCTCATTGATGTATTCTAATAAAAACAATTGTCAAAACCATCATTATTCATGTAAACAAGAAACAAAATCCAAATAAATATGACCATTAACCAATATCTATTCAGGGCTTCTCATAAGGATAATGTTGAAATACAAATCTCTTCCTCTTCATATTCTCCTTGGAACACCTGCTTCCCTGAATGGAACCTCTAGCCTTTATGTTTACATTGTTTTTTCCTTCAATGTTATTTCTTATATACTATCTCACTGATATGTTTTTTTAATTTACTTGCAAAACATCATTGCTTTTCTTCAGGAATGATGAGATTTAATCAAATGTTTGTGGTAGTCACTGTTCCTACACTTCAGCCAAGTTATTACATTAATCTCCAATTCAATGAAGTTTGATTCAAGGGATAGAGGTACTAATCATTAGTTTTGCAGAACTTGGACTCGGCAAGAAATAAAAAAAGGGTCCAAAAATGTTGATTTAGGATAACTCAATAGAAAACCACCCGAGTGATTAAAAGTGCACAAAATGCCATCTCTTTTCAACTAAATTAAAATATAAACTTAGAAAACATGAACAAGTTGATTCAGAGTTCTACCTTGACACAAAATCAACAACCAAAAAAGAAAAATGAAGTGAGGAATTTGATGCTGTTATAGTTTTTCTCATATGTTAAAAATCACCCGATTCACTCGAGAATTGTAAAAAAATGCAATATTTTCAGCTGATTATTCCTTCTATGATTGACATACCAATTAATTGATTAATCCTACGACTTTGCACGTTGCTATTGGCAGAGCAGCAACAAGCAACCATATGAATGATTAATTTTCTAATAGTTGTTGGTACATGCTTTGAGCACTCTTTAAACGCTAACCAACAAATGTCACCATAGATTTTTTGATGTAAGATTTAAACATTAAATAGCCTCGGCCTCAGCCCGCACTGCTCCCTTTCTTACATTTTGGATGGAGGCTCAGCTCAATCTCGATTCTAGACCAAAAGATCTTCAAGCCCGAGGTTAAGACGCACAATATTATGTGTGCGTTAATGATGATTTAGCATAATTTCTATATCATTACACAATAATTAACGAAACCGATTTCTTCCAAAATAATTTTTAAAAATATCGAGCAATGATTCAATTAACATGGAGGTAAACAGTCACTTCCACAGATTATCAAACCTGAGAAAACTTGGTACGAACATTGGAAAATAAACTCAAATGCTTAGCCCTCCAATTCTAAGATTATTCTAAGAAAAAAGAAGCAACCAAAGCACACAAAACTTATATAGATAACCAAGCTTAATTTGACAAGCTCCCAAATTAAAAAAACTGTCATGGCTAGAACAGAGCTCAACACATACATATTGGGACAAAGTGATCATGCCTAAAAGTGTAAGGAATATATTTGCTAAATAAATTTCAATGATCTATATTTTAAATCCTCACACAGACCTAGCTTCAATTAGAATAATTTTGCAAAACAAAAACAACCAACTATGCCTTGTGTCTTAAGAACAATTGAAGCCAATGAAAGCATTCGTATTTATTAAAAAGAAATAATCAACAAGCGAGATTGGAGATGTCTAGACTGATTCGAAATTGGTCAAATAAATTATCTAGACTTCCAATAACACTTATTTCTTTCGCTACCATAACTGCTTATGAATATGGTGCTTTAAAAGAGTGATGCAGCTACTATGGGTAAACTGCTTCTCGCTACGGGTTCTATAGGTGATTAGCAGGAGAGCACAAGTTCAAAGAAACTTTAAGTCACCAAATGTCCATCCAACGACAAAAAAAAACTGCGTTGAAGACTGCTTTCCACAAGATACCTAAATATTTTCCCTTCATGCCCAACTTTTCCACTCGCCTCTGTTTCCCCATGTCTAGATTTGCCAGAGACACCAAATTCTCCACGCAGATTCCAGTTTTGGTCATGGGCAGAGTAGCATCATGCCCGCCACCGTCGATAAAAGTATAGAGAAGAGATAAAACTGTAAAGGGGCACCTTGTAACGTCCCCTTCCATCAATCCGATGCCAGGAAGGAAATGTGAACCAAAATTACCGGGCTTATTGGAAATATCAGCCCCGTTCATTACTAAGAAATTCATAATAAATAAAAACTTCTGTGTGCAAATACATAATCAATATAAACATAGCGGAAATAAACACAATTGCACACACACAAACAGTCATGCCTCAGCATATCTATCCCAATCAAATGATGAATCAACAGACATCGAATCAATCCCATTCTTATGCTATGCATAGGCTTCATATCAACCATATTAAGATATTCATTTCATCTCATAAACATGAACAGTTAACATTCAGAATTAACACATTGCAGAACACATAATGCATATAAATTAATCCACAGAGAATACTTATCTTGAAATGCAAACGCCCAAACAACTGGCTACGTGAGAGAAACGTTCCACCCAACCATAGATCTCTGTTCAGCCTATATTCTTTCAGCTGAGAGATCATCCCCGAGATGGGATGTGTATCCACTAAGGAGGAACTAGACAAGCTCACTCACAGCCATGGATTCACTCAAACGGTCATGTTAAGCTAGCACCCAGCTGGGTTTATGTAATAAGAAAATGAGGAGTATGCTAAGCCAGTGAGCTCAACCACAGAGCTACAGACATTTCAAGCTAAATTCAAGCATTCCAAGCCTCTGTTCAGTCATTCACACTTGGATTTCTCACAACTCTGTCACCAAAATACTCAATCCAGTCACTGGACTTCTGGGCTGTAAAAACTGGGTTTTCCTATGGATTTCGGTGTTGCTAATGATCTCAAATTCACCCCAAGGTTCATATCTATGGATCCCCCATTGGATTTCACTGTCAAATACCAATTTTGGGTGTTTATGGCTCTTCAAAACGTGGGTTCTTGCCAAGTTGCGATTTCTGGTTTTACTCACTGCTGGGAATTCATTTTTTGGATGGAAAATGATGCTGGGTTCTTCCACACTGGAATGAGAATGGGGAAGAATCAAATCCCATGAGGTAGAGTGACTTGTGGTACAAGAAAACAGAGCCCATACTTTGCCATACGAATTTCTGGGCTATCCATGCTCCATTGAAGCCATGTACTGTTTTCTTCAACTACTTCCTTACAACAGAATTAAATGCCAGCAAGGTAAGTCAAATGGGTTCTCAAGATGACATTTGGCAACCTATTGTTCAATCCCACAACCCCCTCACCACTCTCTAGTGGATACACATGGCCTCTTCTCATTTGTTGCCTCCATAGCCAGTTTTGGTATTTCATTGCATGATGTTTATTTACATCATTTTTACAATGTTCCATGGCTAAATAACACATGGGTAACATAATGTCTAATACTTTCCTTTTAAATAAAATTCGAGCTTCCACTAGCGGGGCCTTGGCCTTGAGCTCCATGCTAGAAAAACATACATCACATGTATCCAATATTTACATTAAAAACTAATATATCCTAAGGGTCAAAATGGGGTATTACAATCCCCCCCCTTAGAATAACATCGTCCTCGATGTTCCAAGACTTAGGAAAACATATATAGTTTACACATGTCCAAAATTTCAAAAAATTTGTAGGTCTGCCCTGCATTCTATCCTTTACTTTGAACTTTTAGGACCAAGTCCCTTGACTTCCACGAGCTTCTCTTGCTGGTTCTGATCTTTCAGCTCATCCACAAGTCTGAAAATTTTATGGTTGCTATCCTCTTGATGTTCCCTTGTTGGGCAGTTGCGGAGGCAATGATGTCCTCCACATTTCCAATATTTCACTAGCTACTTCATCTTTCCCTGCTCAATTTCCTTTGAGTCTTCATGCCTGGAACGTTTCTTAATGGACCTATTGGACGAATGCCTCATCATTGATCCACTTTCCTTTCCCTTATTGATTGCTCTCATAATGCTTTTTACCTCTCTTTGCAGACAAATAGAGTTTTGCAAAACCTTGTGGTTCATCTCATTCTGCCTCTTCTGTATCTTGAGCATCTCTCCAAGATTTTCTTGGGTCTTGTAAATTGTTTGAAGAAGACTTTCAGCCAATTCTAACAACCTATGGTTTGCTTCCATGGTCACTGTGCGCAGTTGGTTCTCACTTTGCTCACAAGCAGCACTTGCTCGTAATAGCTACAACCAATTGATTTAATTTCCACCTATGAAATTCATCATTACAAATCTTGTTAGGTCAAGCATAACCTAAACATTAAAAATCAGTCAATTGTTTTCCCCAATTGACATGGAGAGCCCATGCTCTATTCATGAGACCTCCACACTTTTCATGCTTGCCCAACATACACATGAATTCCTTCATGTTCATCCATTCACAGGAAATTCATTAATTCAACATTCACAGTTTATTTCAAGCAAATAAACACACTCTACTTTCAACCATACATGCATTCAACAATTTTTTATTTTTATTTTATAATTACATCAATAAAAAAGGAAAGAGAGAGTAGTAAGAGTTTTCTCCTCTTTTTCTTGTTCCATTCTGGAATCCACACCATCACTGTGTTTTTCATGCTCCTAGTCTCTTTCACCTCAACGTGAATGCTTGAACTTCCCTTCTTGGCTATGACACTTAGTGTCTATGGTCTATTCCAGACCTCTCAACCATGGAGTCCCTCCACATGGTGTGTCTACAACTCTTGGCTGCTAGGACCCACACAGTCCCACTAGCACCATCTTTCATTGCTGCTCAAGCTGATCTTTTTAGGACAGTCACATGTCCACATGCATCCTTAAGATGCTTTCATAGTCCTTGCTTCCAACAATACCTACACTCAAACATTGAATCAATTCGCATGTTTAGTTTATTTTCATAGGATTTATCTCTAACCAAGAGTTTAGGAAGTCATAACCAAATCATAAACACATGTATATTCATAAGCAAGAAATTACAAGATAACCAAATACTTATTTGCATTGGATGTCTTCACTTTATTCCATAGGGTCCTTATTTGCTTTACAAGCCTTGGATTTCCTATGGATATAATAACGAATGTTGGGCTAGCGCGCAGGTTACTCCTCAACCATTCGTATAGGCAATGCTAAGTCAGTATGCCAACTGGTTTTATTAGACATCTCATTTAGAAATATGCTAAGCCAGTACTCCGACTTGGAATTATCAAGTATTTGAGGAATGTTTGGCTAGCACGCCGGCTACTCCATAACATTCAAGTAGTTAATGCCCAACTAGTACACCTTCATGCCGCCTGGGTTTACTAAGCAATTGTAACACCCAACCAGTTACTCTTTGGATTTACCAAGCACTTTTAATTCTTTTAGGGTCCTTGCTTCCTGTATTGACCAAGATTTCCAAGAAAGCAACAATAGTGCATCAACTTAACGGTTAGAGGGCTTATACTTGAAACCTTCATTATTCTGAATAAGACATGAATGCAATTGAATACTTATCTGTATTGGACATTTCCTCTATAGTCCACAGGGTCTTGCTTTTACTTTATAATCCTTGGGATCCTCCTACGGACTGGGATGTTTGGCCAGCACACAGGCTACTCCAAAACATCAAATAATTAATGTCCAACCAGTACACCTTCACACCGAGTTTGAAGGAAACTTCACCATGACCATTTCTAGGTCAAGGCTCTACTATGGAGCCATAGGCATATAATAGCCCTTTCATCAACACTGTCACAACCCTTCATCAAAATCCCCACAACCTCCACAACATTATTTAATACACATTAACCCTTCCACCAAAACCCCTCACAACAACCTTTTACTTTGCTTCTTTAGTGTGTAGCACCAAATTGCATCTGTTTAAGGTGAGAACACAAGTAGTATAGGCAAACTTGTCAACGCTATTATTAAAAATTTATAACCATAATTCATAGCATTCACTATCAAGTATTGAAACACCAGGAATGCATCCATTCCTTTAGGGCATAATCAATATTGGCATCCCTAACATAAATCATCATCAGAAAGGCGTGCACTCCTCACTGATGGGAGCTATGCAAGTCCTAATCATACTTCAAGCAGTCTGAATAATGTACACAAATAGAATATGTTCCGCATAGTAATTCTAACAATTAGACTTGCACACACACACACTTATATATATCAGTCAAGGTTTACATAACACTTATCCATTTGTAGATGTAGTCTTTCTTGATTAATGAGGAATGGGGGCTCCTTCTCTGAGTTGACAGTCCGTCGGTTTGCCATCCCAACTCCTTTTGATGTTACATAACCCTCATATGTCTTACTGACATAATCTTTACCATTTCACTCATATTGTTTATCAATCATGCAGTTTAGGTGGGACATTATCAAAATATCCAATGGTGTTTCACGCGAAATCCATTTCCAAGATATGGGATCCTTTCCATGAAGTTTGGCTTATGCAAGCCCTCTCTCATGGTCTTACTGCAATGTGACTTCCTGACACACTTATTAAATAGCCAAAAAGTCAGCCACATTTAACAATACAATTCAAATCTGATTGTTCCATAACCAATCCATGGCACTTATAATTAAATTCAATATGAATTTGCAACTCTGTCTACTACAATAATTGATTTTCTTAGCCCTGAGGCTATCCTCATATTGCTTGGCTCTTGTAAGTGGCACCATTCTGTCCATTATGGATTTATGTTTGCTACCATACATGGACATCCACCTACAACATGTCCTCCTGACACAATTTTACATAATCCAAACAGTCATTAGCAAAATTTCAAATCTGAGATTTATAATTGTTCTTTCTAATAGAACTTAGAGTTCTCAACCATGAGATTCCTTCTCATAAGCTCTAATCAATTTTTTTTTCTTCAAATATGTTCCCTACAGAAATTAGATTTGCAACCATGATATTATTCTCATAAACTTAAATCAGAATATTTTCAGATTTGTTTCCTGCATAAGTTAAATTTCACAACCATGAGAATCTTCTCATAACCTTTGGATTTTGCACATGGTGGATTCCAACATTCATCATGGACTTACCCACATTGCCATGTCTAGAACAATCTACCTGAAATTTGAAACTTCAATCCGCCAAACACTTTGTAAGTCTCTATGCATATAATATTTTTATTGCAGCCTTTACAACTGTCACTAAAGTGATCTTCATAATTATAACACTCCAAAATTCAAACGCTCTCAACTATTAATATTTCAAATGCAAGGAAATGTATAGGCTTATGTTATATGCACTCGGAGCACAATAAAATTACAAGATACCATCACACCATCCATGCAAACAACTTAAAGCTTTTAAATGCTCATTAATTCATAGCCATATCATTTATACAACTCTGTCCTTCCAACAAAGCACTCTGGAAGCCTGTCAATCATGACTACTTTCATGCAATTCTCCCCCCTGCATTGATAGCATATCATGAAATGATCTCAGAATTATCATTGATTCATCATTTCATCTATTTCTCAATTGTAATGAAACATATACATATATCACAATCATGCATGCAAACATTACATCTCCTCAGGTGTAACTACCCACATGCATGCATATTCACAACATTTACTCAAGTTTTTCATATGCATTCACTCAATGCTTAACTACAAGATTTATAAAATCTCTTAATGCACATCCACTCAATGCCACCTTGCATTGTTTCATGAGTACTATGCATTCAAACATATTATGACTTAATCATGACTATCTCATATAACATGCATTACCATAATCAGGACCACCAGTTCTCACTTGCTTTGGTTATTAAACCCATAACCAACATACACATGGCATGATATATTTTATATGAATGCAATCTAAATTTCTAAACAATCACATGGTATGAGACCTCTTGCCTTCACCACTCCATGCTCCACCACACTATGGCAGTATGCCATTCCCATGAATGCATTTCAATCCTAAATGCATACCATTCCATGATTACTAAATATGGTTCAATGGATTCTTACTCAATCCCCTTTCAACACATATGCAATCATCATAATTAAACCATTCCCTGTATGGATCCATTTACACCTTTAATGTTACCTGATCAGTGGGTCTCTTATAGAGGATTATCGAATTCTTGCACCAACCTCTTGATCATGGATTTGTTGCCTTATCCTTTTCTTCATAAGGTTGTTGGTTGCAACAACATCATCAACATCTTCATCCATGCTTCTGTTGTCTTTGGTCATACAACCAATACCAACACCAATAGTGATTATCAACCACAATATTTGCCATTAGTGGTTCATTGCATATGTAGAACCTTACTACTTTTTCCAATATGTAATATCATATGTGTGCACAAACATCTACTCATGCACTATGAAATGTTTATTAATATGTCAACTAGTGCATATTCATGCCATCCATATAATCTCTTGCATTTTCATCATTCTCATGCTATAATTTTATGTACATAAAGTTTATAAAATATAAATACAGTTAGCAAGACAGGGGTTAAGGAATTTTCGCTTTCCATTCCCTCATCTTTGCATGAAATTCCTCTTCCACATCGTAGCTGGTTCGATTTCATGGTATGCTACTTCCAGGCACGCAATTCTAGAAATTGACCATATTAACAACATTTTTTTTAATCAAAACAACCACTGACACTTTTTTCCTCCAATTATCTATGGTGTATGATAACTCCATTCGAATCTGATTATGTGCCATTGTTCCCTGCTGGATAAGATTTCCAATGCCTATCCACGCATTCCATTTTGACATCGGGTGTGGAAACTACATTACTTCAAAAATGACAACTTTCACCACAATTCTGCACATTTTTACACAGTTGTAAAATATCATGAACTACCAACTTCAACAGAATGTAGAAGAAAATCTATAAAGATTCAGGAAGACTTTTATACCGGGCGAAGTTATTCCATATAACAAGGAACACTCAGCAACTCGCGGATCTCTGTTCTGATGCTCCATTCATCTTTTATAAAATTCTAGGTTTGACTACTTCTCACTTTTGACATTTTTCCAAAATTTCAAATTTTGGGCCAATATGGCTATTTCCCAAATGGTGCATTTTTGGAAAATCTTTGTCTAATGGAATATGTCTGGATTGATGAGAATATGAAATGTCGAGTTCAGTAAATTTCTTGATTCCGAATTATAGGTCACTTTCAACCATTGCAAGCTTTTCAAAATTCCCAAAACGTGGCCCATAATAGTGCTTTTTGGCCTTCTTGCACATCCCGACTCCACATCCTTTGGAGTTTGGCTCCAAAACTCCAAACTTAACACTGTGCCTACTCCATGACTGCCCCATATCAATTTCGACTCAATCCGACCTTTTGCCAAGCGTTGGGACACTGATTTATAAAATCCATTCATCTCGATTTTATGCCAAATTGGAGCATAATGGGATCGGGATCCTCACTGGTTCATTCATGGCCTTCGTCAATAGCCTTAAAATGCCTTTGACCTCATCCAATTCACCTTGCATGCTCCTGTAATCCAAAAATCCATTTTCGGGCTCTATACTATTTTTTTTTATCCCACACCACACATCTTGCAACCCGCAACCTAAAATTGCGGGTTCGGGAAGTCAAGTTGCGGTCACGGGATGTAACCATCCTGCAACCCGCAACCCGAAACCCAAAACCCGACATTGCGGGTTCGGGAAGTCAATTTGCGGTCACATAATGTAACCATCCCGCAACCCACAACTCGAAACCCGAAATTGCAGGTTCGGGAAGTCAAGTTGTAGTCACGGGATGTAACCATCTCGCAACCCGCAACCCGCAACCCGAAACCCGACATTGCGGAAACAGGAACGCGCAATTTCAAAAATTTGTGTTCCCGAAACCTGAAACCCGACATCCCGAAAGCCGAAAATTGCGGGTTCGGGATTTCGGAAATCCAAATTCAATTTTTGAAAACTCGCGTTCTCGAAACCCGAAACCCAACATCCGCAACCCTGAAACGCTTCCGGCCCTGCGACTTCCGGGGTCCATAACTCCTTCGTCCCTTTTCCAAATGAGATGAGTCTGGTACCGTTGGAAATATCTTGGAGAGATCTATGCACCTGTGTGATCCTATTCCACACATGAGAAATATGAACTTGCCATTTTTCCAATAAAAAATTCCGCCCCAACTTCACCAATACTACGATAAAACATTCTGTCACTTACCTATAACTCATAGTCCGGCCCAAGCAACCCCAGTGTTGCAAGCTGGGCTCTGATACCACTATGTAATGTTCCCTTCCATCAATCCGATGCCAGGAAGGAAACGTGAACCAAACTTACCGCGCTTATTGGAAATCTCAGCCCCGTTCATTACTAAGAAATTCATAATAAATAAAAACTTCTGTGTGCAAATACATAATCAATATAAACACAGGGAAAATAAACACAATTGCACACACAAAAATAGTTATGCCTCAGCATATCTATCCCAAGCAGATGATGAATCAACAAACATCGAATCAATCCCATTCTTATGCTATGCACAGGATTCATATCAATCATATTAAGATATTCATTTCATCTCATTAACATGAACAATTAACATTTATAATTAACACATTGCAGAACATAGAATGCATATAAATTAATCCACAGAGAATACTTATCTTGAAATGCAAACGCCCAAACAACTGGCTACGTGAGAGCAACGTTCCACCCAACCATAGATCTCTGTCCAGCCTATATTCTTTCAGCTGAGAGATCACCCCCGAGCTGGGATGTGTATCCACTGGGGAGGAACTAGACAGGCTTACTCACAGCCATGGATTCACTCAAACGGTCATGCTAAGACAGCACGCAGCTGGGTTTATCAAGCATGTAATAAGAAAATGAGGAGGATGCTAAGCCAGTGAGTTCAACCACAGAGCTATAGACATCTGAAGCTAAATTCAAGCATTCCAAGCCTCTGTTTAGTCATTCACACTTGGATTTCTCACAACTTTGTTGCCAAAATACTCAATCCCGTCACTGAACTTCTGGGCTGTAAAAACTGAGTTTTCCCATGATTTCGGGGTAGCTAATGCTCTGAATTTCACCCCAAGGTTCATATCTATGGATCCCCCATTGGATTTCACTGTCAAATACCAATTTTGGGTGTTTATGGCTCTTCAAAACATGGGTTCTTACCAAGTTGTGATTTCTAGTTTTGCTCACTACTGGGAATTCATTTTTTGGATAGAAAATGATGTTGGGTTCTTCCACACTGGAATGAGAATGAGGAAGAAGCAACTCCCATGAGGTAGAGTGACTTGTGGTACAAGAAAACAGAGCCCATACTCTGCCATACGAAATTTTGGGCTTCCCATGCTCCATTGAAGCCATGGACTGTTTTCTTCAACCACTTCCTTACAACAGAATTAAATGCTAGCAAGTTAAGTCAAATGGGTTCTCAAGATGACATTTGACAACCTATTGTTCAATCCCACAACCCCTTCACCACTGCCTAGTGGATACACATGGCCCCTTCTCATTCGTTGCCTCCATATCCAGTTTTGGTATTTTATTGCTTGATGTTTATTTACATCATTTTTACAATGTTCCATGGCTAAATAACACATGGGTAACATAATGTCTAATACTTTCCTTTTAAATAAAATTCGAGCTTCCACTAGTGGGGCCTTGGCCTTAAGCTCCACGCTAGGAAAACATACATCACATGTATACAATATTTACATTAAAATCTAATATATCCTAAGGGTCAAAATGGGGTATTACACAACTCATTTCCACAACCACATAGTATTGAAACTACGACCCTGGGGATTGCGCGTAATCTGTCGATGCCTTCATTGAAGGGAAAACCACTTTGCTTTCCAGGAATACACATATCTCTTTCACTTGGCTATATTATTCACCTGCAAGCGTCTAGATTAATGAAATAGGTGATCAAACCATTAAGGCTCAACTCTTGTCCCAAGTCTCTCAACTACCCAATGTACCAAAGTCACATGTCACATGGATCAACCAAAATATGCGATTTATCTGCATGTGGTGCATACACTGCAATAGTGCAGTGCATGATTCCATCACCATCTGCACAATGACACTGACGACATCGCGCAACCACTTCCCGGGATACCAATTTCAAGAATTACGTAATCCTTTTAGAACCAATTACATTTTAGTTTAATAGGTTTTTATAGAAAGTAGTTTAATAAGTAAATTTGCAACTATATAAAACTTTATGGATACAAAAATTAAAATGGAGCAGGGCTTTGTTTAATAGGGTTATGCCGATCCATATATATCCTGTTGTGCAGGACATAATACTAAGCTCATCGTCTCTCTTACTGTTGGGAACCGTTTCGATTTGAGCTGCATTGGGGGTCCCAGTGTTAAATACACTTTGATGAGATTCAAACCAGTTTGCATTTAAGCTGTGGTCGAATTAGTTTGTTTTTTTCAGTGCCTAGATCGGTTGTTGCCGCGGTTGGAGGGTCTTTAATGGCATGCTTATCAATTTGGAAAATTGGAGCTCTGTAATGGTTAAATTAGCAGTTGCAAAGTCTATGCTCTAAAGTTACAAGGAATCTAGCCGAGCAACATTTAAATCATCTTAGGCCGCCCCGAGGTGGGCAATGCAAAACGAGGCAGATGTCAGCTTCTAGAATCAATGGTAATTTAAATAAATTTTCTTTTAAAAATTGTTTTTAATATAAAAGCCAAATGTCAGTGTTAAAACTATAGTCCAAGGTAAAATTAATCACCTAAGTGTTGAATTAATGCCATCCACCTAAAACTATATGTCAAGGACATAAAAATATAATATATCAAATTACATAGGTATGTGATTTTTTTATATATGTTTTTTTTGTATTTATACATATATTTTATTACTTTATTGGCCTTACATATTTTTACTTTCTGTATTTTTTTTTAGCTATAAACATTTTTTTATAAGCTTTTTGAATAAAATTTTTTAACAATCCAATTAATCTCTTATGGTTTAATAGACCAAGTAGGGTCAAAATATTCATCTGGCCATTACTGGAAGAGCGAATTTGGATATGGAGCAATCTCCAAAAGCGTGGTATCAACGATTCGGGTATATGCTCACTATGCTCAAATGCTCCTGAAACCCTCCTTCACCTCTTTGTTTAGTGTCCTTACACCCAACTGGTCTATAATTTACTGGATCTTCCACTTCATGCAATTAAATTTGAAATTGACATTACTATATAGAATTGGTTCCACATCATACATTCTCAGAACAAACTATTAGCTCTGAAGGTCTGTCTACTTTCATAGACTATTTGGAAATCGCGGAACCTGTTCATTTTTGAAAATAAATCACTGGAGGCTTCATATGTGGCGTGAGAGATTCATAAGATTTTTTTGGATTATGGTTGCTCACTGACAAACCCTGTGATTTCTGCACGCATCCATTGACCATCTAATATTCTATGTAGGGCCAACAGGGCCAGATTCGATGGTGCTGCCATGCGATCTTCAGGCCCATGTGGTGCAGGGGCCTTTATTGAGTTACAAAATGGGGATTCTATCAAAATTTGGATGCATGGTGGTGATGGAACCAACACGAAGGGGGAGCTGGTTGCTTTGTGGCTTGTTCTATTCTTTTATGTGAAGGCCAAGATACATCTCGATCAAATTGTAGGTGATTCGAAGCTTATCATTGACTGGGAAAACTCTAATGTACCTATACAGGCTTTGGCACTCTCTTCCTGGCTGGACCAAACGAGGCTTCTTCTTGGTCACTGTGCGTCGACTTCAATGATCCATATCTTCCAGGAGCATAACACGGTGGCCGATCAACTTTCCCATCTTGGTTTGGTTGCTATGGATGGCCGGATTTATTATGAGATCTTGGATGGATCCCTATCTCCCTCGAGGGGTTTTTGGAACCTTTTTTGAGTTTTATTTTTCATCTATCCTGCTGCGGCTCTATATATTGGCTATAATTAAGACTTTTTTCTTTTTTCTTTTTGTTTGGTTACCTTTCGCACTTGGGATCCTTGGTCGGTATTAAACTATTTGGGGGATGGTTATATCCCGATTACTTTTAGATTATATTTTACATCTGTCAGGGGAGTCTGGATACAGATCTGATATCCTATTGGTCTACTTGTTTTCATTACTCTGGTCATTACAGCTCATGTACTTCACATACTTGTTAATAAAGTATAGTTTTTTTACTTGTTAAAAAAAAGATCTTAATGCATATTAAACATCACCATTATCATGTTTTTAAAATATTTATTAAAAAATAATTTTACTAAAATTATAAATTGTTTATTTTATTTTATCGATTGAATCGATTTCACAATATATGACTAAGTTTTAAGTTTGTGAAGATTTTCATAAATTAAAAATTAGGCATGATATTATGATTAAAACTATGCATATTAATTAATAATTTATTTAAATTGATATCCACTAAGTGTTGCATCTATATAAATTAATTAATAATTACTCCAACATGCCATCGATTTCAATCTTTTAATGTACGAGCTAGGAAAGGTCGAGAATACCCTAATGTTATTATATAAATTCTTCTCTTAAGGTTATTCATTTCAAAGGAAGAGCTTAGAAATTCTTATTTGTTGGTTTTGGGAGACTTTTCAAGGATTTGTGTAAAACGGATTGGGTTCAATTTTTGATTTGATTTGAAAAATAGATTATGATGTGATTTGACAAGTAGATTATGATATTCAAGGAAGTTAAATAGATAAAATAAACATTATCTAGGGATATGGTATTGAAAAAATTTTGGATAGCCAATTAAGAATAGAGATTGACTAAATTTTAAGTTGGTTGAGAATAATTCAATAGACCATACGTGATTTGAGATTGATCGAGCATAAACGACTTAAAGAGCGCAATGATGGTTAGATAATGGCAGCAATGAGTGCATGTTGATGGAGCATGCTATCAAAAGACTTGATAGGTTCCAGTGATGTTTATTAATTAGTTATTGATGAGGTATTGGCCATGAGTAGTCAAGTGACTAAGCAAGTCAATTAAGATTGTTATTTAACTAGCACATGATCAATAATTTTTAATTGAAGTTATCAAGATTAAAAATTTATTGGAGAACACATATATAAACCACTATAAAATGACTAAGTGGATGAGTGATGACTAGATCTGAAGTAGCATGTGTATGCCATGTGTATTCCAAATGAACATTAGTCATCAAACCAATTCATTGTTGTTGAGCAGTTGTTGTTGAATGACCTAGAAGGTGAATTGATTCATCAACTAATAAACAAAGAAGATGAATGGTTGTAACTAAGTCATGGAGAAGGACCACAAGAAGGAGCACTTCTAGAGATTGAAGGTTGGTAGAGGTCAACTAAGGAGATAATGTTGTAGAGTTGGACATAAGTATTTGACAGAGTTTGGTAGAAGATAACACAGAAGGAAAACACCTTCTAGGAGAGGTCTTTATGGAGGGTTTTAGTGTTATAAGATTTGGAAAACTTTTCGAATTACATCTTTGCTAAAACCTCTGCCATTTGTAATGGAGAGTTTGAAAAAGGTCATAATGGATGTTCATGTGTGGTTGAAGGTTATAAATAAGGTTTTTTTATCAGTGCACAAATATCACACAAACACATTGATGCATCGTAAACATACATGGACTGGTGTATACAATTTAAATGTTGTGCATTAGTGTGTCATAAACATATGAGCACCAATGCATAGAATTTAAATTTTATGCACTAGTGTTTTTCATTTATATAATGCCTCAGTATGTGTAATATGTTTTATATCACTAATGATTATTATCCTGGTTAAACACACATGTGCCGACCATTCACAAATATGCACCAATGGTTGTATTATATTATGTACCAAATTCTCAAAATAACATAAAAATCGAAAGAAAGAGTAACCCAATGCCTTGAGAAAGAAATAAAGAGATGAATAATAAGCCTCTTTGAGGGGGAAACCTCCTTATACAATGTATCAAATGCACAAGACAAAATGAGATGATCTTAATGCCAGGTCTCCTTGGTGTATATATAGGAGATAAATGGTACAATTACAAATCTAGCCGGCCACAATTACAATTAAGGTCCCAACCAACAAATAAAGACAATATTGTTATAATAATAGAAATGTATTCTCATAATATATAGGGCTTAACATTCCCCTCCCCTTCAAACAATTGTTGTCCTTAACAATTGATTAACTCTAGATGTTTCTGCATGAAGAACTCATCTTCCCATGTTACCTCTTCTATTGGCAGGTTCTTCCAGTTGATGAGGTACTCAGTAATTGCTCGTTTTCATAGTTGATTGATCCTTATGTCAAGGATTCTTTCGGGTTCTAGTATCAATTTCCTTTCTTCATCAATCTATGCTAGAATAGATTTGACTAGGATTTTGTCACCAATTATCTTTTTTAGGCAAGAAACATGGAAGACTAGATGCACACATGAATATGGAAGCAACTCCAATTTTTAAGCTATACTTCCAATCCTTTAGGGGTCATAGTACTTGGCTGCTAATTTATTATCCCTCTTTTTTTAATTGGGAGACATCTATTTGTATGGTTTTATCCTAAAAAATACCCAATCCCCCACTTCAAATTTCATTTCACTACAACACTAATCTACTTGTTGTTTCATCCTATTTGGTATTGTAGCCAAGTTATCTTTCAGTAGTTGGAGAACCTCTTGTTGGTTCTCTATGTGATCCTCCATTGCTTGAACCTTAGCTTTCTCTTTCAAGGATGATGTGATAGAAGGAGGATGATAGCCATAAAGTGCCATAAATGGTGACATTTTTTATGAAGTATGGAAAAATGTGTTGTGCCACCATTATGCTAAGGGAAACCACTGGACCCATTGTGTTTGTTTATTAGATGCAAAGCAATGGAGATAGCATTGTACGCGTTTATTCACGATATTAGTTTTCCTATCAAATTGAGTATGGTAAGAGGAGCCAAGATCCAACTGACTACCCAAACAAGAAAATATTCCCTTCCAAAAATTACTAGTGAAAATTGGATCTTGGGGATTCCATGTAGCTTTTGAACTATATCCATTAATGTTGCAACTACTGTGCTTGATTTAGAAGGATGAGAAAAAGAGAAAAAATGGGCATACTTTATGAGTCGGTCCACTACTACCATGATGACAATATTTTCTTAGACATGTGATAAAATCCATTGAGACCTCTTCCTAACGTTGGCTTGGTATGGATAATGATTATAGAAGACTTGGTGTCTTGACTGTCTCTCCTTTGTTTTGTTGTAAAACCAAACATTCTTCCACAAAATTTTGGACAACAGTTTTAAGACCTTCCCACAAAAATCCTTCCTGATCCGATGGTAATTTTTCAAGAATCCTGAATGTCCTCTTATAGAAGAAGTGTGCAATTCCAAAAGGACCTTTTGTTTGAGTTGAGAATTCTTACATAAATATAAATGATCATAGTATCACTGTGAATCATTATTCCACATAAATATATCTAGTGAAATGTGGTCTTCTTGTAGTTGTTGAATTCACTTACTCTAGCCAGATAAACTTCCACATTCTCTAGTCCTCTAATGGGGAAGATCCTATATTGATTGGCCATGCACAATTCAATAAGATAATATACCAATGGTGGGTTACCCATAGCCTCCCATGATTTATTTGGTGGAATATTAATATCAGAACCAAGATCTAACATAACATCCTTAATATCATATCCATCTATCTAAACATCTAGATTGAATTCTCTCCTGGTTTGCTTCTTCCTTCACCTTATTATGTTGGTATTCATATTAGGGAGGTTAGTTGAGATCAGTTCTTCTTCCTCTCATATTTCCACAAGGGTTCAGAGAGTGTTCCACAACTTCTCGTGTTATGCCTTCATATTCTAAAATATCAACAAATAGATTGAGCCAAAGACTAATAAGTTTCTTAAAATTACGTAGATATTCAGATTCAATTCTTTCCACAACTGGGTCAGTGTACATTAAGACCAATGCTTTGAAATTCCCTTTGTTCAACAAGTCTGGGTGAAGGAGGGAAAACCATATGTTGGAACGATTCACATGCATTGTTATCCCTTGAGATGTTCCAAGCTGGTTGAATGGAACTATGCCAAGATACGTTAGGCTCAATTTTTAAATATTTAGAGATTACTATTTTTAACAGAGTGTAAATTATTTGTATTTCAAAATTTGTAGACTTAGGGCTTTGGGCATATTTGTTATGACTAGAGTTTTCTCTCGAGGAATTCAGAGTGTATGTTCAGTAATTGCTTAAAATGTATGATGTATGGGGAAATGACTAAATGGATGACTTGTGCAAGGTGTCCTCGGACAAATGCTACACATTCTTGGTGGTGAAAACATATTGAGCAATGAAGAATTCAGTAGTTACAAACATATGTAAAAAAAATTAATTAAGTGCAGAAAAATGGCAACTATGACATTCACATGTGAAACAACAAAGAAATCTTCATTTACCATTCCATAAGAAAGCATCCATGAGAGATAAGAGGTCACATACATGAAATATCTATCCATGACGTACCATTCAAATGCATACCCATTCATACCATGAATTTAGTGCACAAGCAAGCTGCTCAAATCTTTTATTAGATCAAGAGAGATTTATAGAAGTAGGAGTAGTTTTGGAATTATAGAGGGAGAATGAAATCAGAGAGAGAATATTATAGGTTAACATACACAAAGATATTAATCTCAGAGACTTCCTTTCCTGAATAACATTCCTTTAAGTTTGGAGGAAAGATGCATTGTTAAGTGGGTTGCCTCAACATTTAAGGCCTCTCATTCAGGCCCATCATTAGGAGAAGAATGTCTCATGGTCATGGATAGAGAATAGTAGTCATAAATACACATTGAAATTGCTCACTTTTACCTATATGCCGACCTTAGATTAGGGTTTTGGTTTCTTTATTTTAATATTTTTTATTAATTTTAAAAATATTAAAACAACCTCTAATATAGCTTAAGAATATATCCTATTATTATTAGGGTTAAATAATAATAATAAATGTTCAATTACTAATAACAAGGTTTATACTAGAATGATAGAAACCCTACTAGGAATATGTTATAAATAAGAACTGGAATACCAAGGATTAGATCTAGGGTAGATCCTATTGATACTAATGAGGCTCTAACCCTACTCAAGGTAATTAATAATAATGGTAATACAAATAGGGGTAATTTTAACCTAAACCTAGGGCTAGGGAGGATAAATTCGAAAGTCAATTTATTTAATATTAATAAGGGTTATTTTAATAATATTCTCATCAAAGAATTTAGAACATTAATGACATAACTAACTCTAGGGATAATCTAAAATTAATAATTGCGCTTAAATAATAATATAGCTCTAAAAGAAAAATATTTTTTATTTATTTATTTTTATTAATGATAATACTCCTAGTGAGAAAAAAAAATAGTAAGGGTGTTCTTAAAAGAAACTAGGGATGGTACAATCTAAACCTAAACCTAGGTCCAGGGAAGGAAAATTCTAAAGACGCTCTATTAACATTCCTTTAGTTCAAAGTATCAAAATTGATCTTGTAGCTCTCCAAGAGTCCCTCTCCAAAAATTTCAATATCCTTCAATTCAAATTCAAATTCTCTTTATATAGGAAGGAATTGTTCTTGTTGCCACTTTTACCTTTTCTTGAAATTGCCCTGTTTTTGCTTAGTTCCCAAAACTACTTTCTCTTCAGTTTGTTACGATTTTCTGTTGAGGTTACTATTATAACTACCTGATTGCCCCTCTTGCTTCCGTCCTTTCTAAGTCAAACCATTATATGGGGACTCATAATTCTTCTTTTTCTGATATCTCCCCATCAAATACAATTACCAATTACTTATTTGTGCATAGAAATAGATTTTCACAACGACTGAAATTTTCCATCGAGCCAAGAAAAATATCATAAAAAAGGTGACATACTTCCAACAAACCATGCTCTTATATCCCATCAGGATCCACTATTAGTGCTTCCATTTGGGCATTCATTTTTACCTACCGATACAAACCTCCAAAACCTTTCCATGTGTCACGTTATGATTGGCTCATGGGCTATGAATTTCGGCATTCTCCATTGGACCTCCTCATGATGACTCTTTTTCCCAACTCCATTGTTGAACTCTACCGACCAATCGACTGCTAACACTTTTCATTATTGCAGGGTTCCCCAATCGGACCTTCACTTAGGAGTGATTGTTTTCAACCCCGCTATGGGTCATTTACCAACCAATTAGCTGCTGCCACTTGTCATCGTTGTGGAGTTCCCCAATCATACCTTCCTTTAGGAGTGCTTGTTTTCAACCCTACTATGATTCCTCCATCGAACAATAAACTGCTACCACTTTTCATTTCCACGGGGTTCCCCACATGGACCTTCCCTTAGGAGTGCTTGTTTTCAACCTCACTATAGGTCTTCCAATTACCAATCAAATATTTCCACTTGTCATCGCTGCAAGGTTCCCTAGTTGGACCTTCTCTTAGGAGTGCTTATTTTCAACCTCGCTATGAGTCCTCCACTGACCAATCAGCTTTTTCTATTTCTCATTGTTGCATGGTTCCCTAGTCATACCTTCCCTTAGGAGTTGCTTGTTTTCAACTCCACTGTAGTCTCCCGACATCCAATCAACTGCTACCACTTTCCATATTTTGACATGCTATCAACCTAATTTTGCTGGGATAGTGGACCACATGACAAACTTGACATTTTACCAAATTTTATTCAGTTAAGGATTCTGATGAAGAAATTCATATGCAACTACGAAGGTGGCATTTTACTTGTGTTAAATTTTGAGCATTAATTCACAATACTCTAGGATCTTCATTGAGAGAATAACATATACAGTATATCAATGCATGACAATCACAATAAGCATGACAAGCATCACAAGAATCAAAAGCATGAGAGACAAGAGACACAGAGTTTCTGTGGGGAAAACCCTAAGGTGAAAAACCCCACAACTTCCTTGGAGATAGAGAGAGAAATGGCTCAACCAAAGTACAACCAAAATACACTGAGATAGTCTCCTAGTAGCAGATGATCCTCCTCCTCACTAATGTGCCACTTTCTGAGTGAGAGAGAGATACTTTTCCGAATGATCTAAACAGAGATCACATGATCTCTATTTATACTAACCTGTTTTCCCGGTGACCTTATGGGGCCGACTTGTCTAGCTAGGTACATCCACATTATAATATATATATTTCAGGGCCGACCCCACACATGGTGGTCTAATAACCCATCGGAAAATACACACACTTGCGACACTTGTCAATCCACATGACGACACTTCCTTATAGAGGAATAACACATCTCTAATAAGGGTACAATAAATATATATGAAATACATAGATGAAATACATTCCGAAGTTACATATACATCAACACTCCCTCTTAACTAGGAAGGTATTTCTCGACACAGATCTACTAGACAAGTCTTCTTCTCGGGATCATCGTCATCAATGCATCGTCATCACCATTGTCACTGCTGCTGCTATCTCAACCAATCTCTACTCGTCATAGGAAGTTCTACAGATCCAATCCTTTTTCATACTGGGTGTAGGCCCACCACTTGCAGGTCTTCGTCATCACTGGCCATACTGTGGAATCCTTAGGACTTATTACGTGCGTCACAAAACCTCGAAAGAGCATCCCAGGCTATTACGAGCACATGGCTCTACCTATAGGATTTCCCAGGGCCATATTATATGTGACCTCACCACAAAACCTCGCAAGAGCATCCTAGGATATTACGAGCACACAGATCTACCTATAGGATCTCCCAGGGACAGATTATATGTGGTCACCACAAAACCTCGCAAGAGCATCCCAGGCTATTACGAGCACACAGCTCTACCTATAGGATCTCCCAGGGACATATTATATGTGGTCATGGCAAAACCTCGCAAGAGCATCCCAGGACTTATTACGGGCACACAGCCCAACCTATTGGATCTCCCAGGGACATATTATATGCCATAGGACAAAACCTCGAAAGAGCATCTGCCAGATATCCCAGGGCCAGATTATATGCCATAGGAAAAACATCGAAAGACTATCTGCAGATCTCCCAGGGAAAAATTATATGTCCTCCCAGAGAAAAACCTTGAAAGAGCATTTTCCAGATATCCCAGGGCCAAATTATATGCCATAGGCAAAACCTCGAAAGACTATCTACAAATCTCCCAGGGCCAAATTATATGCTTATCTGCACAACTTGATCCATGGCCATAGAGTATCAAGCTGATACTCGCCATACATCATCCTGATGTACACATGATCATCCTGATCATCATCACTGCAACATCCTGCTGCATGTTATATGGAGCAACATCCTGAAGCTCGTCATCCATGATCATCCTAATCATACAATGCATCTACCTGATGCATACCAAGTATCTACCTGATACATATCATCATACATGATCTACCTGATCATACAATGTATCCACTTGATACAAATACAAATACATGATACATATCACCATACATGATCCCCCTGATCATACAATGTATCCACCTGATACATATACAGATACATGGTCCAAGCATCCAACATGATGCATATACAAAAATACATACACATGATCCAACCGATCATATTCAGCATCCAACATGATGCATACATACATATAAATGATCCAATTGATCATATCTGGCATCCAACATGATGCGTACATACATATATAAATGATCCAACTGATCATATCCAGCATCCAACATGATGCATACATACATACATAAAAATGATTGAACTGATCATATCCAACATCCAACATGATGCGTACATACATATATAAATGATCCAACTGATAATATCCAAGCAGAAACCAGAACATCATCCTGATGCTTATCATCCAACGCTTAAATCCACAGCCACGTGAAGGATCCTCCTTCCAACATGCTTGGAATGGCTTCAGCAAATGTGTCCATCACTTCTTCCTTGAAGTGTCCTCGATCTAAAGAACGCCAAGCCTCTCTCTGAAGAACTCGAAATTCACCCTGGTTAGTGGCTTCGTCAGCACATCTGCAATCTGCTTGTCCGTCGCAACATACAAGAGCTTCACAGCTCCTCTCTGCACCATATCCATGATATAGTGATATTTGATCTCTATGTGTTTCGACTTGTCATGAAACACTGGGTTCTCAGACAACTTCACACAACTCTGGTTATCACAGAAGATACCAGTAGCATCCAACGGAAGATTAACTCAGACAGTAGCTTCCATAGCCATACTGCCTCACAACTAGCTGAACAGGTTGCAACATACTCTGCCTCAGCTGTACTCAGTGCTACGCAGGACTGCTTCCTGCTAAACCAAGAGATCACACCTGATCCCATACTAAAGCAGCACCCAAATGTGCTCTTCCTATCTGCAGCACTGCCAGCCCAATCTGAATCAACATAACCCTACAGGATAAACTTTTGATTCGCCTCATACTTGAGCCCATAATCCAGTGTACCCTTCAGGAACCTCAGAACATGCTTTACAGCAACCAGATGAACACTCCTCGGATCTGTCAGGAAATGACTCAATGTGTTCACTGCAAAGCAAATATCTGGTCTCGTGTTCGACAGGTACATCAAGGACCCAATCATCTGATGATACATAGAGACATCAATCGGCTCAGATAAAGCATCACATAGAAGCTTCAGATTCGATGCCATAGGTGTGGCCATGGCCTTGCAATCCATCATCCCGAATCTCTTCAGGATATCTACTATGTACTTTCCTTGACCAAGGAAGATCCCACCTGCACTCTGCCACACCTCCATACCTAGGAAATAATGCATCATTCCCAAATCTTTCATATTGAATTCAGTAGCAAGCTTCCTCTTAGTATGTGCAATCAGTCTGTCATCTCCTGTTACAAATAAGTCATCTACATACAGGAGTAGAATCACAGGATTCCCTTCCTCAAACTTGTAGTAAAGGTTGGAATCCGCTTTACTCTTGGTAAAGCCCAAACTAGATAGGAAACTGTCCATCCTACCATACCAGGTTCTGAGAGCTTGTTTCAAACCATACAAGGCTTTCTTCAATCTGCACACATATGACTCCCTGTCATGTATTTCAAAATCGAGTGGTTACTCCACATATACTTCCTCTTCAACTACACCATTCAAGAAAGTAGTCTTGACATCCATATGGTGTATTTTCCATTTCATCGCTGCAGCTAGGGCAAGTACTGTTCTGATGGAAGTATACCTGGTTACAGGTGCAAAAGTTTCTTCATAATCTATTCCCTCTTTCTGAGAGAAGCCATGAGCTAGGAATCTTGCCTTGTATTTCTCTACACTGCCATCTGCAGCATGCTTGATTTTGTAGATCCATTTGGAAGTCACAACAGACTTCTCTTTAGGTCTTGGGACAACATTCCAAACATCATTCTTCATTATTGATTGCTATTCCTCAACTATGGCATCCTTCCATTCTTTCTTTTCCGCTGCTTCTTCATAACTGGAAGGCTCTTTGTTCATAATGTCACAGAGTAAAGCAACATAGCTAGTATGTGATCTAGTTCTCTTCTTTGCTCTCTGTTCTTCTTCTGGAATGCCAAATCTTTCTGCATCTTGAATGATTTCTCTAGCCCATGTAGGTTTCTTCTTGTGAGAGTTATCCTCACGGGGTGGATCTACATGTTCTTATGGATCTTCAAACTCACGAACAACTTCTGGAACTGCTTCAGTCATGGTAGTGTCTTGAAATCTAGTTTCCTTAGGTTCTTCATAAACTTCGATAGGTGCCTTGCTTGATTTGATGAATGCTGAGTTTTCATCAAATGTTACATCCCTGGTGACATCAATCTTCTTGAACCCTAGAAAGTATATTCTGTAAGCCTTCGAGCTTTCACTGTAACCCACAAAGATACCCTTCTTTCCTGAAGGATATAGTTTAGTCCTCTTTTCCTTTGGGACATGAGTGTATACTAGACAACCAAATATTTTGAGATGACTAACTTCAGGTTTCTTACCAGAAAAGACCTCTTATGGTGTCTTGTTGTCCAATATCTTGTGGGGTGTTCTGTTCTGCACATATACAGCTGTTCTAGTTGCTTCTTCCCATAGATGCATAGGTATATCCTGGTCATGCAGCATTTCCCTCGCTACTTCCATAATAGTTCTGTTCTTCCTTTCTGCAACTCCATTTTGTTGAGGATTATAAGGAGCAGTCAACTCCCTCTTAATCCCTGAATCAATACAAAGCTTCTTGAAGTCACCTGAGGTGAATTCCCCACCACTGTCGGATCTGAATGTTTTGATTTTCTTGTTAGTTTGATTCTCCATCAAGGTTTTGAATTCCTTGAACTTATCAAACACCTCATCTTTGTTCTTCAAGAAGTATACCCAAGTCTTCCTGGAGAAGTCATCAATAAATGAGACATAGTAAACATACCCACTAAGAGAATTGGATGACATAGGACCACATACATCTGAGTGGATGATTTCCAGGATATCTTTGGCCTTACTTTCACTGCTTGGGAAAGCCTTCTTAATGTTCTTACCTTTTGCACATCCTTTGCAAACACCTTCATCTTTGGTCTTGTTTTCAGGAAGACTTTCTACAACCTTACTTGCAATTGGAAGTGCCCTATAGTGCATATGAGCAAGTCTTGTATGCCAAAGTTCACTTGGCTCCATGGATTCATGCACCATGGCATGTTCAGGTTGACTCTTCAATTTATACAAACCTCCCTCTTGCTCTCCAATCACTACTGCATCATCTATAGTCTTTCCCTTTGGCCACATTAGGACTTGGCCATCCACAAATGCAGCCCTCATACCTTTTGCATCCAATGCAGAGATGGAGAGTAAGTTCTTCTTGAGCCTAGGTACATAAAGGACTTCTTTCATATTCAAAGATTTTCCAGAATCTAGGTTGTAGGAGGCTTCACCACTTCCTTTGATTGGGTATTGATAATCATCCCCAAGTTTCACCTTATGAGGTGATTCATATTCAGATAGATTCACAAAAATTCCTTAAACCCAGTAATGTGTTTGGAAGCCCCACTGTCAATCAACCAATCATTACAACCATGGGAGATAGTACTTGTGAGAGCAGAGATTAGAACATACTCTTCTTCACTTGATGAGTCATCATCACTTTCTTCCCTAGCCTTCTTCTTTGGAGGTTCATCATCCTCAGCAGCATGAGCATGGAACTTTCTTTTGCTGCCCTTCTTCTTCTTGTTGAAGTTTTTGTTATTATCCCTTTTGTTCTTGGGACAATTTGAAGCGAAGTGACCCTTCTCTGTAGTGTCCCCTCTATCATACCAGCGTGATAGAGAGGATCACAGTGCTCAGTCCGGGCAATTAGCCCCAAAACGTTTTAATTAAAATCATTGATGCAAAGAACTGTATCTATGCATACTATGGAAAAACGACGGTGATCGAATCAATGCTGTTGATCTCTAACACACATTCAAGATTCTGTGACAAGATCATATGGAAATGCCTAAACTTTAAAAAAAAACACAGCAGAGGCAAATTCGTTTAATACATCCACATACATTCATAACATTCATCAAATGATAATTGCCAATTTACACAAGAGAATACTTATCTCAATAAGGCAGTCCCAAGCAACTGGCTATGCAACTGCAACGTTCCACCCAACCATAGGCCAGTGTGCTCCTCAATCTCTCAGCACCACTGCCACCCCCCGAGCTGGGCATGATCTCTACCAGGAACCAGGGAACAACAGACTCACACATAGCCAAGCATACACCAAGATGAGCCAAGCCAATCTACAATTGGGTTTATCAGGCTACTAGGAGATGGAAAGGAAGAGTAGCTAAGCTAGTGAGCTCCAGCACAGAGCCAGGGATAACCTTGCAAGATCTATCTAGCTTGGCACCCACAATACCTACACACCCAGCACAAGGAAGTATTCTTTTCACTGCTGTGCAGTCCCTCAAGCCATACCTTCCCTATCTAGTGCTCTCAGGGTATGCATAGAAGAGTAACCAAAGCCCTCTTGATCTTTTTGAGAGGTTGTCTCCCCCACTAGGTTTATCAAGCCACTTCTATCCACTACCACTCCAACACTTCAGCTCACAGGCTCAAACCAAGAACAAGGATGCACATAACAGCAGGACCCCACTTGTTGGGCATGAGGAAAACGTTTTCCACAGTGGAATGCATGAGATGGGGTTTCAACTAACCCAGAAAAACGTGGGAACCCACAAAAACGAAATGGGGAGTTGGTGAACAACCCAGGAAGCCAAATCCGTTTTTAGAAAAACGTCCTTGGACATTCAGGGGCAAAAACGACCTCCCTATAGTCCTCAAAACGTGGCCCTCCCTCTCCCAACTGTTATATACTGCAAAAACGACTCCCAGGCATGGAAAAATGCAGTATTTAGATGAAAAACGTAAATGGAAGACCCCAGCTAACTCCCCCTGCGTGAATGATCAAAGGCTGCCTGTACAGAATGGCTTTGGGCACCATTTCGTGGGTGGTTTCTTGCCCAAGGAGACAAAACACGTTTTTCCAAGTTGATGGCTTGCCCATGCACGAAAATGGCTTGCCCATACTCTTTCATTCCCAAGGCATTAACTGCCTTAACCAATTTCTTGGAAAAAAATTAAATGATTGGGTACATGAGACAAAATGGGTAGTTGGTGGTTTATGGGTTTCCCCATTGACACATGGATTAATACCATTGGCTCAAGGTTTGAATAATTTCCCTCCCTTTTCCTTGTAGAGTCATGCCCCATCTCTTTTGTTGCATTGCATAGCCGGTTGTGGGTTTTTCCATTAAAATTCGTATTTACATGGTGTCTTATTTACATTGTGCCCATCTCGCACAAGAACCATGGGCATCTATTTTTAATTGCCGATTCATGAAACGCTAAATCAATGGTGGGGCCTTGGCCTTGAGCTCCTCACCATTACAATATTTACATCATTTACGGTTTAATACAAAGGGGGTCAAAATGGGGACATTACATTCTCATTACATGTGAAGCATCTTAGATCCTTCTTATTCTTTTGATAGGATCTTTTGTAGCGAGAGTGCTCCTTCTTGGGCTTGCTTCTTTTAGTGTGAGTTGCAAGAGCTTGATCTTCACCTCCCATATTTTCCTCACGAACTACAAGTTTAGCTTCTTCTTGAGAGCATTCCTCCCATAGTTTAATAAAAGAGATCAATTTCTTTCTTGCACAGATTCCTTGAATAAAGGAGTCCCATGACCTAGGTAGGCCATTCAGAGTGGTCATAACAACTTCACCATTGTCCACTACTTCATCCATAGCTTCAAGTTTCTCCTTGATCTGAGAGACCTTGGAGAAGTAAGATTGAATGGTTTCTCCATTCAACATCTTGACCCCTTTCAATTGATTCCGCATAGTCATCTTCCGATTTATGTTCTTCCCTTCAAATAGCTTGGTCAAAGAGTCAAACATCTCCTTGGGTGTCTTTAGAGAAAACACATGGGGTATGAGATGGTCTTTGATAGAATCAGCAATGATTCTCTTTGCCTTGACCAAGTTCTTCTTATGCAATACCTTGGCCTCTTCATCCTCTGGGATAGGGATGTCTTCTTTTATATATGAGTCCAACTCATTCTCTTCCAGGATCAACCCAATCCTATACTTCCAAGCTCAGAATTTATCAGCCCCTTCAAGCTTATTCTCAAGCTTGGTGTGGTGAGACATCTTAAAGAGTACTTCAAATGAAAATAGAAAATATTTAGGTCTTACCACTTGAAATGCTGAAAACTGGATCTGGTCCCGGATTAGGGTTTGTCGAAAAAACCCTAAAAATTCAAAATGTGAATTTCAATTTTCTAAAAGGATAGAAAGATGCGCTTTGATAAGCTGATCAACCTGGTGCATTTAGAATTTGAGATCAGTAAAGTTTTACCCTTCAGATTTTCCCTTTTGTCCTCCCGGGTTCACTAGGAGAGCCCTGAATTAGGGTTTGAGTTTCCCGGAGATATACCCATCTAAAAGTCTCGATCCAAAGCTCTAAACTTTGATTTTTGCAAGGAGCTTCTAGCTATGTCTTCAGATTTCAGAAATTCCTATTTTTGTGGAAACCCTAATTTTTAGTGCCAAATCTGAAAATGCTCAGAATTGAATTCTGATTGGACAGATAGATGCGCCTTGATGAGTAGAGTCCATATACTATACTTATTTTTCAAAATCTATGGAGAGAAACCCAATAAACAAGAAACTCAAGTTTTCGTCACTGCAAAATGTCTTCTTCTCAGGTTAGCTCTGATACCATGTTAAATTTTGAGCATTAATTCACAATACTCTAGGATCTTCACTGAGAGAATAACATATACAGTATATCAATGTATGACAATCACAATAAGCATGACAAGCATCACAAGAATCAAAATCATGAGAGACAAGAGACACAGAGTTTCCGTGGGGAAAACCCTAAGGTGAAAAACCCCACAACTTCCTCAGAGATAGAGAGAGCAATGGCTCAACCAAAGTACAACCAAAATACACTTAGATAGTCTCCTAGTAGCAGATGATCCTCCGCCTCACTAGTGCACCACTTTTTGAGTGAGAGAGAGATACTTTTTCGAATGATCTAAATAGAGATCACCTAATCTCTATTTATACTAACCTATTTTCCCAGTGACCTTATGGGGCCGAATTTTCTAGATAGGTACATACACATTATAATATATATATTTAAGGGCCGACCCCACACATGGTGGTCTAATAACCCATCAGCAAGTACACACACTTGCGACACTTGTCAATCCACATGACTACACTTATAGAGGAATAACACATCTCTAATAAGGGTACAATAAATATATATGAAATACATAGATGAAATACATTCCAAAGTTACATATACATCAACAACTTGGTAGGTGAAAAATTGAATATCAAACAAGATTAAGTGCAACACCATTATTTCATCTCTCAAAATTGATAATATGGCCTGCCTTACTACCTCACCATATGAAATAGTCTTATCTAACTGAGCAGACCTTGAGCCTTGTTACTAAAACACTTTAACTATGCTGATTTGACTTGATTTTAGATGTCGGTCCTTTGGCGTTCATCTTTTCGACTTCATGGTAGTCCTTTAAAAGTCTACAAGTGGAATTTTCCCCTTGTCATAACATTGGCTCCAGTAGGGACACCTTTTCAATTTGGAATGTTGAGAACAATAGACGAGTGCCTTAGTGTTGGGTTATGGAGTCCACCTTCTTTTGATCTTGGTTTTCTTAACATTAACTTTTCAAGAAGTGAGCAATTATTGAAAAACAATAGATTTTCAGTAAAAGAAGAAAATTAATTGAAATTGACCTTGCTGGTAATTTTTTTTTGGGAAAGTGGTTCTAAACTACTAATTTACAAGGTGGTGGGTTCCTTTCATGCTTTTAGTATTGTAGGAAGCGCTTGAGAACCATTCCATTCATATTTTTTCCTAGAATTTCACTGCCTAATTGATCATAGAAGTAAATGTTGTTGCCTTGGATGAATGACATTTGGAATGATCCCATCCATAGGTTATCCATGCTTTCCCTTGTATTCTCTTTTGGTGTCCCACTTTAGTACCAATTCCCTTGGATGAAAGTTTCTTTCTGAAGCACTATTATAAAAATCCCCTTCATCCTTTATTGGTGAACCTACATCTTAGCTTCTGTGTATTATCTGTCCCATTGAATATCTACTAACTGATATATCCTCCTTATCATGTTATTTGGTTCCTTCACTTCCTCCTACAACAAATTTATGACTGGAACTCCCAAATGTATAAGAAGAGTAGATTCCTTGACATACATTAGTTGGAATGGTGAAGTACCTATGGATCTCTTTGTACTTATCCTGTCATCCCATAGTGCATATTTAAGGTGAGTATCCGAGGCATTTTTTTGAGTGACATCTTCTTGATTATCTTGAACAAGCTCTTGTTTGAGGATTCTTCCAGTCCATTTCCTTGTGGATAACATGGGCTTGATTGTCCCAACTCTATGTTGTAATCTTGACAAAATTTCATTATTTTAGTATATTTGAAGGTTTGTACATTATATGTTATAATTTTCCTTCGGCATCCAAACCTAGACAGAATGTTCTCTTCAAGAAACTTGATGGTTAATGAATCATTTGTTTTTTTAGTTGGGATTGCCTCTACCTTTGATTCTACTTGGGAAGGATTGATGTTAGGGGGACTCTTGTTTTACATTTTCTTGAATCTTTTATTAAAATCAACCATGTTCTCTGCATTTCTCTTTTTTACGGAGTCAAATTCTATCAAGTAGTCACTACAAAATGGGATTCTGATATTCGAATTCTGTTCGACGATTTTTTGCGTCGAACAAGGGTCGTGATAGATGTCATTCAGGCATCATTGGTGTAACATTCCTTAAGAATCATCTCCTATCGTCACTTAAGCGATGTGAAATCACTTTTCCCTTCTAGTCAATATCTTCTACACATCGTCGACCAAACGTATGCAAAGCAACTTTTAGTAATGTCAATTAATCATCCGAAAATAGACATTACGAATGCCTTCGCATCGTCCATTTAAGGTGGATGATATGTCAAAATAACATCCAATATTGGGCTAGGTAATCGATGTTAAATTTATGGTACCAACATGATCCACATCGTAGTTGGCATTTATTGTCGGATGCTAATTTCGATACATCTTCGACCAGTCATCGCTGTTGTTACAACTTCAACAAGTTTTGACGCTACATGACTTCAACAACTTCAGCACTTCAACAGGTTTCGAATTCGACACAACTCAGATGAGTATCGACTTCAACATACTATGACACACTCCACACCTTCGACATGTGATCAACGACTATTGAACTTCGACAGACTGTCTCTCTGTCTTCTAGTCCACTGGAACGGTTGAACAGTTGAACCATTATAACTTCTTCTTTCTAATTGAACGTAACAGGAAGGAACCCAAGCATCTCAGAATTCTATATAAGCATGTATACTACTGTAATATACAACAAGTCTATTTGTTTACATCTAATAGAAGAATAGTTCACATTCCTGCATATTATCTGTGCATATATGTGTTTATCTGTATTGCGTAATCCTGCTTTTGCTCATTCTATTTATTAAGCTTCTGCCATAACAGAGCCGACTCATTTAGCCGAGCTATTGTCCCCCTCATGCTTCTTAGACACGACCTAGATCATTGATATCAGAGCACATTCAGTTTTCATGCTTAAGTTCTGTGTATACACTTCTCTCGAAGTTACCGGTTCAAACTCGCTCACAATCTTAGAAATCCAAGCAGACGCGATCTCCAGATATGAAAAAAGAAACAGACGATAGACATGCAGTTGACGAGACAACACAACTTATTGAGCAAGCTCTTGATTTACAACGAACTGAAATGTTCACCCAGTTCAACGAGATTCTCTTGCGATTTGCTTCGACATCCGGAGAATCCTCGACGATAACTCACTTCGATAAAATCATCCCCTTCAAAGAGCAAATGAATCTGGACATATCGAATCTTGAAGGTAAGATTGACATGGAATCCATCAAAAATTGGAATCCTATTACGTTGTAAATCAACTCTCCAAAGCTGAAAAAGTCACCATTGCGTCCTTAAATATGTCAACTTCCGTGTACTGCTGGTGGGAGAACCTTTCGACAAAGATGGAGAAAAGCGGAGACCCCATCGACACATGGGATAAATTCGTCGAACACGTCCTAAAGGAATTTTAACCACCGAAATACCTCGAGCAATAGTATAAGAAGTAGCAGTAGCTAAGGAAATGGAAAGATAAATCGTTACAGAGTTACACCGATGAGTTCTACCGACTCATGGCAAGACTTGGCATCCAAGAAGAAGAGAAATTGCTTGTTCTGAAGTACGTTAGTGGATTGTCCTAGTACATCTAGCAGGAGATGGAATTTCTGACTGTCAATACGCTTGCGCATGCTTTCCACTACGCTAGAAAACTGGAAACCAAGAAGAAAGGAAAAGCACGTTTCGTGACAAAGCCGACATCAGGACGACCACCCGATAAGAAGGCAACAGCCGACTTTGACAAGTCAAAATCTTCTCAGCTGACACCGCCAAAGACAGATCATGGTAATAAGCCTTTCCACAAAAGGGAACGTAGAAAACAACCGCTGACCGGAAAATGGTGCAATTACCACCACTCATCTTGGCATGATACGTCTGAATGCAAAGCTTGGAAGACCTTTCTGATGAAAGTGTCGACCTCTGACGTGTTCGACAAGACGGTGGAAGAATTTGATCTAGACGAAATGACCCTTTTAACCTTAACCACTCCAACAGCCTTGACTACCGTCGACGAGGAGGAATGAGAACGCCTGTGCCATTCATGGATATGGGTCCAGAGCAACCCATTGCATATGATTGTGGACAACGGGAGTTAGAAGAACTTCATTTCTGAAGATCTCGTGAAGAAACTAGGTCTTGTTACCACTACGCATCCTCAGCCTTACAACATCGGTTGGATGAAGGATGGACAAGAAATACGAATCACTTGACAGTGAAAACTCTCCTACTTCATAAATCCTTTTGAAGATGAAGTACTCTGTGACGTGGCACCACTCTCTGTGGTCAACACCCTGTTTGGGAAACCTTACCTCTGGGATAGACATGGAAGTTGTCAGCCACGGCCTGAGAAGGTGATTATCAGAATCTGAAAATGATGGTTCAACATACCAGAGCGTCAACCTATACTGACGGTTGCACTGATATCTGCCAAACAGACAAAGAAGCTCATCAATCATGCTCAGAAGTTCGCATTAATAATGATCAAGCCGCAACATTCTAAGAATACTGCAGCAACGAGTCAAGTCACTGACCAATGCAGCTCTCGACAGAAGCACCAAATCAATCATATTCTTGATGAGTACCAGAACCTCTTTCAAGCTCCAGACGGAGTACCGCAACATTGTCAGGTAAAACACTTCATTGAACTTGTTCCTAGTTCTTCTTTTCCTAACACATCTGTTTACAGAAGATCCATTCTCGAAAATGAAGAGATTCGCAGACAAATCCAAGAGCTAATTGAAAAAGGACATATTTGCCCCAACACCTCTCCTTGTGGAAGTCCAATCATCCTAGTTCCGAATAAAGACGAGACTTGGTGTATGTGCATCGAATACAAAGATCTCAACAAAATATCGATGAAGAATCGATACCCTTTGTCACGGATAGACAAGATTATCGACTGTTTGAAAGGTGCTAAATTCATTACTAAGCTCGACCTCAAGTTGGGATACCATCAAATTCCAATAGAGCCCTCAAATGTGTGGAAAAATGCTTTCAAAACCAAGGAAGGATTGTTTGAATGGTTAGTCATAACTTTTGGCTTAACCAATGCACCTGTGACCTTCATGTGACATATGGATAACCTTCTTCGACCTTTCATAGACAAATGGTTTATTATCTATCTCGACAACATATTTATTTTCAGTCGATCATGGGAAGAACATGTCAGACATCTTCGATAAGTCCTCGACACTCTCCAGCAACATCGGCTCTATCTAAACATGGACAAGTGGTCTTTTGCGATGACCAACATCAAATATTTGGCGTATGTAATTGACTCTGTAGGCATTCACGTCGATCCAGACAAAGTAAAAACCCTCAAATATTGGTCCATTCCTAGAAGCATTCAAGAACAAAGAATTTTTCTTGGTTCGATGAATTTCTATCGACGATTCATACTCGGCGTCAGTCACATAGCATGGCCCTTGAATCAATCAACGAAGGGAAATGGGAAAACTGTCTTCCAATGGACAGAAACACATCAAGTAGCTTTTGAATAGCTCAAACACAGGCTCTGCACTACACTAGTACTTGTGTTACTTGATTTACATTAGCCCTTTGATATTGAGAAATACGCATCGGACTATGCCTTGGGCGTAGTGATCACTCAGTCTGGTCACCAAGTCGCTTTTCATTCCGATACTTTTAATGACACCGTTAGAAGATACTCGACGTACGAAAAAGAACTGGACGCCATTGTGCAAGCTCTCAAGCAATGGAGGCATTACATCCTTGGCAAGGAAATGATCATTCTCATTGATCATAAGCCTCTACAGTTCGCTCTGACACATTCAAAGTTGTAGACAAACCGACAACTCAAGTGGATTAATTACCTACAACAATTCTAGTTGGCAATTAAGTATCGGAAGGGTAAAGAGAACGCCGTTGCCGATTGCCTCATTCGACCACCCATTACTCTTATTTTGACAGTGATGAGTATGCAGGGATACAACACGACCACTTGGCAACAGTTGTACAAGGACGAAAATGACTTCTCAACAGTCTAACAGTAGTTATGGATTAACAAGTCGTCAACCTCAGACTTCGACTACTTCCTGAAAGATAACTTGCTATACAAGCTTGGACAACTTTTTGTACCGACCAGTGAGCATCGACAACAAGTACATTCGATCATGCATGGTTTGTGCCATTGCTAAGCCACCTAATCAACGATAGGGATTGTACACACCTCTACCAATTCCTACTTGACCATGGGAATATATTTCTATGGACTACTTGACAGGTTATCCTACTACCAAACATCAGCATGACGCAATACTAGTAGTAGTCGATAGATTTTACAAGATGGCCATTCTCATACCATGTAAAAATACCACGATAGAGTAGCAGACTGCTCAACTCTTCTTTACACATGTTTGGAAACACTTTGGTTTACCCACAACCGTCATTTCCGATCGAGATGCCAGATTCGTCAGCATCTTTTGGATGACCCTCTTGCAACAGATGGACACACGATTCTCATTGTCGATAGCCTTCCATCCTCAAACCGACAGACAAACAGAAGTTTTGAATCGCTTGGTAGTACAACTGCTTCGCATGTACAATCACTAGCATCGACACACATGGGATGACAGTCTTCCATACATACATCATAGCTATAATCATGCTCAGCACAACTCTACAGGAAAGAGTCCATTTGAAGTATGTTACGGATTTCAACCCTTAGCGCTTATCGACTTGATTAGCTCATCGACACAGCCAAACTTTGACTCCGACCACAGCCAATGAGAAGTTGATAAAGCAGTCAAGTTTCAAGAACAGATTTGCGACATCTAGTGACAAGCACAAGATATGTTACACAGAGAAAATGAGAAAGATAAGGCCCGACACGACAAGCATCGTATTCCTCATACATTTCAAATTGGGGATAAGGTCTAGCTACATCTTAAGAAGGAGTGCTTCACTGGTCCTTTCAAGAAGCTCAAGCCTTTGTGATATGGTCTGTATAGTATTCTTTGACATATTGGAGAAAACTCTCTCCAGCTCGACATTCCTGCTTGCATGGGTCTGTATCCAGTCTTCAACATGAATCTGCTTCGACCATACCATGCACCTTTGTTGGAACATAATGAATTCTCCATAGCAGCACCTGAAGACATCCATCCAGATGTTCAGGAGCCTCTTCCTTGCGACACCATTGTGGGCTGATGAGTACACCTTACTAGGACGAACACAATTCCCTTGTTGCAGGTTTCCAAAGCTAGCCAGATTCCATCTCAAGGAAAGTGGTACGTTGCTACTAAAGTGACCAAAAATTTTCCTCAATTTCACGAGCAAACAATGGGGTCCATTGTTTCTTAAGGAAGGAGGTCTGATCGACATTGTAGTTGGCATTTATTGTCGGATGCTAACTTCGACACATCTTCGACTAGTCATCGCTATTGATATAACTTCGACAAGTTTCAACGCGACATGACTTCGACAACTTCAGCACTTCGACAGGTTTCAAATTTGACACAACTTAGGCGAGTCTTCACTTCGACATACTGTGACACACTCCACACCTTCGACATGCGATCAGCGACTGTCGAACTTCGACAGAATGTCTCTCTATCTTCCAGTCGACTATAACAGTTGAACAATTGAAATATTATATCTTCTTCTGTGTAACTGAATGTAATAGGAAGGCACCCAAGCATCTCATAATTCTATATAATCATGTATACTATTGTAATATACAACAAGTCTATTTGTTTACATCTAATAGAAGAACAGTTCGCATTCCTGCATATTATCTATGCATATTTGTGTTTATCTATATTGCGTAATCCTGCTTTTGCTCATTTTGTTTATTAAGCTTCCACCATAACAGATCCGACTCATTCAGTCGAGCTGTTGCCCCCCTCGTGCTTCCTAGACATGACTCGGATCACAGCATTCAACAAATGCCCAAAAATAGACGTTTGCAAAGCAGACAGAGTGTCTAAAAATATATGTTTGCAAAGTAGATGAAACATCGTCTGAACATCCGAAAAGAGACGTTCGCAAGGTGGAGCAAGTGTTGTCTGAACGTCTAGAAAGAGACATAGGAAAAGTATATGTAACGCTAGATGAATGTCCGAAAAGAGTCGTTCAAAAAGTAGACTTAATGTCAGCTAAATGTTTGATAAGAGATGTCTAGAATTACATTGAGCAAAAAAAAGAGTGGATGATCTGTTGAACTAATGTCGTGTATTCTCTGCACAATCGATGTTTGAGTTATGGTACCGACATTCAACCAACACCACTCAAATGTCGGTTGAACATTCAATAAGTCATGTTTATAAATGTCTCTAACACGGAAGGTCTGGTGTCTTTTAGATAGTTGCAATTTCCCTAGATTCCAATGGAATATGGTCGAAGTATACCCCTATCTTCATGTATGGAAATATATCACCATTTGTAAAATCATTTTCCACCAGGTGCATTTGTTCGACCTTCCCATGCAAATCATGCAAAACTACAACCCATGAATTACAAAATTCCAATGGAACTACTTCCATTGGCCTTGTGGCCACAACCTTGCTTCTTGATTCCTTTCCCATCATTCCAACATTCCTTCAATTAACAACCAAATAAGAAATCAGTCTCACTAGGGGTTGTGAATACTGCTTGGCAATTTTTTTCTCACTTGGAGAAATAAACTAGAAGTGGGGACATTTATCAACTCACATTGCTTGAATGAATCAAACTAAAAGTGGGTTTTTGACAAGCAAGTGAAGGATGCAATGTTGAAAAGCATATAACTTTTGTTGTATAACATTTAATTTAAATTTGAAGAGATAGATAAATATTTCTAATCATCCAATAAATACTTTCACTAACACATATCCTTTACCTATGAGTACACCCATTAACCTTTGAATTGTGTGGACACATGAGATTTTTTATAATATTGAATAGACCTTTAAATTTTTGATCACTTTTGACCAATGTGGTCTTGTTGACCATGGCGGACCATAGTTAATCATGGCTGACCATGGTGGACCATAGTAAATCATGGATGACCATGGTGGATCATAATTAATCATTGTTGACCATGTTTTATATACTAACCCATTCATTCATAACCCCTAATACCATATTGGAATATGTTGGCTAATTTTAAGTATATGTCAACATTGATCCTATCCAAGAATTAACCACATAGTACCCCTAACCCACTAACAAACCCATTAAGCCCTAACACTACTAGATTTGGAAGTAACTATGTTTTAACTTGGGGAAACTTACAATAGTTTTCCAACATTTGGAAGGATGGATTGGGAGGGGGCATCAAAACTATCTTTTGGAGGTAAAGATGAAATCATGGGTATCCTTTAATACTCCATGAACACATCTATATGTCATATGTTAATTGAGTGAATCCACCATGGAACATTGATGGATTTTTGTGTTTTTTAGTATGTTTGTTTGTAATAGTATGGATGTGAAAAAGAGAGGATAAAGTTAATATTAAGATACAATATACTAGGGTAACCATTGCATGTGACATTTTTCAACTAATTGGTATTCTTACATGTAGATGTCACAAGGTATGTGGTGAGTTATTAAGGAAACTTCATGAATTGTCAATAGCACAATCCAATCTTTCTTTCCATCAAGACTAACCATGAAAACCAAAATTGCATATTACAAACTTATTGAACTTACACAAAACGTTTAAAAATATAAAATATTGACAAGTAAATCTCAATCCTATGATTTGTTACTTTTTGTAAACCACCCATAGAAAAATGAGCATCAATTTAAGTGGATTAGTAGCAGGTATGGAATAATATCTTGAAGAAGGTGATGTGATAAAATAAGGATTTTGCACAACTTTGTCAAATAAAGAGGCAAATCACTCTTTGCATCACTTTTCCAAATAAGAAGTTTGGACATTAATTAGTGTTTGTTATATTAGTGTCATCTAAATATAAATATTAGTAGATCATTGAATCCTATGTTTATATGCCATCTTACGACACAAATACACAACTAGAAATGATTATCTGTAGCACATTCTAACTTAAGAGTTTAATGTATTATATCTAAGGGCTTCAAAAATTGAATTATATGACAAGATTTAGAAAATAAAGAGATGAGAGCGAAATATTCTATGGCATCCTGCATGATTAGAAGGAACCCCCTTGAGAAATATACAAACATGACTCTCTCTAAGCCTAGAATAATAACTAAGTTCAAAATAATTTCATTTTCTAGAGATATATTGTTATGTTGTTTCAATGTACCTTTTTACTTATGATGCGTTTATAAATCCTCACTAAGACAAAATTATACTAGATTTTCTCCATGGTGATGGTTGTTCTACGAATATTTAAATTTGATTTAAATGAATTGGATGATGGTAACATATAAACTCCCCAATATGCCATGATCCTTATGACAATGGGGCATTGAAAAGGGAGTGATACCTCTTACTAACCCAATCATTGATTGGTTGCGAGGTGAGTATGATTTCTTTCTCAAGTGTGCCAACTCCTCCTCTATGTTTCAAAAAAGAAAGAAAAACAACTCCAATTGGTAGCTTTACATCCATGTGCCTTGGAATTCTTTAGGAGGCATAGCTAGCCAGTGATGACATCATCTAACAACCATGTAATTTTTTAGTTGTTGTGTGTCTAGGACAATTTAAGTGGATGTTATAATGTAGAAAGTTGGGTGTTTTGTGTATCTTGAAATTATTTAGAATGTGTGGTTGGTAGGGGATGGAATCACCTGTCAGTATTGGAATTGTTTAGGATGTGTAGCTAGCTCAATAGGTGTGGCACTATATACTCTTGTTCTCAATAGAATGGAATAATCAATGGAAAGTGAGATAAACTCAACCAATGAATGAGGTATTGGGTTTCAACAAATTGATCTCATGATAATTGAATCATCACCATGCAAGGCATTCATACTAGCATTGTTGCAAGTAGGGTGTTTTGGATACAATGTTTCTTTTGATCAAGCCATTATACAATATAGGATAAAACACTTTTTAATATGTTTTTTTACAATTTTTTCATAAAAAAACAGAACAAATAAAGACAAATTTTAAGATGATCAATACTTATTGATTTACCAAGGTTGTTGTTGTTGTTGTTAGAAAAAGTTGCAAATTTAATAGATTCTACCCTTCCTTGGACTGGAGACACTATGGACTATATCTGGAAAACACATACATTTCCATGAGCTAATCCTCACCATAAACTATATTCAAACCAACATCATTGGAATTAGAATCAACATCATATCTACACACAAATAGAACAAATAACGTTAGATCATGTATTGCACAATTAGCTAACTACAACATAAACTAGCAAAAAAATCAACAAAACATTCATTAAATAATCGTAAGTGTAAATAAAATGCATATATCTTTTAATCACTAAATTCACTAGATTTACTGATAGTTATAGTTGCATTTATGTTGCACGTGAATACCTACGGAAATTTTGATGGAACAATAAGCGTAGAGGTCCTCATGCAATAATTTGGCAAAAACCAAGGGGTCCTTATGCAACAATTTGGCATTTGGTTAGGCTACAACCTTAAATTAGAAAGGATGGTGTTAAGTTACCACAATCCAATCCAAGGGGCAATCAATCTCCTCTTTAGTACATAAAATTACATGCCAACTTATCAGGCATATTGTTAGCTATAGTGCCACTAGTTGGTGAGTGTGTGGGTGATTTTGACTAATCAGAGTCTGAATCAAAGACATATGCCTTTGTAAATGGTTTTGGATACAGTAAAGTGCGTTGAACTGGTGTTCGACATGTGTGATCGAAGAAACCGTAGTTTGGAGGCTTTTCCCAAAGTATACAAGAGCACCTTAGAGGAGCAATAGTGACTGAAAATCAAGAACTGAAACATGTATAATATTAAGATCTAAAAAAAGATCAAAAATCCTAATGCAATTGAGTGTGCAAGAGGAGAGCACAACAAAAGGAAAACAAGCCAAAAGGATAAAAAAAGTACTAAAACCTGTGAAATTCCACAGGGATAGATCACTGAGCTTGAACAAACCTCACAATTTCACAATGTTATTACTGAGAAGAATTAGACAAAAACATGGATCAATTCACTCATAAAACTGAAACACAGATGAAAAACTGTTGTTGATACATTAATCAACTATAAGCTGGCAATCAAAAAGTGTTACAATGGAATGAATTCGATACACCTATAAGGATTCGAATTCACCTCATGTATAGCCTTAGTTTGCATTGGAACCATCTCCCGATAAGGTTAAGTGGCCACCGATGATGAATAATAAGTTAACTGAGGTAGAAATGAGAATAACTGAATTGTGTGGGCACCAAAATAGGGGAGGAGACTCCAAAGGGGCACATAACTAATTGTCAGTGGTAAAAAAGGGTGCTCCTATATTCAGTAGCAGTCAAACTAGGATCCGCAGTCAGTTAACTGAGCAATCAAGGCTGGGACAAGGCTCCCCAAATCATGTAACTGACTGTGTAGTCTCCTAATTATACACATGAGGGGGAATTGGAACTCTAGTGATGTAAACAAGGTGCTCTGAGTGGATAGGAGGGCTAACGATGGCCAAAAACAAGCTCTAAGGGGCCCAAAGTAGGGACTAGGTGCTAGGAGACTCAACTACCAATGCATGGATGCATGCAAGACAAAAAATAATATGGCGAGAATATTCCAACAAAACCATGTATTATAGCAGATGAGATCAACAAAGTGGCAAACAAGCCAACAAGCAACACTCCAAGAAAGATAAAATGACTTGTTTTTTTTATTTAGAAACCAACTACATGTCAATATGAATTCATTGGGAACATCCTCAGTAGGTGAGATTTTCTTGAGGAGTGGAGAGAGATTTCATGGAGGCACAAAGTTTTGGCATACTCATGCAACAATTTTTGGGTGTTCAGACTAGGCATATGTCACAACTTTTGAATGACAAGATAGTTGAGAGGTATACAACTAGGTAATAGACTGTAAATTTTATTGTAATCCATTGACAAGAAAGAATTAGTGTTTCACTAAGGACTTACAATGGTGGTCAGACCCCTATAATCTATTTTAAATCTTAAAAAGCATATTTATATTTGTAAAAGAGATATCTAATTAACACAACCTAACCTAACTAGGTTGACCTTTTAAGACCAACCCTTCATTAGATGGTTCGAATAGGACCTTGTTGGGTAGGCATAATTCATATTATAAAATTACAAGGCATTAATGCATGCATTTTCCATTTGCTATGAGGTCTATTAAACACTAATTTCAACCCATAATGTACTCTCTTTTGAACACAAATCATCATCACAATTTATGCACATATGAAATAGGTCCACTTTGGTAACTAAACAATATATGGACTTAATATGGTAATAGATTATAAGCATATATGGAATCATTTCACACATAAATACCTAAGGGTTAGCTCAAGTGCTCTTGATTGAAATGATATATGTCTCCCCTAATATAGGGGAGGTCACATGTTTGACTATGTTCAATTCCCTTGGGGTGAGCTGCTTGAAAGTTAGGAACCACCCTCTTTAAATTGGGTTCCATCCTCAAAATGAGGACAAGCGCCTAGAATTTTCTTGGGGAGTTATTTTCCAATGGAAAAAATATCATACCCAAAATGGGTTGCAATGTGCACCTACAACTTCATGTTGAAGATTAATTAACTATAGTAAATAAATTGGCTTCTTTTGCAAACCCTTTCCCCCAACAAATTGATATAATTTTTAAGGTAAAAAGAAAGGAAATATATCATTCCTTATTTTTTTCCATACCATATTAACCCTAACACAATGATCTTACAACAAGCAACATGCATAAACTACATCAAGAAACTCAAATGGAGTGTGACATTTGTTTACAATAACAACATAATATTGATTCATCACAACTAATTTCAATGCAAGTCCAATCCATAATCATGAATGAGTCCACTTAAGCAATTTCCACTACTTGGTTAACTCATTGCCACAACATACATTACCTAAGTAACTTCCTTGCATTTGAAAAGGATATCGAGGCTTGTCCATGAAGGAAACAAGATTCACAAGTTCACCATTGGTCTATACTAAATTAACAAAAGGATATATCCACATGGAAAATTGGTAACTCGATACACAGAGTTCAACAAAACCATGAAAAATCATAAAATTGGAATGCATGACTATAACTCTACTCATGGACTACATTATGCCACATAAAGAACTAAACTTCAAGTATCGATCTCTCACAACAATTTATTATACAAGTGATAACCAACCTCTCTCACAACCCAACATAGGAGAAACTATCAATGTGAACTACTTAAGGTCAATGGACAACCGACATTAAGTTCTTTAACTTACATGTAAGTCATGCATACTCTTATCACTATATTATTAAAAAACATTATTTCAACTAGAAACAATCCTTGAACCAAACATTATTTCAACTAGGAACAACTCAACCAAACATTTCTTTGCTAAATTTAATTCTATAGGATTTGATTGTGCACTATAGACATGGTAGTTGTAGTTCGTTCATGACATGTCCAAATGCTAGTCATGGTCATCCATGGGTGATCACATTTGTTTGCACTACAGGTTGTGATATTGAAAATTCTAATTAAATTCATAACTTTCAAACATAAAGATTAAATGTATGCCAGTAGAAAATTCTTCAAAGAATGACAAAATAGAAATAAAGGAATGGGAAACTTTGGTAAGATCTACGATATCCAAAATCAATGTAAAAATTTACTAGTGCATTTATATGTTTAGTCAAACACTTCGAATATATTACTTAAACTACTGCAAAAATTAAATATATATTCACATAATCCTCTATTCAATACATGGCATTGATTGTCTTAAGTTTAGGAATCGTTACCCACAACATCACTATTTCTCTAAAACAAGCATTAGCAAGGGAATTCATTTAACATGACATCTTCCAATGTTTAGATTCCCTTTCCATGTACATACCCATGCATTTATTGGGTAGAATGTATATCCAAGATAGATTTCCCAACTACACCCTAGACACTACTAAACACAACAAAATAAGCCTTTCAACCAACAACCATGTTAGTACATTATTTTGAAAATATGAACCATAGGATGAAAACATTATTCAGACGCCACTTAAGTGACAACATATAACGTCGCTTAAGCAACATCAGGTGGAGAGTTTTGAAGCACCTTCTAAAAAACCTGATAAATTGAAATCTTTTCAATGTTTAAAGTGACTTTTGACTTTATATGTCAGTAGAAACATCAAATTTTGACCCCAAATCTAGTAGGAATACACGTGGTCTCTCTTTTCCCTCCATTGATCCATATATTGGGAGTTGAGAACCGAAATTATTGAATGTCGAGAGAGGAGGAGATTAAACCTGCAAAATTTCTATCATTTGATCCATAAACGAGATCAGAGGTGAGGCTTAGAGAGCCTCACCTCTCAGAACAACAACTTAAATGAATTAACCAAGAAAAAACTCACAAAACTACACACAATAGTAAGTCCCGATGTAGGAGTTCAGAAATCATTCAATGCTTTATTGAGAAGGCATAAAGCCTTTATATAACATTATTACAATGTGCCTTGGGGCCATACCATGGGCCAAAACCATGGGATACCAAATACCATGGATGGGTGTATTCTAAAATGTGGGATTCTAGAATTGCTTGGAAGAATCCAAGACCATGGATGGGAGAGGGTGGCATCTCCATTTAATGATTTTATGATGAATACATCCGAATTTATAACATATGCTCCCTAAAATTCAGATCATTCCTCCCCCCTTAGAAAATGATGGTCCCCATCATTTCACTCATACTAAAAAGAGACCCATGATTATAATGTGACAATTGCCAATGAAGAGAAGGGTTTTGTGTGGTTGACCCATAGCCATGGGTTTTGCGTGGTTGACCCATAACCATGGGTTTTGCGAGGTTGAACCATAACCATGGTGGCAATGACAAGCTTGATTCCGATGAAGAGAAGACTTTTGTGTGGTTAACCCATAAGCGTGGGTTTTGTGTGGTTGACCCATAACCATGGGTTTTGTATGGTTGACCCATAACCGTGATTGCAAAACATAACTGTGGGTTTTGTGGGGTTGAACCATAACCATGGGTTTTGTGTGGTAAACCCATAACCGTGGGTTTTGTGTGGTTGACCCATAACCATGATTACAATACATAAATGTGGGTTTTGTGTGGTTTCCCCATAACCGTGGGTTTTGTGTGGTTGACCCATAACCATAAGCTATTACTGGGGTATTGGTTCTAAGTGTTTTATTGTGTCTCAGGCCCCAATATACGGATCATCCGGAACTAGCCAAGAGTTGGTGGATGCTGCTCGTAGATCCCTAAACCATTTTCTTACATCTCCTTCTAGGGTCTGTATGAAGAGTCTCATGTAAATTCCATCATGTTCTATGAATAGGTTGTCGATGAAGTCTTGAAACACAACCATGTGTTCTTCAGTTGAGGTGACTCTTTCATCATCAAATTTTGCAAGTAATTTCAAGTAATTCTCTCATAAATCATGCAAGTTGTTAGGAAAGTTAAGTGGACCATGATTGGAAGCCACTCAAGGATTAATTGGTGGTGGAGGTGGTGGATTATACCCTCCTCATCCAACTCCTTCCGTTAAATGTTGTAGGATGAGGTTCTTTGCTTGAGGAGAGATGTGAATGCAAGGGATTTTAAGGATTAGCTTAAATGTAGGTTGATCTCCTTTAGGGAAGAAGAGAGGGGAATTTTGCAAGTTGACTAGGGGAGTATTTACATCTTCTTCAACTGGGCATTTACCTTTATAATTCTTAGATCTATAATCTAAATCTTGAAATTATAGATCTACATGAAATGTGGAGTTATTCTGAGAAATACTTGAGCTTGATGAAGATGATTTATCCTGATTATTTCGCAGGTCACCGACCTTTTAGGATTAACAGGAAGATGTATGTTCTTAGGAACAGGGTTGGATCTAGTGTTCCTTCTTACAGATGCCAAATCATAATCAATGGAGTTGTCGAATCCGAATCAGTGGAGTCTTCAAGTGAACTGCTTAGCCCAGGTAAAATTAAATTCGATTTCTCTGCTCCTTGGAAATTAAACCTTTTTTTATGTTATCCCTTGAGATGTTCCAAGGCTGAATGGAACTATGATAGGGAATTATAGCATCAGTTCTTAAATATTTTGAGCTTAATATTTTTAACATAGTGTAAATTCTTTGTATTTCAAAATTTGTAGACACAAAGGACTTTGGATAGAGTTGTTACGAGGGAGTTCGCTCTCGAGGAATTTCAAAGTGTGTTCAGTAATTTCTTAAAATGTATGATGGATGGGAAACAAATGAAAAAATGATTTTTTCAAGGTGTCTTTAGACAAATCTTACACATTTTCATGGCTAAAATGTACCAAGCAATTAATAATTTAATACAATTACAAATAGATGTAAACAAAATCTTGATTAAGTGCAAAAACACTAGAAAATTTGGGCCCATTTTTTTATGGAAAACCGTCGGTTGTGAGATGCACCTTCGCAGTACAATTGACAAACCTAAGGAAGGAAAATCGTCGTAGTATTTCGCCTCTACTTTTTTGTCTAAATACCAACAATTATATGACATGTGTCAACTGAAAGGTCTTTGTCAAAAATATGCTCAATATATTTATGACATACATATATATATATATATCATACACATATATAACAAACACACACACACACACACACATATACATACATACATACATACATACATACATACATACATACATACATACATACATACATATATATATATATATATATATATATATATATATATATATATTCACATTTGGTTCACAAACCCCCAGTGGGGCTGCTACGTCCACGGTAATAAATCATAGGGGGCCCACCTGAAGGATCCACACCCATTTCGCTCTGATTACAGAGCTAACCTGATGGGGATATCAAGTGAGGCCCTTATATAGCAATGTATAGCCACCCGAGGATTTGACCCCGAGACCTTCTGCTCACAACTTACAACACTTAACCACTTGAGCTAGCCCACCAGGCTATATATATGTGTGTGTGTGTGTGTGTGTGTGTGTGTGTGTGTGTGAGTCATGTTTCAGATACATATGTTCCATTGCAATGGGTCTACATTTGCAAAATTGGAAGGCATTTTATAGTAAAAAACCTCTCTAAGATAATTGACACCTAACACAACTAACAAAGGAATAATTGGAGTTAAAGGGTTCATTTGTGAGCAAGCAATTAAAATAAATCTCAAAAGACAAATTGAATCATCCTAGACCAAGGCAAGCCACAAATAATGAAATCAAAGCATTAGTTCCCTATCAAGGTATACATATTTTGAGTTCCAAAACCAATGCCTCAAAAATACTAGTAGGAATCTCTACATTGACCATCAAAGCACCAATCTTTTCTCAATCTACCCGTCGTACATGGGTGGCATAAATCATCCTTCAAATGGGTCCTCTTCTACCAAGTGAAAATATATTTGAACTCCTTGACAATTGACATGGCTAATCTAGGAACTTCTATGACCAAGATAAAAATCTGTCTCAAGTACGAGGGTGTAAAGAGAAGCCTTTCTAGTGTTATACCATGACATCTCATTCTAGAAATATATCAAAGGGGGTCTTACTCCATATCCCCCTTCATATCTCTAGAAATTTTTAGCAATGTAATTATAGCATATGGATTTTACACTAAAGCAATCATATGTGCATCCCACTGAGGAGGTAGTGGTGTGACACTCCTTTATGGTATGTCCATGTGTGACCCACCCACTGATAACAAAATTATCTCTATATCATCATTTTGCGTTGGACCACCTTCCTTGATTTCCCCATACCATAACCTAGATGTATGACCTCTTATGGATGTTTAGTGATTATGTAAAGTCCTTTTTCGACGTCCCTCTCTTGATCTTTGGTCCTTGGTTTGGTTAATTTAACCCTTTGGTTTTGGGACATGCATTTGGGTTATTTCCTCATTCTATGGGTCCAATTTAGGGAAAAATCCTCTGATTGGATCCATAGCTACTTAGGATGATTCATTATGATTCCAATACAACAAAAACCATCTAGGCTTGCTATTTACATTGTCAAAAGAGCCAAATATTCATTAACCCTACCTAATCTTAAGGCGCTATACGTATCACAAATTTCTTGGTTGTAACATGATTGCATAGTGCAACGCATGAAAAAGAGAGCCTATTTTAGGAGTAAAATCAATCATTTGACCTCAAAAACTTGAGGTATGTGGTCAATCCTCATGGTTTTCCTTTCTCATACATCTCTCTCTCTCTCATGGTTATATTGACATTCACTTACACCTTGCGGTTTTTTGGTTGCCTATTTATACCCTTCAGTTACTCTTTATAGCTCCTCTTCAAATAATCAATTGGAAAAACCCTATCTTACAAGTCCACACTAAGACTGGCATCAAATTTTGATCTAGCTTCTTAATCAAGTTTCTAGGTTGTTTCACTGCTTGCATTTGTCTTATCCAACACCTCAACCGGTTTCCATTGTTGTTAGTTTGGATATGATATTGTATGCTTGTTGTCTCATTCTAAGGAATCTCAAAATGCATAGTCCTCTCATGCATTAGATGATTCAACCCTACAACCTTGAGGGATGTTTCAAAAAATCTAGGGCAAGTGAGGTATCAAACCATTCTAAGAGCACTAACATATCCATTCAATGCATAATGTTACATCATTATATATGGTAGATTAAGTTTTTTTATTACTTTGTATTATAGATCGGTGCAAGTCTGTTTTGCAAGAAGATTGAACTACATGTGGGGTATTGTTTAGGAGTTGGAATACTCTCTTTCAGGCCTATCACAACTCTTGTCTTTAACCCAATAATCTTCAACTCCTACAACAATGCTCATCCAGTTTAGTTCCTTCCATTTATCCTCTCTTTCTTTTCCAACAATCATTTAATTTTGTTGGAGAAGGTTACTACCACTTTATTATGCCTTTTAAATTTGAAACAAAGCCAAAATCCTTCTTTCACATACAAGAAATTAAAGGCACTAAATAGAAATGAAACCATCATATAGAATAATGTGGGGTGGTTCCAAGGGAAACTCCACATTAATGTGGCTATAACAACATCCAATAGTTTTGTAAAACCATTTACATTCACTCATATTAAAAGCTTGCATCATATCTAAAATGTTTTATTAAATATCTCACAACGAAATCAAACTTGTATTAACATGGAGACTCAAGTTCAAAACCTTGAGTTATCATGGTTGATACCAGGTGCCAAGTCTTAGTTGATTTTGACAACATAGAAATTCCCCCTATTGGACGCATAGTTGAAGCACAGATAATATTTGTTTATAAGCATATATAAGATCAAAGTAGGCTGATCAAAGCTTTTATTAGATCAAGAGAGATTTATAGAAGTAGGAGTAGTTTTTGAATTAAAAAAGGAGAATACAATCACATATATAAGATTATATCCTAACATACATAGAGATCCAAATATCAGAGGATTCCTTTCCTGAATAACATTCCTTTAGTCCAGAGTATCAAAATTGATCTTGCATCTCTCCAAGAGTCCCTCTCCAAAAATTGAAAGATCCTTTAATTCAAATTTGAATTCTCTTTTATATAGGAGGGAATCTTTCTTGTTATTGCTTTTCCCCTTTCTTGAAACTGACTTGTTTTTGCTTACCTCCCAAAACTGCTTTATCTTCATTATATTATGATTTTATGTTGAGGTTATTGTTCTAACTACCTAATTGCCCCTCCCATTTTCATCCTTGTTGAGTCAAACCATGCTATGGGGACCCTAAATCCTTCTTTTTCTTATCTCCCCCCTCCAATTACAATAACCAATTACTTATTTGTACATAGATAGATATTTTCATGGTGACCAAAATTTTCCATTCGGACGAGAAACTTATCATGAACACGATGATAGACTGCCAAAAAATCCATGCCTTGATTACCCATTAGGCTCCACTATCAACACTTCCATTTGATCCTTCACTTTTACCCGACCATACAAACCTATGAAATCTTTCCATGTGTCACATTATGATTGGTTCATGGGTATTCCTTTTATCCTTCTCCACTGGAGCTCCTCGTGGTGACTTGTTTTTACAACTCTGCTAGCAAACTTCGTTGACCAATCAGATGCTACCACTTGTATTTGCTGAGGGATTTCCTATTCAGAAATTCCCTTAAGAGTGCTTGTCTTCAACCCCACTATGGGTCCTCTACTGACCAATCGATTGTTTCAACTTGTATTCATTGTGGGGTTTTCCAGTCATACCTTCCCTTAGGAATGCTTGTTTTCAACCCCGCTATGGGTCCTTTATCGACCAATCAAATACTGCAACTTGTCATCATTGTGGGGTTCCCTAATGGAACCTTCCATTAGGATTTCTTGTTTCCAACTCCACTACGACCTCTCGATTTCCAATCAACTGCTGCCACTTGTCATCTTTTGGAAGGATATTGACCTAATTATGTCGAGTCTCCAAAGCATGCGACAAACTTGACACTTAACCAAATTTTATTCAATTGAGGTTTCTTGTGAAGAAATTGAAAAAAATTCCAATTTATGGGGGGTGACTAAAAAATGGAATAAAAAAACAATTTACTAACTACCATTGTACCTAAAGCTAGAAAGAACTAGGCAAAAAATCCTACAAGGAGCAACTCATAGAGTTTTCCCTAGTGTTAATTTGCCTCTTATGTTTGAGTAAAAAAGTTCCTAGATGGATAGGGTCAAAGCATCAATAGATAAAAGTGAATAATAACAACAACACTTTCTTTTTTATCTGTTAATGGATAATTAAGGAAAAGAGATAGATGAGAAGTACCTTTGGCTAGATGGATAGCCTTCTTGTCGAAATCCACTCCTCCATTCTTAAATCCTTGTGGAAAATAAATTTCACATGAAACCTACACACATGTCAACAAAAAACCCTTATCAAATGCATTTAACCCTTAATTGAAATAATCAATAACAATGTGAAGTTCATAACTAACTAAAATAACTAACTTTCAGTAAAAACTAGTTTCTCAACCAAACATACTAATCAATGCATAAGAGATTTAACACAAATATTTAGTTGGTGGAGGGGGGAGATATATATTCATTGTATTATAACATGTGACAACAAAAAGTATTCATTATACCTAAATTTATGTTTCAACACCTCCATCGAGTTCTAGATTCCTCCTTCCCAAACAACTAACAAATGGCCAATTCACCGTTGCTTCTGAATATTGAAGGGACGGGACAATCATGGAATATTAGGGTCCCAAATCAAGGTTGAAAAGGTCAATGATAAAAAACTAGGGTTTATTATGGGAATGGGAATGTAAAAAATTCAAGTAAGCACTGCTTGATCACTCCAACATGAGTGTAAAATATTGATGTGTTACCCCTTCTCCAACACAATTCCACCTTTTATACTTGTTAACAGTGGTTTAGGTAGTTGGTATGGGCCATAATTGTGTCCTGATGTATGGAGCACCAAAATTTACTTAAGAGCACACAATTAATGCACTTATTTTTTGCAATTTTGGAAATTCTCATGTGTGTTGCTTGAAGGAAACCCACGGGTCCCTAGGAGTTACTAAAGGATAACTTGTGAGGTGGCATGCAAAAACTTCATTTTTAGAAGAATATTCAGTGTTTTATGGTTAAAATGGATAATGACATGTTTCAAGTAGTGGTGGACTTGATAATGATATAACACTTGGATAAATCTCTAGGCATATTCTCGGTGCACAACTAACATAGTTATGCTCCCCATAGGACCAATGGAGATGATTGTTAACCAATAAAAGTCATAAGTGGAGGTTATAATACATTTGCATGTTGCTTAATCCTAAGAAGAAAGGTTTAGGACCAGAGGTTATTGTCTCATTCTACTAACTATGTTCTTGGAATCATCACCCATCCATCATTGCTTAAAACCTAATGACAACCATATTCCACTCAAATGTAAATGACTCCCTAGAGAGGGTTTGTATTTTGCTTTATAGGTGTTCTTCATGGTGCTCAATATTGAGAATGTTCAATTGGGAACATCGTCATTTTGTCCTCCCAAACCATGTTTATGCCTCAAACACATTTAAAGTGCATAAAACCTACTGTGCAGGTATCCCACTCCAACGTCAAACTGTGATGCACCTGCAACAATTAATTAACAAGAATATGGGAAATAGCAGAAATGACAGAACGCAGAATCACTTTTATATTGATCACAGGACACTTCGAGGGGGAAACCTCCTTTGAGCAAGCTCAATACAATTAACTTCACGGTGCCTTCATAGGTCTCAACACACACTTATATACTAATTGTAGGCACCAATACTATGGGTCAAAACCATGGGCCGTTACAAACTATGGATCAACAATACTACGGGCGACTTACAAAGCATATGCGCCAATAACAATAACATAAACTATTGATCAACAAATACTACGGGACGACTTACAAAGCATATGCGTCCAACAACAACATACTAACAAAGTAAAGAAATGGGTTCCTAACATCCCCTCCCCCTTAAAAAAAGCTTTGTCCTCAAAGCTTTAGATGTGGAAATTGTTGTTGAATCTGAAGGAGTGGTTCCCATGTGGCATCCTTTGGTTGCATGCCATGCCACTGAATTAAGACCTCTGTGATAGAGCGAGAGCGAAGCTGACGCGTGCGCCGATTGAGGATGGCCTTTGGCTCCAAAAGGATGGATCCTTCATTATCCAGTTCGGGTAAAATCGTTTGTCCCCTGATGTTGGTGCCAAGAACTTTCTTCAAACAAGAGACATGAAAGACTGGATGAATGCGGGAAGAAGGAGGAAGTTCCAATTTATAAGCAACGGACCCAATCTTCTGAAGAATCCGATATGGCCCATAGAACTTTGGAGCGAGCTTATGACGCCCTTTGAGTTTCAAGGATTATTGTTTGTACGGCTGGAGACGAAGAAACACCATATCGCCGACTTGAAAAGTGTGCTCAGAACGTTGCTGATCAGCTTGTTGCTTCATGCGATTTCTTGCCATGTGAAGATTGTCCCACAAAATGCGAAGAATCTGATCGCGGTTTTGAAGGACCGTGTCAACTTCCTGAACTGGTGAACTGGTGGGGGTGTATGGAAGAAGAGCTGGAGGTGCCTGACCATAGACTGCTTCATATGGGGTCATTTTAGAGGCAGTGTGGTAAGAGGTATTGTACCACCATTCAGCGAGAGGGAGCCATTTTCCCCACTGATGTTGTTGTTCCGAGGTGAAGCAACGAAGATAAGTTTCTAAGCATTTCTTGACAATTTTAGTTTGACCATCTGTTTAAGGGTGATACCCTGAACTCATCTTCAATTTGGTGCCAGTGTGGCGAAATAGTTCTGTCCAAAAATGACTGGTGAAAGTCGCATCACGATCCGAGACAATGGAAGAAGGGATGCCATGAAGACGAAAGATCTGGTCCAGAAAAAATTGAGCGACGGAGGAGGCTGTATAGGGATGGCTAAGAGCACAAAAATGACTATATTTGGAGAGCCGATCAACCACAACGAGAATCATTGTCTTCCCTCTAGATTTAGGGAGCCCTTCAATGAAATCCATAGAAATATCTATCCAAATCTGTGTAGGTATGAACAAGGGTTCAAGCAATCCTGGAAGGAGTGTTGTTTCACCCTTATTGCGCTGGCAGGTACCACATTCGGCCACCATCTGTTGAGTTGTCCTTTTCATGCCCTGCCAAAAGAAGTTACGTCGTGCTCGTTCATATGTTTTGAGGAACCCAGAGTGCCCTGCCGATGGAGAAGCATGGAGTTCATACAAGACAACCTGTTGAAGATCTGTGCTCTGGGGAAGCACCAGACGACCCTTGTATCGCAGAGAAGCACCATACCAAGAGTAATGTGGTACAGCAAAAGGGTTGTTGGTCAAGCGTTGGATGATTTGAGATAAGGAGGAGTCATTGACATAACCCTGTTGAACAGATTGCAACCAATTTGGAACAGGCATAGAGATAGCTGAAAGAGAACCTTGGGCCTCAAATGTGCGAGAAAGAGCATCTGCCACAATATTGTGTTTACCCTTCTTGTAAGTGATCTCATAGTCATAACCCATGAGTTTGCTAACCCATTTCTATTGTGCCGGGGAGGAGACACGCTGGTCCAAAAAATATTTTAGACTCTGGTGATCAGTCTTGATGCAGAAATGATTCCCTAATAGGTATGGGCACCACTTCTGTACTGCATGCAAAATAGCCATCATTTCCTTCTCATAGGTAGAGGCAGCTAGATTCTTACCTGAAAGGGCTTTGCTGGTGAATGCAATGGGGTGTTCATCTTGAAGGAGAACAGCACCAAGTCCATTGCCGCAAGCATCACTCTCAATAGTGAAGGGCTTGGAAAAATCGGGCATAGCTGGAACAGGTGTAGTACACATAGCTTGTTTTAGTTTGTCAAATGCACACTGAGTAGCAGGTGTCCATGTGAAGGCATCCTTTTTCAATAGAGCAGTTAATGGAGCTGCAATCTTCCCATAATCCTTGAGAAACTTGCGGTAGTAGCCAGTCAACCCCAAAACACCACGAAGGCTCTTGAGTGTCTGAGGATGCGGCCAATTGTTCATGGCATCGATTTTGGCAGGATCCACGCGAACCTTTTGTGCTGAGATAATGTGCCCGAGATACTCAACTTCCTTCTGTCCAAAAACACATTTAGACTGCTTGGCATGGAGATGATGGTTAGAGAAAAGTTGCATGACAAGATCCAAATGCTGGAGATGTTCATCCCATGTTTTACTGTAGATGAGGATATCATCAAAGAATACTAGAATGAATTTCCGCAAGTAGGGTCGAAATATTTTATTCATTAAGGCCTGGAATGTGGAAGGAGCATTAGTGAGGCTAAAGGGCATGACCAAAAACTCATAATGGCCATCATGTGTGTGGAAAGCTGTTTTAGGGATATCATCCTCATGAACCCGAATTTGATGATACCTAGAACAAAGATCCAACTTGGAGAAAAAGTGAGCCCCATGAAGCTCATCAACAACAGGAATTGGAAACTTATCCTTGATTGTGAGGTGATTAAGTGCTCGGAAGTCAATGCAGAGGCGCCATGACCCATCTTTTTTGCGGACAAGAATAACTGGAGAAGAAAAGGAACTAGTGCTTGGGCGAATAATACCTTGCTTCAATAAATCCCGAACGAGCATTTCAATCTCCGTTTTTTGGTGAAATGGGTAGCGATAGGGCCTGATGTTGGGAGGAACGCTGCCAGGAAGGAGCTAAATACGATGGTCTTCTGGCCTGGAAGGTGGCAATCCCACTAGTTCAACAAAGACACCTGTATATCGATCCAGAATTTGTTGTAGATCCAAAGGAGTAGTGGAGACCGCTGATGGTTGCATCTGGATGGAATGGATTTGAGCAATGACACCATGTGAATTCTTCTTGAGGAGTTTTTCCATGCGATGTGAACTGATGATGCTGAGACAACCTGGTTGTAATCCTGTCAATGTGTGTTTGTGTCCATTGAGGGAAAACTGCATCCAAAGTTCAGCAAAATCCCATAAGATAGGGCCAAGTGTGCATAGCCACTGAGCGCCCAAAACCACTTCACATCTGCCTAAGGGAAAAGTAAACATGTCAGAGCGTAAGGTATAAACTCCCATAGAGATACACACATTTCGACACTTCCCTTTGTGCCCCCATTGGTAACCATGACTTCAAAGTTGGAGCAAGGATGGATAAAACAATCATCTTGTTTGGTGATCCGAGGGTCAATGAAATTATGAGTGCTACCAGAATCAATGAGTATTGTAAGAGGAAGCTTCTTGAAGTACCCCCTGACCCGCATTGTTTAGGGGGTGGTGATTCCAGCTAAAGCATGGAGAGATATCTCTGGCTGGTCATCTTGAGACGGAGGGTCAATAGGCGGTTCCTGAATGTCGACTGGAGCATCCAGTGTTTCTGGATCTTCGTCACCAATTTCAGAGGCAGGCGGAGACTCCACATCCAAGAGATAGAGATTTTGCTGAACACATCTATGTCCCCGAGTGAATTTCTCATCACAATTATAGCAAAGCCCCTTTTCTCTGCGTGCTTGCATCTCTGTTTCAGACAAACGCTTGATAGGAGTTGGTCGAGGAGCCTGCGGTATAATGGGTCACTGAGAACCATATTTCGGAAGGCAACAAAAGTGGGCTTGGAGCGTTGTTGGGCTGCAATCTTGTCTTTTGCCAACTTAGCCAACCCGAGTGCTTCCATAATTATGTTGGGACAGAACATTTTGACCTCAGAGCGGATGGCATCCTTTAGACCATTGATAAAACAAATCCGGTAAAAGTCATCAGACAATCCTTCGGTGTAGTTGGCTAGATTCTCAAATTCGGTTTGATACTCTCTCACAGTGCTAGTTTGGCGAATTTTAGTGAGGGCTCCTGTGAAGTCATCAAAAGCACTAGGACCAAATCGTTGCAAAAGGAGCTGGCAAAAGTCTGCCCATTTGGGATCTGGATGAGCCTTGATGTACCAACGGTACCATTGAAGAGCTTCCTGTTCCAAATGAAAGGATGCCAACGGAACTTTGTTGACATCAAAAGTATTATGCAGATTGAAATACTGTTCTGCATGATAGATCCATCCAGTTGGATCGGTACCATTGAAGCGAGGAAAATCAAGCTTCGGACCACAGAAATTGCTGGAAGAAGAGAACCCATTGTCTGCTGAAGACTCGGACTGCCGTTTGTTGTTCATAGCTGAATGTTCAAGATGGAGACCGAGAAATTTTTCATCCAGATCCTGGAGTTTGGCTTGGATGGCTGCAAGTGCGTCCTCCATGGTTTTTTCTCCTGCACGGGTGACAACCATAACCAGGATTTTTATTTTTTTTCGGTTGACTCGGTAGGAAAACAAAAACAGAAACTACTTCAGTAAAGGAAAATATGGACTTGGGAAAAAATCATAAGGGTAATTGGGGTTTGACTAGGTTTTGGACACTGTTGGATAGACAAGGAAGCAAAAATGAGGATTTCAGAAGCGGGGTGAAAGAATGGGAAAATTTGGCAGAGGGGAACAAAGAAGCAGAATTCAGAAAGGAACTCTGTGGTAAAATTTGAAGGTGACTGGGTGAAATTTGAGGAAGTTATGGCAAACCCTAAAAATAGACAAATGTGGGATTTCGGGCTTTGGGAAGGGGAATTGGGGATAAGGTCCTCAGGATTGAAATATGCAGAATGGGATGACAGGGGTTCCCCGAAAATTTCAAGGGAAACGGAGTGAAAATAAGGGAGATATGGAGAAAAAACTGATATGGAGTTTTTTTTTTTTTTTTTTTTCTTTCCAGACTGGAGCGGCTATGGCTCGAAAGGGATCTGGAACAGCGCCGAATGGATTGAAAATGGATGAATTTGGAACGGCTTGAAAAATGGATCTGAAACGGCGTAGCAGTGATCGACAATAGTTCAACTGAAAGTAGATATGGACCCCAGGTATGTGCGGCTTCCTAACAGTTCAGGGGTTTCACTCGGCCACCAATGCTGTCTGAATGCTTGCGTATTGGGGCAGTACCCCTCACTCCATGGCTCAGGTAAAACTGATAATCGCTTTGCCACAAACGACAGCTCTTGGTTTACCTCACGGGTGGGAACTAGTCAATCAGGTAGGGGTCGTTGCCCTTTTCGCTGGTAGGTCCTCTCAATGGGCCAGCTACTTCGGGGTTCCTGTGGTACTCCTCACAATGAGTTTTAGGGCTTATGCCCAAGTACTTCCCATAGTTAAGCAGATAGGGATTATTCCCAAATCCGAACCTGCAACAGATGCGAAAAAAAAAAATTGGCAGAAATTTCACCCAGTGAGCCCAAGAAAGTGCTCTGATACCGGATGTGATGCACCTGCAACAATTAATTAACAAGAATATGCGAAATAGCAGAAATGACAAAACTCAGAATCACTTTTATATTGATCACATGCCACTTCGAGGGGGCAACCTCCTTTGAGCAAGCTCAATACAATTAACTTCACGGTGCCTTCATAGGTCTCAACACACACTTATATACTAATTCTAGGCGCCAATACTATGGGTCAAAACCATGGGCCGTTACAAACTATGGATCAACAATACTACGGGCGACTTACAAAGCGTATGCGCCAACAACAATAACATAAACTATTGATCAACAAATACTATGGGACGACTTACAAAGCATATGCATCCAACAACAACATACTAACAAAGTAAAGACATGGGTTCCTAACACAAACACCCCCCTACAAAGTTCCTATATGTTAGCTTGAATAATTATTCAAGGCCCTTGATATTGGGAAACATTAATAAGATCTCAACACACTAGTTTTTAGTCTTTGATGATGGTCATGTCCCCACAAATTGTACATGCTCCCATGTGGTATTCTAAGGACATGTTCATGGTACATGAGCGTGAGAATATTTGTGGTAGTGTAAGGACATGTTCATGGTACATGAGCCTGAGAAGCTTTGTTTAGGGCTTGAGGATGTTATTTCCCTCCCCTAATTAATGTCAAGGGCCTAATTACATTTTTTTTCTACCATGAATATAGTCAATGCCTCAAGACCCATCCATAATGGATATGGATTCCATTTGGATATTTTTGACATTGAGAATGTGTCACGAGGCCTTAAACATGGTCAAGCAAGGAAAAAAAGTGCATTAGGCATTGGTTGAATCTTCTCATGCTCAAAATCTTTGAATGAGTCCTTGTATCAACATATGAGTCCTTTGTAGGCATCCAAGAGGGATATAGGTGTTTTTTCGTTGGAGATGGGTTTGGACCATGCCACATTGTCAAGGGGGTAAAAAAAGGGTGTTAAGTCTTAATTGAACCTTCTCAAGTTCAAACACCATCATTAAACCCTAGACATAGTGACACAATCCCTCACTAGGGGGTTGTTTCCCTAGGATTTGGATGTGGGAACCATTAAGATGTTTCACATGTTTAGGTTATAAGGTCCAAATGTTTTACTCCCACATCCATAACATTAGATATTTATAAGTCTTTCATTTAGTGCCTAAGCCCCTTGTTTACAGCATTGACCATGTTTATACCTCAAAGACTATTTACAGTGCATAAAAATTACTCATGGCATCATTTTCCTACCCGATTGCTAAATAACCCTAACAATGGCCCAAACAATTATGATTCATAGTGTCGGCCTAGGAAATATTTCCATCTAGGACATGTGCCATCGTTTAATACTGGAAATTGTATCCCTCTAGTAGGCTAGATACATTGTACAAGGGTCTTATGTAGTCATTTGAGGATGTGTTAAGCACTATAGTTGTAGAATCTTTGTGGGTAGTAAGTGTGTTTTTCATATAAGTTGAGCACAATAAGCATAATAGAGAACGCGGCCCATTATTCTCCTCATAGGACCTTGGATATACCTCTAAACACATTGTTGGTGCACAACTTACCTATTGATGGAACCCATAGCACCCTTGGAGGTGACTATTAACTACCAAAGGCTAGATGTGGAGGTCTGAGGACTCATCCATGGTGCTTGAGCTTGATAAAGTCTATTTATAATATTTTGTAGCACAAGATCTAGAAACTAAAACTAGTAATACAGTTTGCATGTGATTAAAGAAGTGACAAAATCATGATATTCATTAACAATAAAGAAGATATGCAAAAGCTATTTCAAAAGCAAATTATTCTCATTTTCATATAGAGAATGAATAAATGATTACATAAGGGCAATTCAAATTGGTCTCTAGTGCATGAAAAACATAGTTGGGCTTGACTAGAGCTCAAATTCCCTTAGTTAGCCATGCAATCTCTCAGAGATGAGTTAACAACCTCATAAATGACCTAAGTGGACATGTGGAGGTTTAGACACCTAAAATCAAGGAACAATTGCATGATTAACTCATGCATGTGAGTAATATACTAAAAATACTCAAGGAGGGTGCTACTAGCTTAGAATAACAAATGGAGGCGCTTGTAGTCATTGATGACTAGAGTTAACTCCTTCTAATCACTCCAACAACTCAATAATGTAGTGTAGGACTCTAAAATAAGGGGAAAACCTAATTGAAGGAATGCACCCTCATATGCTAGAAATAGACTTGAGGTTCACTTTCATATTCTATAAATAACAAATTACTCCCTTGAATCTAGGGATGAAACTCTCTAGTGGCTGAGATGGTCAAATTAAGTCAAATTTGGACCATTGTAATAATGTGACCAAGATATAAGTCCCTAGGTGAGATATTGATGATATGATATGGTAAATATGCGCTGACCTCCCCCATAAGCCTAACTTGGTGAAACTAATGCAAAATAAAATTGGGTCCAAGCAATTTTCAACCATGTTAGTGTTAGTTTTAGTAGAGCGGAGGTACTCTTGCATCAGGAGCCTAGGTGTAGGGGTCCGAGGACAGGGGGGTCTCATTAATGACATAAATTGACTTTATAAAAAGTTTTTGTAAAGTACTTTATGATGTGACTTTATATTTTTAAAGTGAGATTTACTTTATTAAAGTGAATTGTACTTTATAAAGTGACTTTATGATATAAAGTGCAATTTTTATTATTTTAGGGTGAAAGTGACTTTTTGAAAGAAAAGTGTTTTTATATAGTTTCACTTAAGTGGTTTAAGTGAACTTGAGATTAAAACACAACCCTTGATCTTGTGGCCAAGATTTAATTTGTGCCCTAGAAGTTGAAAATACAAAAGGAGTTACCCTAGTGAGAATAATAAAAGGACCCCATGAGATTTCATTTGTATACACTTCAAAGTGAGAAGGTCTAGAGACATGAGTTCCAAGGAGTAGCACTTATGCAAGAGACTGGGCTAATTTTGAGAGAGAAGGCATCCCAAAGGGAAGACTTGAATTTCAAGAAGAGGTTGGCATGAGTTTCCAAGAGCAAGGGAGCGCACCAGATGTGAAAAGTCAACATGCCTTCCAAGAAAGACAACTGGAAATTGTTGATTGTTTGTACAACAATAGTTGAACACTGTTTGGGCACATTTTTCAAAATTGAAGTGGGCACAAATTTTGAGCTATTTCGACATTGTTCAGTGGGTCATACATCTAAGAGGAAGAGGTAGTACAATAGTTGTTTTTGTTGTTGTTTTCACGCCTTCCTAGGCATTGTTGCTGCCTTTTGATGTCAGTACAGAAGAGAAGGGATCTGGGCACACAAACCAAGGATAAATGCATCATGTAGAAGTATATACAGTGAGGGGATAATTCTTGTAGTAGCCTGTGGCATGCATTTCAAGGTTGAGGGAGTGCACATAAACCAAGGTTTTTTCCTAATTTTTTAATGTTGTTATTTACTATTGTTGTGCATTGAAATTTCTCTATAAAATCTCAATAAAGAACTCTCTTGCTACTCATTTTCCCCATTGGGTTTTTCCATGGTCTTTGGACCAAAATCACTATGTTAAGGTTTATGAAAGCATGTTTTTTCATATGTTTTTCCACTGCTAAAAGTGTGCATAATACTACATATCATCTTATAGTCATAAGAAAGAGTGTGCATGGGATATGTAGTTAATTATTGTCATGTAGAAGATTGATACCAGAGTTGTATTAAGTGTTTTATGATTAAGTTAAGTCTGTTTTTTTGGGATATGTGCATAATACTATATATCATCTTATAGTCATAAGAAAGAGTGTGCATGGGATATGTAGTTAATTATTGTCGTGTAGTAGATTGATACCAGAGTTGTATTAAGTGTTTTATGATTAAGTTAAGTCTGTTTTTTAACAGTTAGGTACCCAAGTACCAAAAAGTTCTCTAACAAATGATGAAAGAGGGAAAATCTCATGGGAACTCCCTTCCCCCCAAAATAAATGAGAATGTTGAGTGAGTAGACTAAGTAGCCTACTCTAAATATGCCTTCAATCCTAAGAAATCTCACAACTATGTGAACTGCTTCTCAGTGAAGGATTTTATGAATATGTCTACAATTTGCTAGGAGGAAGGACAATATTGAAAATCAAAGACTTGGTCATGAGTCAACCCTCTGATTTAGTGCATGTGGATCTTAATATGCTTGGGCCTTTGTTGATAGAAATTCTCTCTTGAGATCTGAATGGTACCTTTTTTATCACAAAACATGATAGTAGGGATGTGAACTTGAAACCCAAACTTAGTGAGAATGTGTTGCAACCAAATGGCTTGAGTTGCTACAATCACTGCACCTCTATACTATGATTCTACTGACAATAAAGTAATGGATACATGCTTCTTACTTGACCAAAAAATAGTACTTGAGCCTAAATTAAAAACATACCCAAAGTTGGACTCGTGATTGATGCCATCACCAACGCAAGGAAAATATGTGTATCTAACTAAATGCATAATAAATCCCAAACTCATGAGTACCCTTCACATATTAGAGAATCCTCTTTGCATCTTTCCAATGAAACTCATGTGGCTCCTACATGTATATATAAATTACCCCAACAACAAATGAGATGTTTGGTATACTATGAGTGAGATAAAGGAGACTCCCAACCTACTATCGATACCAGGTACTGTCCACCAAAGGTGTAGTACTATCATCTTCAAGTTTCACTCCTGAAAGGAAGGGTGATAGGGATAATTTACAATTGGTCATTTGAAATATAATGAGAAGATATTGTGCATACTTTGACTCCCAAATTAGATTAGGTGATTTGGAGTTTGAGAAAGTATTGTAACAATCCTAAATCAGTCATGGAAAATTTGTCATGCAAAAGGGATTTAAACCTTGCAATCGATGTAGAAGAAATTCCCGAGAATAGTAGATCATCCACATAGAGTAAAATAAACAAAAGAGAGTCACTTTCTTGGAGCATGTGGAATTTGGATCTAAATTGCGTCAAGAGAATCCTTGGGACAACAAAAAAGAATCCATATTTGATTACCAAGATTGAGGTGCTTGCTTTAGGCCATACAAATATTTCTCCAATTTGCAAACAAGTGATGTGTCATAGATGTACTCCTTTGGCTACTCCATGTAGATCTATTCTACAACATCCCATGAAGGAATTCACTCTTCACATCCATATGATGAATCTTCCACTGTTGATTTGCTGCAATGGTGAACACGAGTCAAACTGAATCCATCTTGGCAACCAGTGCAAACGTTTTAATGCAGTCAATACCATGTACTTGTGAGAAATATTTTTCCATTATTCTTTTCTTGTACTTAATGATAAGTCCATTGGATTCCATATTAGTCTTGTACATCCACTTACATCAAACTAGATTTCTCCTCAGAGGAATATGTGTTGGCTCACTTGTGGGAAGACCCAAGTTCACTATGACACATACCAACAAATCCCAAGATACTGGCCCTTTTGGCATCACCTATGAACATGCGAAGTCTCACCTGCAGTACCTATGGGTACTGCAAGACCATGTTTTTGTAATAGCGAAGGGGAGGGAACTCTATTCTATAATCATTATAACCATCCATAGAACCTTGAGAGGAATCAAGTGAATCACAGACCTAACATAATACATTCATCTACTGTGTATTATATTAGAACTGAAAAAATTCACATATCATTGTGATATCATTGAACATTGATCGTTTAATAGTGACATATAAATCAACATAACAATCACACATAAGAGCATTCACATACACAAGACACATAGATTTTTACGTGGAAACCCAGCCGGGATAAAACCATGAAAATGCTTTGTTTATTCATTGATCCCATTACATAAATCATTTTGTGTTCATATTCTTATAGGTCTGTGCACACATCCTATTGACTGCAATCCTTACAAAGCTCCTCAAGTTACACAAAATCAAACACGGGATCACTTAGCTCTTCATAGCACCAGGGTAATTTTTAGGGGCAAAATTTTTCCAAATGGCTATTTTTTGAGCTTTTGTTCAAAAAATAAATTCGCTATTTGGTCATTTTTAGTCTCTAATATCACCTATATTTACATAAAATATGTTTTTTTATCATAATATTCGCCAAAATTTACATGTTTCAATAATAAATTGTGGGTTTCATACTTAATATTCTCCTACCTATCTATATATATATTTTTTTCAATCCAAAATAATCGCCTAGAATACTATACTTAAGTATAATATTAGAATCCTTAAAAAATACCCTACATCGCACTCTCTCTTCTTCCACATTATATCCAAAATTATCAACCTTATCAAAATATAAAAAACCTACTCTACCCGACCCATTACATATTTATAGTATTGGCATAGCCCGCGTGGATGTGATGTGATCAACCACTACTTTTCCATCTTTCATGGCACTACGTGAGATTCCATCCTTCTTTTGCTGGTGTGCTTTCTTTTAACCACTTTGCTGCACAACCCCCTTTCACATCAACAAAAACTAGTTCAAAAATATCCTAGGGCAAACAGACCCCAACACTCACAAGTTGCTTGTCCTGAGCAACTCAAGCTTGCTCCCATGGAGTCTTCCAAGATGCCAAAAATTCAACATATATCTCCCTTGACGCTTTGACTATCTATTCTACCTTATATTCGTACTCCTGTAGCTCATCTATGAACTATGCAGTTATTTCCACCTTTAAGCGTGCTTTAGCTATTTGCATAGCTTTCCATATCTCTGCGTAACCTCTTCTAATGATTTCAGAGATTCTTGCAGCTTCATTTTGCAATTTTTCGAGCCTTTAGCTCAGTATCTATTTCTCTTCCCTTAGTTGATTTAACTTTGCTTGCAGTCTCTTGCTTTCTGCAACCTTGGTCATTCACATCTCTGGACTGTGAGTCTTCCAGCATTGTTGTCACTCTCTGCAGCTCTTCATCATACATCAACCCTGCCCAAGCCTGCAAACTTTCATCAAATATCTTCGCACATTCCCCCCTATACTGCCTTGATATAGTTAATTGATGCTATAACTTCCCTCTACTCTCAAAATTTCGGAGGTGTATTGGGAACCAACTGCACCTCCAACTCACTTATTCTGACCGGTAATCCTTTAATAGCTTATGTTGGAAATCTAATCCTCCAAGATTATCATTTCAATCATATTGTATATATTCTAAATATTGTAGTCTGTTGAATAAAAGGAAGACCAGTAGTCATAGGGACTCCAATGGATCTCTTGGAATCCGAATCCCAAGAGACACTTGCCCATTGTATAAATAAACATCTTGAATCATGAAGAATCATTAATTCGAGAGTACCTACAGTGGTATCAGAGAGCCTGGATTCTCGCCATAAATCCTATTGTCTTATGCTCTGGAATTCTTCCATTCTGTGCCTACACCCTCATGGCTCATTCATTTTTCCTACCCACTACCTCTCAGTCCTGGCATTTTTCGTGCCAGTCTGCTCGTTCTGCCCTCTGCAAAATTGTTTGCCATATTATCATGTTCCCATTCCTGCCATTCCTTCTTGACATTCTGCTCTCTGTGTTCCTCTGCGTAATTTGTAAACATTTCATTTGTGATGCATCTTTTACTATCTCTATGCACTTAACTATAATTCCTTCTTCAGTTGGTACAATGGATATCACGAGATTTTCTTGTCTAAAGTGTTGTGTAAACCCTAATTTTTATGTGCATGAAGTCTCTCAATGAGGACTCTTCTCTAGTTTGCGTTGAGATTGATGGTAGCTTCAATGGAAGACTCCTCCTTCCTACCACCATCCTAGTCCTGCGATTGTGGAGACCTCTTGATCCGTTGAATGCTCCTTATCGTGGATTGTATATGTCGCGGAGAGATTGGAAAAGTGTAGTGTTCAAGGAGTGAGACGTTGATGGAATGCGACCATCCTATGGATCGTGTGAGCATGACCTGGAAAGAATAAACTCGATGTTGATGGTTATGCTTCTCTCTGTTGAAAGATGGTGCAAATTATTGTATTCCATCATGAAATATGTGTGGATTGATATGAGGAATCTCACCCCATGAATATTGAATGTGAGGTGAAGCCCGAAGTATTGTGCCAAGTACTGTGCCTTTTTGCTACATGGAGAAATTCGCGTGGGAGATTGAATGAAATTGAGGCTGAAGAGAATCCTGTAATGCGTGTGCTGAGACTTTCTCATGAGGCTCGTGATCTTTGTTGAGCTGCAAAATGGTTTTGCTACAAGTTATGTGACCATTGGTAACCCTAATTTGTGAGTTGTGGTTTTTGTGCTTCGATTTGGTGGGGTTAGAGAGGCTCGAACTTAACCATATATGTACTCCAATATCAACCTTAGAGTTGTCATCTAAATCGTGACCTACAAAGGAGCTGTGTCTCTGCTTTGTAGCTTAGAAACCTCAACCATTGAAGCTGTGACTTAACTCAACATCAAAACTTGAAGTGTTGTACTGCGTGGAGGCTGAAGCGGATTTGATCTCCGAGCCTCTCTCCTGGAGATTGCTGCGTAACATGAAGATTGCTTGTGAAGATGACAACTATCTCTACTCAGTACATTACATCCATTGAAGAATTCCCATGAAGACTGCTGCAACCTAATTTGAGACCACGATCTCCTCCATAACTATAATTTTGCACAAGAGCGATATCATTGTATTGATTAATTAATTAAAATTTTGTCCATGTATTTCGATGTAGATTTGAGCCAGAGTATAGGGTGAATGTAATTTTCTATAAGCTGCAATGTAATAGCACTACATAATTAATAACAATGAAAAATCGAATATAATTTTTTATGTAATAGCATTGCACTGTAGAATTGAATAATGCTACAGAATTGATAAAGCTACAGAACTAAGTTGATAGTGCTACAAGAAGCAATTTGTAAATAAAGGATCTAAGGAATTTAGACCTGCACCTTCTTCTCGTTTCTTCCAAAAACTCTAAGTTGCAGAAGATGCACTCATTGGCATCAATAGTTGGTGATTTCCTTACTTGAAAGGACACTTATCCAGAATGGTCAAGTAATATTAAAGATATGTTCATCTACAATGATTTGCGGGACAACATATGTGAAGGAAGAACTATTCACATAGATGAAGGCACAATCTCGTGTATCGATCCAAATCCTCCAACATTAGAGAAATAACTTGCTATCTGGAATACCAAAGACAATAAATCTTTAGCAATGATCATTGCTACAGTCAGTGAAGAGGTGAGACAACATATACTGCTTGCAAAATCTTGTTTTGAAGCATTAAAGACATTAAAATACTTGTATGGCTCATATTCTGAAATGGAGGTGATTTAGTTAATGTTAAAATTGTTTAGTTTGGAAGTAAAGGATAATGATCATATGTTGGTTGCATCTTATATTAGAGCAATAATGCACAAGATTCAAGCATCTATAATGAAACCAAACCTTCCACTTGCGACATTTTTAAAGTCCCTCTATTCCACTCACTCCAACTATCTTGAGTCTCTTCAACTAAGTGACAAGTTCAAAGACCTCACCTTTGACACCCTAGTGGAGAAGATTGCAGACAAAGAGAAATAATTTGGAAAGAAGACAAGTAAGCATCCTGAAGAATCTATTTGCTTTGCTCAAAAAGCAAAGAAATAGTCCAAATACCCTTCCCGGGAATAAAGAAGCAAGAGAGGAAGAGGAAGAGGAAGAAGAAATTTTAGAGGCATAGGGGGCATAAACAACTCAAGCAAAAGATCATATTTAAAGTGAAAACGCTATGGAAAGACTAGACATGAAGCATATCAATGTTGCGATCCTTGGGACTCCATCAAAGGAAGACATAAACATAACAAAGAAGACAAAAATAAGAGCCAAGAGGCTAGTAAATCCCTCGGTTCTGCTCATTGTATTATTGCACATTGTAATCTCTGAATTAATGTAATAACTTCTCTTTCATCTTACAAATATTGTTGGTTGCTTGATACTGGTACAACATCCCACATGGATTTTAGGAAAGATTGTTTTGAATAAATGAATGACATTTTAGACAGCATAGTGTACTTTTTAGACAAATCTAGCCTCAAACCAAAGGAAATTGTCTCAATTAGGCTCAAGTTGTCTAGTTTCCCTGATTTTGTGTTAAAGAATGTTATCTATATTCTAGAGTTGCAGAGAATCTTGTTGTCCTTAGTGCAGATTCGACAGCAAGGCCATTCCATCCACATGTTCAATGGAATTGTAGAGATAAGGAAGTCCTATGATAATAAGGTTATCATGACCAGATATGAAGATGAAAAGTTGTTGAAGTTAAGAGGCTCTTCTGCAATAGTTCAAAATTTTTCCTACCTCTCTTAACATGGAGAAGGTAAGATGTCATGCAGTTTGTTATGGAATTCTAGATTTGATCATTTGAATTATAACAGTCTTCGTTTGTTAAGAAAGAATGGTGTATTTGGATTTCCCACCATTCCTAAGCAAACGAACAAATGTGATGCACGCATACTAGGAAAACATAGTAAGTAGCCATTTCAAGAGTCTAAATTTAGAGCATGTAGAAAGTTAGAGCTAGTTCACTTTGACTTATGTGACTCCATGCCAATTCCTTCTACAAAAGGTAATAAGTACCTCATGACCTTTGTTGATGACTATACTAGAATGTGTTGGGTATACTTGTTGAAGACAAAGTCTGAAGCATTTCAAACATTCAAGAACTTTCATGCATGGATAGAAAATCAAACACAATCTCATATTGGTACATTTCAGTCTGATAACGGTAAAGAATACACATCTAATGATTTTTAAGACTATCTTCTATCTTTGTAAGCACGCGATTACATATCAAACTTCAGTTCCCTACAATCCTCACAAAAATGGTGTAGCAGAAAGGATGAATAGAACCTTAACGAATATGGCATGCTCAATGATGTTTTCCAAGAATGTGAAATTGAGTTTTTGGGGTGATGCAGTAGTATGTGCTGCATATTTGAGAAATAGAAGTCCATATCATGCTCCGAAAGACAAGACTCCACATGAAATGTGGTTTGGACACCTTCCTTCAATTAGGAGTCTAAGGGTTTTTGGTTCCACCTGCTATTCCTTAATACCAAAGGAGCAAAGAAACAAGCTTGGTGCTAGAAGTCGAAGATGTATTTTCTTCGGGTACTCAGAAACCTCCAAGTCATATTGTCTTTATGATGAGGTAAACAAGAAGTTTGTCATTTCCAGAGATGTCGTTTTTCTTGAAAATATTAAAAATGACTAGTCTATTAAAATATAGATTTATCGTTTGGAGAGATGTGCCCATCTAAAGAAACATTATGAATTTGATAATGAAATTCCACATCTTGAAGGGGGGATCCCTATCTTGAATCAATCTATGGAATTTCCTTTTGAAGCACCAACACCCCCTCATGAAGAAACTCATGAAGAAGATAATGAAGCACCACTAGCTGATCAACTTGGTCCATCAAGGAATATTCCAAAATGGGCCACAAAGACATTTGAAAGTGTCCATTCAGATGAAGTTGGAAAGACGGGAATGAGAAGCTCAATCAACAAGAAGATGGAGGAAATGAAAATAACTTAGTTGATGACATGGTTGTTTCATTTGATTATGAATTGAATTTATTTGCTAAATTTGAAACAACTTCCTGTGAAGAGGATTCTACTCATGATGAGTGGAAATAAGCCATGCAAAATAAGTATGATGCACTCATGAAGAATGGAACCTAGAAGATGGTTGACCCTCCCATCAGAACCAAACAAATTGGTAGCAAATGGGGTATACAAGAAAAAATACAAATCATATGGATCACTTGACAAGTACAAAGCAAGGCTTGTGGCAAAAGGCTATGCATAGAAATAAGGAATTGACTATAAATAAACGTTCTCCCCTACAAAAAATGGGATACCATCCACACCTTACTCTTTTTGGCTGCAAAACATGGATGGAAAGTCCACCAAGTGGATGTAAAAACATATTTCTTGAATGGAGACTTGAAAGAGAATATCTTCATGTCTCAACTAGAAGGTTTTTTTGTGAAGGGACAAGAACACAAGGTATGTAAACTTGTTAAGTCCTTGTATGGCCTGAAACAAGCACCTCGAGCATGGTACTAAAAGTTAACCGAGCATCTTCTAAAGCTCAATTTCAAACATTATAATATTGATGACGCAACATTGTTTGTAAAGAAAGTTGGAATATTTGTTGTATTTCTTATGGTGTATGTAGATGACATTTTGATGATAGGGAATAATGAAAGTTATAGATCATCCATTAATAAATATTTGAAGAAAGGATTTGAAATGATTGATCTGGAACATATTCATTACTACTTAGGAATTGAAGTGACTCAACATCCTAAGTACATATTCATCTCTCAGAATAAGTATGTTGGAGAATTGTTGAACAGATTTTGCATGACAGAATGCAACCCTCTCTCAACTCCAATGGAAAAAAGTTTGAAGCTCACATCAAGTGAAGGAAAAGAATTTGAGGATGCGACCAAGTGTCGACAACTTGTAGGGATCCTTTTCTACCTTACCCCCACCAAATCAGATATTTCCTATATTGTTGGCATCATATCAAGGTTCATGCAAAAACCTTGTGAAGGACATTGGTCTGCTGCAAAAATAGTTCTAAGATACTTGAAAGGGACTCAAGAATTTGGACTCAAATACTCTAAGCTGGAGGACTTCAAACTCATTGTATAATCTGATTCAGACTTCGATGGTGACAAAGAGACATGAGTATCCACTTCTCGATACAAAATGAGTCTTGGATCAACAACTGTCTCCTGTAGATTCAAAAAAAGAGGAAGAATATGTGGCTGCTGTAGAAGCAATAAAAGAGATTGTGTGGCTCATGAAGATACTTGAATATTTTTCAGAGAAATAAGAAAACCCCACTCCATTGTTGATTGAAAACACTTTTGCAATCAAGTTGGCCAAGAATCCCAGATTTCACGATCAAACCAAGCACATTAACACAAAGTAACATTTGATTTGACATCATGTAGAGGCCAAGAAAGTTCATTTACGACATTGTTCGACGAATGAGAAAATTGTATACATATTCCCCAAAGCACCTGGATGAGAAAAGTTTGAAAAGTTTAGAACCATGATCAAATTCACAAACACCCCTTTGGATTAAGAGGGGGAATGTTGGAAATCTAATCCTCCGGGATTATGATTTCAATCATATTGTAAATATTGTAGTCAGTTGAATAAAAGGAATATGAGGAGTCATAGGGAATCCAACGGATCTCTTGGAATTCGAAGCCCAACATACACTTGGCCATTGTATAAATAAGCATCTTGATTAATGAAGAATCATCAATTCGGGATTTATTTGCACTACAAGGGAAAAGGCCCTGTAGCGGAGGTCATAGAAGATGTTTTTAGTGTTACAAGATTGAAAAAAAAATGTCAAAAAAACCTCTACTACAACCTCTATTATTGGTAGTAGATGCTTTTACAGAGGTTATAATGGATACAACTTATAACTAAAAAATACTCAGCAGCCAGAGGTTTTAGCGGAGGTTAGTTTACCAGTGCGCACAACATAAATTAAGCACACCAGGGCGTTTTCACCTATGACGCACCGATGTTGTATACTTATAACAGATGTACCAATGCACTCAACCAAAACAAGCACTAGAAAGAATCAAATTGCAACGCCGCACTAGTGTTTGAGTATATTAAATACGCACCGGGGCGTCTATACAAAATAAAAGCACCAGTGCGATATTTTATATCATACACACTGTACATTTTTTCATTACATTTAGATTTAATGGTGTCGTACATTTATCCGGTCGCACCAATGCATTTGATACACGAATGCACTGGTGAATTTAATAGTAGAATGCATCGTTGCTTACAAAATATCAACCTATCCTGGTGCATTTAAACACATGGAACGCACCACCAGGCTTCAAAAATAAAAACTGGTTGGGATAAGTTGTGATCGTTCTTGGTGCGCATAAGAAATCTACATGCACCGATGTGATTAATATAATAAAACACACAATGTTATAAGCGCACTGGTGCTCACATTTAGTATATATGCACCGAGACACAATAGTAGTTTAAATGCACCGTAATACGATTCTTTGAAGAATGGATATTGATATTACACACACACACACACACACACACACACACACACATATATATATTTTAATTCTATTATTCATCTTAAATTGAAATATTTGTTTATAGTAAAATTAATTTCAATTTTAATTATTGAAATTGTTTATTTGGATTAATTTCTTATATCATTGATGCAAGAATATATTCTAATATTTAATCATCCATACATTTAATTACCAATTTACCATTTACGAGTGCTATGTGGTAGGGAAAATTTTATTTTTGCTCCATCTTGAATGAAAATACACATTTTTTATTGGAAAAAAATTGCCAATGTACCATTTCACATGTTCCATTTGACAATAATATTGAAGAATGCAATAGAATATTTTTATTTTATTTTATATATATCAATAAGAGTGCCTTTGTCATACAAAATACAAAAACATAGAGACAACAATAATCAAAATGTCAACATGCATGTAATTATTATTACACTTATTAGTAACAAGTCTTTGAATTCAGACACTTTGTCCAGTGCATTATTATACAAAATGTCTGATTTTCACAAACAATTATTTCAAAATATATAACAAGATACAAAAAATTGCATTAACATCAAAATTAAATATGGAGCATCATTCTTCGCTGGAACTGTTATCAGTGCCCGAGCCACTTGCATCAATTGGGTTATTTGGCTAAATGTTTTGTTGATTGGCTTGATTGTTTTCCTCTTCTTCAACTTCCATCTGTAAACATAAAAATAAAGTATACTGAGTGTATCTACATTACTAGTGGGAAGAATGAAAAATAAATAGATAGTATACACTAATGTAAATTGAAAAGCAGCATACCATAGAAATAATCGACTCATGAATGATACACATTCTCTCAAAACCAAATCTCATTGCTTCTATCAACAAGTCTTCTATTGGCTCCACTCCATACTTTGTTTCCTGCAAATGTTATGCCCCATCACAAATCATATATTTAATATCTATCTATCTATCTATATATATATTATAAAATGAGAGAAGTAAAACAACATAGAGACTTACAAAATCCGCAATTAATTTTTTATACGCCAACATATACTCACAATCCTTGCTTAAGCCAATTTCAGTCAATTCTTTTGATGGCTCCTCTTTGTATGTTAAAATCTGTTTGAAGGCATGAAAGTATTTCCAGTGAAAAAAATTAAAAATATTTAATATACCAGTCACAACCACTACAAAATGTTTATTTCTTACAACGAAATAAAAAATACTCACAAAATTTGCTATCAACCCCTTCTTTTCTTGTCGTCTTGTCTTGTGTGTTGCCTGGATTCCATTTTATTTTCTTTTTCTGCAACAAAACAATTGAAAATTAATATTTAATGTCGAATTAATTAATGAAATGTATAACATAAACCTAAAAACCAATTATTTTATACATTTGAAGCACGTTGCTATCGAGATGGCTCTTCCTGCGATGCAATTATGTCCATTTCCTTGTACACTTTCTTGGACATCCCTGTTGGCATATTTCACATATCACCTCATTCATCCTTTGAGATTCTCATAATATTCCTGAAAAGTTAAAATGACATTAAACTATTTCTATGTTGATATGAAAAATAAATATGATATAATTAAAATTATTGAATGAATGGCACTTTGTAATAGTTTTAGATACATATTCTAATAGACATGTTTAAGAATATTACCTTTTGAATGATTCTTTTGTTGTTGTTGCATTTTTATGCTATTACAAGCCTGACATGTCTCAATGACCATTGCTCTGGGAATGCCTCTTGTAGTTTACATATGACCTAATTCTTTGAATCATTTGATTGGTTTTTGTATTGTAAGTGAAAAGTACGTATGTATGTTCTTTCCACTAAATCCCTCATAGTATTATAAAATTCTTTGCCCCTTCTATTAACTTCCAGCACCACTCCAGATGAGCTAAGGACCAATTGATCATCATTGGCATCTTCCATAAATTTTTTTTCTTATGATAACATTGATTTCTATTACTGTCTGTAGCTGCGTACCATTCATCATATGTGAATTAAGTTAATTATTTGGAACATATTAGTGAGTATTCTTAATTAAGCATATTATTACTCAAATTTCAATAAATAATTCATATTGACTTATTTTTTATTCACTTGATTCATCCATCTGCAACTTTTCCATCAACGTTTTACACTCTTATGGAGTTAGTTTGGTAAGAATCTTATCGAGCTTCCTCATTTTTTGGCACTGCATGTCACACATTAACCAACACATATTAGTTAACTTTACAAATAATTCAAACAAATTAATTTAAATACAAAAATTAATTAAAAGCATTTGCCTTCTTCATAATTGTCGATGTGCTCCCATCATGTTGATTAAAGTTGTTGTTAATTGAACCGATGGCGTGCATTTTCTATCAATAAACAACTTGTACCATTAAATATAGAATCTATCAATATATTTTACAAACAAATTAGAGACCTTCAAAATACGAAAAATAAATATTAAAAAGAATAAATATGATTTCAGTGTGCTTGTATACATTAAATGCCCTGGTGCGTTAGTGACAAAACTGCACTGGTGTGTTAATTCCAATATGTCGCATCGGTAACAAAGAATTGAAATACTAACATCAGTTTTTTTCATTTTTGTAAAAAAAAAAATGACGCATTATAGTAAAAGAGGTGCGTTACAGTAAATGAGCCACCGAGAACAGAGAACTGAGACATGAAAAATGAATTTTTCTTTTTTATAAAATAATTAAAAATGATGTGACACATGTCAAACTTGGTGATTTATTTAGATGAACGCACCAGTTCGTTCCCATAATACAAATGCACCGAGTTTGACGTATGCATTTTTTAATTAAAAAAAACAAAACAAAACTTGACAGGGCCGACATGGTTACGAATTTGACCAAGAAAGTGGACCCATATCACCCTATGCTTTCTATATATAATCACAAGCTCAGTAAATCCAAAATCCCTAAAGGTGAAATCATAATTCTATATAACAATAGAGGGATTTAAACCCTAATGAATAATTTTGAATCCACATAAAACGAAAAGAAGCAAGGATAAAATAATGGTTGCAACATTGCAGGTAAGTATGAAGTTTTTTTTGTAAATCTAGTTAAACTTTAAATAAGGTTATAAGATCTACAGTAATACTTACATGCTTGAAATTTCTATCATGCGGGATTTGGTTTGATTCACCATAGCTAAGAAATTTCGACCCTCATAACTCCTTCCAATTGCTCCAAACTTCTTCCACGTAAGTCTCTCTTCCAAAACTCTCCCTTAAAAAATTTGGCAAAACAATGAGTTACTGTTTAGGTTTTTGGCTTTTAAAGACTATTTAGATTTACTTTTCAAACTTAAAATTGCCTCCCTTTTTTTAATTTAGGGAAAAAAGGGTTTGCGCAATTTTTTAAAATTTTGATTTTTAGCATTTTCGGTGTGCCTTTTGTTAAGTCGCACCGGTGCATACATATGTAAAATGCACCGTATTTCAAATAATTGGAAAACATGTACGGCGATGCATGTAATGTTATGCCGCACCGGTGCGCTTATATGTAGGAAATTCACCGTAATGAATTATTTTGTAAAAATGCATGTAGAAGTATTTGCTACCAAATGTAGTGGATGTTTTCCACCATGGGGGATTTTGCAGATATACTTTAACAGTGCATTTACATTTGTTATGCACTGGTGCATCTGGTTTCTGTTAGCGCACCAGTGCGTTTATGTATGAATAAACACACCGTTTTATTTTGTAAATTCTATGTTTTTATGTGTCCACTTAAAATTGTATATTCATACTAAATGTCCTTTTACTATTTAACCACACCAATTACAATATTTCATAGTATATATATTGAATGTTGATTTGGCTCAAATGCAGGAAGACAAGTTTGCAGTATCAAATGGCCAATTATTCAGATTCCATCTCATACCATCTTGTTCAAAGTTCGACGAGTTCTCCCATTCCATCCCTGGTAAGTTCAGGTTTTATTTATTTTTGACTAATTATTTGAATTTATGTTACTTATCCATGTGAATATGAATATCAATTTATTCTATTTTGTAGGATCACGATTCGAGTTCGAGTTCAGATGCACAAGACATTCCACCAGTTTCAAAATGACATAAGCTCTTATCAGGAGCAAGATACTGCAAGCAGTTCGTCAATGAAAATGGGCAGCCGCTTTACCTCACCATTTGTAACATGCCATCTTCAAGCGGCCATCCTGGTTCATATACGGTAATTCATCGTGAGCTGGAACTCTTTTATGACACCCCAGTAGTTTGTGGTTGTTCAAAATGTCAAGGGTTGAAGGAGAACCCTTGGCGTGTCACACTCACCCATTACACCAATGATAGATTACCTAATGTCGATTGTATAATACCCCCTACTGCAGTAAAAAATCCAATAGGTGATATAGAAAAGACACGCAGGACCACTTCCTTATGCTCATTTTTAAAAAAGTTGGAAGCCAAAACAACTATGTCTCATCCTAAATTGACGAACCCCTTGACTTATGTTCAGTTATCTGAAAGTTCTAGTGATCCAAAGTATGATGTGAATTCTACCCAAACCATCTCTACTAGAATATCCAAAAATTTGCATGAGTTGAGAGAAAAATTGTCCAAGTACACACTGAGGTCCATCCAATTGTTGGAGGGTAGAGATTATTTCTCCCTTCCTGTGAATTTACAGAGTAAATATCAAACTTCTTCCAACCACACTTTATATGGCGCTTGGCCGTCCTCTCTACCTATGCCTGATGTTGGAACCGAATTCTTCTTTTGTGGTAATTGTTTTATAATTACCAAGTCTAATATAGATGATGCAAATCTTGGGTTGTTTATCCTTTCACATGTACTTGTTCATCCCAAACAGTCAGTAGCACTTATGCTATTTTGCAGTTCTATCTATTGTTAGTATGATTACTTGAATATTGTTAAATACAATCACAACATTCCCATGTATAATATGTGCATGAATGGTTATGTTTCTGGAAACTTTAACATGAAGAACCTATTGTATATAGATGGTCGTCCATGCACTCATGGGAACATTGTAGGGTTCATAAATAGTTCTAGGTGCAATTTATTTTCTCCAAATTGTTCATTTGAGGAACACTTCTATGACCATGAGTTCTTTATGAAAAGGAAAGCGTCTAGATTTGTTGTTGTACATGCATACATAGTTTGTCTCATGATGATGAGTTGTTAATAAAATACAACTTTTGTAGACCACCAACCACTTATCAAATACGTCTTGCATTAGGATTACCTTTAGACGTTCCCTTGGGGTGTAATACAAACAAAAATTGATTAATTGTATTTGTTAATTTTCAATGGATTCATATTAATGTATTGCTCAGTTTGAAATTATGTTTTATAAATTGTTAATTTAATTTATAAACTCAATTTGAAAATGTGTTACTAAATTTTAAATTTTCATATTTAATGTGGAATTGATGTTAATTTATTGCTCAATATGAATGTCTGCTATATAAATTGTTTGCAGCTTAATAATTTTTGTGCTTCTGTAATAATTCTTTTATATAATGTGAGATTAAACCAATTGAATTGTACTTACTTACATCATTGATGTAATGTTCAATATTTTTGAATTCAGGATTCTGATGATGAGCGATCTGCCTACCATCTTCCATCGTGCCCCAGTACAATGTCAAATCGAGAGAAGGGTGAAAAAAGAGCACAATGTGGAGAGGAAGCAATATACCAAGCATGGTTGAATAAACCACCTTTTCAATTTCCATTACATCCATCCTCACCAATCAGGAATGCTTATAGTGATAGTAGTTCTTCGCATGTTGGAAATGGAGGCAATGAAGTAGAGGTTGGTATGGCCGAGTTATTACGACAAAGGAGTGCCATGGATGTAATGTTGTTCCATACATTCCAGGAGAATGAGCTAGGGGATGATGCTCATATTACTGAATCCTTCTTTGAAAGCCTTAAATAGGCTTCCACCACACCTCTATTTGGATCTGGTCGGTCAAAGTCGACACATTTTGGGACAACAATGTTACTATACAACTTGAAAGCAAAGTATGGCATGTCAGACGTGTATTTCTTGTCAATGTTGAGGTAACTGACTATCAACTACAATATATTTTGAGTAATGTTGTGACACAATCATCATTGAAAATGATCGATTTTATGAACGTTAAATGACATTGTACATTTTTATTTCCCACTAACTATAGGTTATTCAAAGATAAGGTACTTCCGAATGATAATGTTTTTCCCGGCAGCTGCGCAGGGCAAAACAAATGCTGAAAAATGTTGGGTGTAGAGTACATAATACATATCTTATCATGCACGCCCCAATGATTGTATTCTATATAGAGGTGAATATGCAAACAAAGCGATATGTCCAAAATGTGGGCATGACAAATACAAATAATAAAATAACAAGGCTAAATCACATGGTCCTCCTCATAATATATTGAGGCACATGCCTATAATACCAAGGATTCAAACGCTCTTTCGTTGTAGAGAATTAGCTATGTTGCAGGGATGGCATGCATCGAACCGAAGTGATGAAGGAGTTATGTGAATACAAACAGATTCAATAGCCATGAAGCATATAGAGGATACATGGCCCGATAAATTCAAGGATGAAGTATGCAGCCTCCGATTGAGCATAGCCATTGATGGCATTAACCCATATTCCTAACGAAACATAATCTATATTATTTGTCTTTTAGTAGTGATCAATAACAATATCCCCCCCATGGTTTTCCGTGAATAATGAACATCTTATGTTGGTTCTTATAGTCGTTGGTAAAAAACAAGTGAAGAATATGGATGTTTACCTACAACCATTGATAGATGAATTCAAGGAATGATGGGAAGGGATACATGTATATGATTTGTCTAGACCCATCCCATCACAGACGATTTTTACACTGTATGGCATATGTGCATACACCACACATGATTATCTATGGTTAGGAGTTTGTTCAGGTAATTATGTTGTTTTATTTGGTTTTATATTCAAAGAAATAATTTTTGACATATTTAATTCGGTGTGACTATCTTCATCCTCAACACTAACGTGCTCTCTTTACTATAACATCACAGGTCTTGTAACAAAAGGTTATTAGGGATGTAAATGTTGTGGACCTTCTATGAAGGATAGGTGGTCCAAAGACCTACAAAACGTTCGGTGTACGACTTCTCTAGGGTATTCCTCCCAAAAAACCACTCTTATAGAAGAGCAAAATATTTTCAATGGTAAATAAGAGAGAACCCATAGGCTTGAAATAGTGACATCGACTGACTGGCTTAGGGCATATGATAGAGAGAAGGAGAAGGAATACACAGAAATGTTTGATTCAAATGTGCATCCCGCGATCGATGATCCTGATTTCTTTGACACCTATGTTGAGAAAATTCCCACAGGGATGAAAAGGAAATCGATATTTTATGAGATCCCATATTATGAGCATCTTAAGATTTCCCACTTACCAAATCCCATGCATATATTTAAAAATGTTTCATCTTCTTTGTGGTTGCACATATCATCCAAAAAAAGTGACAAGATGAAAGTCAGAAAAGACCTTATTGCTTCAAATACGAAAAAGAAGCATTGGCCAAGACAAGAAAATAGAGGAGAGGATGGACCCTCTTTTTCATTTAAAAAAGGAAATGTCCCATGGATTTTGAAGAAATATGATCTTAATTTGGCAAAAGAAGTGATATTGGGCGTGAAGGCACTTTCTTTTTTTGGGTTTACTCTACGACGTTGCTTCAGTATGTCAGACGAAAAGTTGTCGAGTTTGAAATCACATGACCATCTCAACCTTCTAAGGGTACGATAATGCCAAAAAATTGTTATTACTATTTGTTTATATCTTTTCCACAAAATTTAAAATGCACTTAACTTTTTTTGTTTACTTTGTAGTGTTATTATCCGTTGTTCGTGCGTGGGTGTGTGAACCATGACTTTCCCGATGACCTACAGTGTGCCATATCTAGACTATCTAGATTTGTACGATGGATCACATCAAAGGATATTTACATCGCTATCATTCCACGGTGGCGTGAAGAGATAGCTAAGATTGTTTGTATGTTTGAGAAGGACTGCCGTCGAGATTCATGGACTTGCAAATTCATCTTCTAATTCACCTAGTCAATGGAGTTGAATTAGTTGGGGTGGTCTTCTGTCGCTGGATGCTCTTCTTAGAGAGGTTCATGAAAAAAGTGAATGGATTTGTTCGACAAAGGGAAAAACCAGAGGGGTCTAATCAGTTGTTCTATTATGCTAGTGAGTACATCAAGCAAATCGATAACACACCAGGAACAATGATTTGGGATGATGAACATGATGAGGATAGAAGGGAAGGGGAGGTACTGGAAACAAATGGAAAAAGGAGCATGATCAAGAGTAAGTCACTTATCTTTCGATCTTCAATTTTATATATAGTAACTTATCTTCAAAACAAGCATCAAAATCTATATTTGATCGCATACGTACTGAAAGTGGTTTTGTTTCCATGAATACAAAAACAAATTCAGAAATTGATGCAATCAATAAATTCATTCTTTACAATATGGAGGAAACAAAATCGTGGGTCGCATTGTATGAAGAGAAGAGGAGGAAATGGGATAGTGACATAAAATAATTCAGGCGGTTTTACAGTAGAAACATGCCTTTTCCAGAATATTTAAACGAAAATATGCCAATGATCTGTCCCAATAGTTGGGTTGCAGACCAAGTCAAACATAAATATGGTGTATCTGGTTGTTACCCTCTTAAAGAGGAGGATGCACAAAACATTGGGATCAGGTCTAACAACTTGGTAATAAAATATTTATGTTCATAATTTCTAACTTTATAATGCAACTTTGAATTATAACATTTATGTTTAATATATTAATGGTTAGGTTAATTGACAAATGACGTCATCATTTGTTAACTTTTCTTACAGGTGCATTCGTTCCCAGCTATGTGGGCTTATGGACATCATTTTTTCACCGAGGATACTGATAATGGGCGTGTTACACAAGATTGTGGAGTGGAAGTTGAGTTAGACCAATCTAGTCGTGCTAGCCACCAAGATCGAGAATTGGTAGGAGGGATGTTGGGTTATGTCGGAAAGATACAAGATATCATTCAAGTGGACTTCTCATTATTCCAATGTTTTATTTTTAGGTGTAGGTGGTGAGACACATTTGACATGAATAATGTAAAGGAAGATCGTGATAATGGGTTGATATGTATCAACTCTAGAAAGATGTGGGATGAAATTAAGGAGCCTTATGTTTTCCCAAAACACTACAACCAAGTGTTCTTTCACCTAGATGTGTTGGATAGAGATTGGTGGTTCATATTAAGACACAACCCTAGAACTAAACATGTTTCTAAGAACAAAAATGATATCATGCCAACCGAGGAAGATAATGAGGGTGATGGCAACGAAGAGTGATATGTACATGTTTTATTTTGTCATTTACGGATTGAGATATCATTTTGTTACCGTTATCTTTGATTGTCTAATTATATTGTTAATTTGTCATCTTATGACTGTGGAAATTATGTCTTGTGTATACATATAAATACACTATGAAAACAACTTACATGATGCAATTTTATTTTTGTGAAAGTAAAGGATAACATATTCTTCTGGATTTGAAGGTGTCCTCTAATTTATATAGTAATATTGCAATAATGATTGTATTTTATGATGTTTTTGTTATAAATAATGATAAGTGTTATAATTGCATTAATTTATGACATTTTTGGTAGATTAATGTAATGTTTTTTTATTATATGATTTGATTAAGTTCAATTAATTTATGGCCTTGATAACAATGTAATTTACAAAAAAAATTAAGGTGCTCTACAATGACTTTAATATTTATGGGCTTGCTAACAAGAAAATTTACAAGAAAGTTTAAGGTGGTGTCTAATTTCTCCATGATCAACATTTGAATGTTTGTATTTCTTTATGTTTTTGTTATAAATTATAATGCTAAGAATTATAATTGAATTAATTAAGTTGGATTGAGATAAAATGTTGTTCTTTTAATTAAGTTTTGTCTCTCTTCCCAATAGAGCTTTGATGTTTGTCATTGTAAAGTGATTTATTGCCAAAAAAATTCAAATGTTGAATGATACATAATTGATAGGTCATATTGATCATGTTCATATTTACATTTATTTTATGTGATGTTCATATTCATATATTATAATAATATTACAATATGGTAATGCTACTTGACTTTTTTAATGATGTTTGGCAATTACACTTATAAATTAAACACGATTCATTTATTTTTATCATTTGAATATGTAATTAATTTATACACAACATTATACGATGAAGATTTAATTTCCTTATTATACAACAATCATGCATAAATCATAGAGTCGCCACAACTTCATCCATAATTTACAATGCAAATTGTGATGTTTTTGTCGACTAAATTAATACTTAGTGATTTAAAGACCTGCATGATTTTCAATAATACAAAGTTCTTTTAGTACATAAATATACGATCATCATCATTTTCAACACCTAACAAACATAAACATCATGATCATGCCATCATAAACATAATCATCACCATACTAACATAAACTTAACCATAAGTTTTAACAAAAACTTAAATGCATCATCATCATTTTCATGACATTCCCATAAACATACCATTTTTATAATCATTGTCAAGATATAACAAAAATAAAAATAAACACCATCATATATACCATCATACCATCATTAACATAAAACCGAAAATAAGAATGCATGAACATACCATCATAAAAATTAATTACGTCACATATTCCTGTAATATACAACTAACATATTTAAAGATATTAATCTAACACGTCACATAACTAATAATACACGTAAAGATAATTAATTAATGTTCCATGATCATAATTTTCACCACATAAATAAATAAAAATCAACATGAAAATCGACATCAACATAAACATGATAAATGCAAAATATATATAGATATGAACATATATAACATCAAAGTCATGATACAATATGTCAAATATAAAATATATCCAGTGCAAAAACTGCTATGACATATCTGCTCCACCTCCGTCAGTAGAGATGTCAATAGTATCTCTTTGACCTGAGCTAGATGTATCATCACCTCTAGCAATAGAGCGAGAGGCAGTATCGACACCTCTTCCAGCAAAGGTAGAGGCACCAGTACGTATAATACCAGAAGGAAAAAAAGATTTGAGAGCGAGAGGGATATGTCCATCAAGACGAAGTGTACGAGCCTCTCTGAGTGCCTCTAAAATAGAAACAACGTTTGAATTAGGAACTGGTGGATGGTTAGGCCGATGAGTAGGATCGAAGGGTCGATCGAGAAGGAGTAGAGGATCAGATGATGATGTAGTATCAGGAGGAAGGTCAAGTAGGAGTAGAGTACTAGATGATGATGGAGGTAGTGTTGATGTATATGTAACTTCGGAATGTATTTCACATATATGTATATTATATTCCTATAGAGATGGTATTATTCCTCTATCAGGAAGTGTCGTTATTTATATTGTAAGTGTCGTAACTTATACTTGATGGGTTATTAGACCACCTTGTTTGGGGTCGGCCCTGTATAAGTCATGTGGGTCAAAGGGTTATTAGACCACCCTATTGGGGGTCGGCCATGTGGGTCAAAGGGTTATTAGACCACCCTATTGGGGGTTGGCCCAGTCAGCATTATATTATGTGGTTAAGTTCGAGCCTACATGCGTTAGGTAAAAAGGCAAGTCAAGTCAAGTATAAATAGAGTGCGGGAAGCACTCTATTTGCTCACTCACTTCTCACTCATGCACTCAAGGAGAAGTGGCGCACTTATGGAGGAGGAGGATCTGCTGCTAGGTTGTGTCTATCTCTTATGGTTGGTTGTATCATTGCTCTATCTATCTCTGAGGAAGTTATTGGGGTTTTTCACCTTTATGGTTTTCCCCAAGTAAATCTTTGTGTCTCTTGTGTGCTTGCATTATTGTCTCCATGATTGATATGTTGTAGATATGCTGTACATGTTGTTCTCTCAGTTAAGATCCTAGATCATATTGAAGTAAATTCTGAAAATTTAACATGGTATCAGAGCTAGCTTGAAAGAAGGCATGATATGGCATGTATGACACTTGTTGCACTTACGATGCTAGGGCTTGATATAGCAAAAACCAGTCATCGTAGCACTTTCTCTATAAATCCATTTTGGTGAAGTTTTCGGATCTGAAATTGTTACAGGACGAATATTAAATCTCCAGGTACCTTGTGTCCTAAGGACAACCTCTAATTCGTTGTACTTTGTGATTTATGATCTTTTCAATATAGGGTTTCTACCTCTTCCAGATCTGAGTTAAAATCAGGTGACTTTGGGAAAAAGGTCATAACTTGGGCTAGGAAGCTCCAAATGAAATTTCGTAAAAAGGGACAGGTAGCACACAGACTGTACTATCTTAGAAAATGTTTTCAGAGGCTGAAGTTGAACCAGTGACACGTGGCACGCCGTACAAGTTCCCTCTCCTGTATTATCCTATAAACAGGTCACGTTGCGACACTTGGCATAACTCTCTCTCAGAGAATCCAATTGAGTTCAGACCTGTCAGGATGTAAATATAACAGGCCGATCTATCTCAAGAAAAGTTTTCAGAGGCCGAAGTTGAAACAATGACACGTGGCACGCCATACAAGTTCGCACTCCTGTATTATACCAAAACAGGTCACGTTGCGACATTTGGCATAACTCTCTCTCAGAGAATCCAATTGAGGTCAGACCTGTCGGGATGGAAAGATAACAGGTCATGCTATCTCAGAAAACATTTTCAGACCCTGTGGATCGCAAATTTGGGAGTTACACCAGAAACAATTAGGTACATATTTCTGTCAAAACAGAATTATTTTTGAGTACCTTCATTCATGACTTCCGGAATTTAGGGCTTTGAAGAAAGTTGGAATTTTTGTAATCGGAGACCACGGATGGATGCTACTCATCAAAATAGAAATTTAGAGACCAAGATCAGAATTTTTGGTTGGGCAGAAGGCTGGGCTTGATCAAACCCTAGTTCGGGACTTTGATCAGAAAAGTGGAAAATTAGGGCTTCTCTAAAAATGGGAATTTTTGAAATCTGTGACCACGGCTGGAAGCTCCTCAGAAAAATAGAAGCTTAGAGCTTTGGATCAAACCTTTTGATGGGGAAAAAGAGTGTTTCATCAAACCCCAGTTCAGGGTCATGTCCAGTGAATCTGGAAGTTTCAAAGGCAACATTGAGGAGTGCAACTTTGCAGTTTTCAAATTCTAAATATACCAGCTTGATCAGCTCATCAAGGCGCATATTTCTATCCTTTTGGAAGTTTGAAATTTAAAGTTTGAATTTTTGGGGTTTCTCTGACAAACCCATATCTAGCTCCAGTTCCAGTTCTTTAAATCAAGTGGATTGGGTTAATCCTAGAAGAAGATGGATTGGTCACCTGCATAAGTGAAGAAGTTCCTGTTTCAGAGGGAGATGAGGCTAAGGCCTTACATAAGAAGATTTCAAGTGATCTCGACAGGTATGACTCATCGAGGTATGTTTCGATATTTGTTCATGATTAAGTTTATGGTATGTTTGTCTTCATGTTATTACGGTTAGTACAATCTTGATTTTAGACTTGTCATATCACCTTAATAAAACTATGAATGCACGATAGAAAATATTCATTGATTAGGGTGTTGACACTTATGATTGTACTAATGCATTATGGTGTTGTATGAGGTTTATGTTGTCTACTAACATGAAAGGTACACCAAGAAAGACAAATCATGTTCTGGTCCAAGAACATATGTCATGATAACATGAGGACAAAGATTCATCCATTGTCATGGATCTCATAGAAGATCCATTTACGAGGTATGTATAACTTGGTTTTGTAATAGTTAACCTATGAGATATACAGGTTACTAGCACAAGTCATTGAAGAAGAACAAGAAGACATCATGAGAGTATGTTAGACATAAATAGCTAGCATGCTAATCCAGGTATGTTTTTCCTATATCAAGCTAGAATCCTACCTTGTGTTAGGATCTTATACAGTTGTTGATAATGATTATTCATGAAGTCATAGGTTTGAATAGTCATGGTTGTATGCATATTGTGTTTCTTACGATAATTGATGATATGACTAACCAAAAGATTCATGAAGGTATAGGTTTGAATAATCACAGGTTTTATGCATATTATATCTCTTATCTTGTTTGATGATTCAACTAACCTGAAGAGTCATAGGTTTGAGTAATTACAGGTTTAGACATGTTATGTTTCTTATGATTTGACAAACCATAATAATCCTACATAAACCTTGAATGCTAATGCTTATTATTTTTTTGTTTGAAATGATCATGACTATACATGCTTGAGATTATTGTGTTTTAATAGTATACTAATGAATGTATGATTTTATATGAGTTCACAAGGATAACACAATCATGATACTAATAAGCATGCATAGGGACCAAGGATGAATGTAAGTTCAAGGATAGGTAATCCAGGAAGCAAAGATAAAGAGGGAACACATTCCAGTTGTTCCTGCAAGAAAGCAAAGGAACACACTTCAGTAGTTTCTGCAAGGATGCAGATATTCAGAGGGAGTTGACCATCTTTCCACAACAGAAAGGTGTAGAAGAAGTTACTTCATATTAGGACTCTAGCAGCTCCTGTAAGGAAGCAAAGACTCAGAGGGAGTCCACCCAACGAACAAACAAAGATAAGTATTTTAATTTCTTGCATATTTGTTTGTTTAAATAAAATTGTTCAATGATGTATATGCTCATGCTCCTAGACTTAGGATATGTATTGTGCATATTAGAATAGTTGCATTGATGAACAGTATACTACTAATATACATGAGTAAGTGGCCTATGGCACTGTACAACATTCCATTGCTACTTATCTAGAATGAAACCTCTTTGCTGACATGTTGGGAGTTGTGCACACTCTTAACAATGTTCTGGTAGAGATTGGAAGGCATCTAGAAAGTTATGGGATATGGATAAATGTTGTATTGAAGCATTGGCTAAAATAATTGCATGACTGTATGACATATTTCTTTATGTGTAAGAATTTGTTCTGAAAACTATGAGATGTTTCTAATCATGCAATTTAACTTGTTTTGTAGGAAAGACCGTATATCTTCACCTACAAAAGGACTACAACATTTGTTCCAGCAACAAAGATATCTATTGAAAATATTGAAGATATTGAAGTTCCCAGGATCTGGGATGAAGAAATGGAATGCCATGATCCGTCGATCATGAAGAATGATGTTTGGGATGTAATCCCAAAACCTGAAGGGAAGTTTGTTATGACTTCCATATGGATCTATCAAGATAAAGCATGATGTAGATGGTAGCATAGAGAAATATGAAAGTGATGAAATAGAAGATACACTAGATGGATTTCAAGACAGCTTTCTTCAATAGTTGTATGTGGAGGACCTGTTTGTAGCAAGAGATGATAGATTGATTGTCGACATGTAGCGGAAGCTTGCTACTGAGTTCGAGTTGAAGAACTTGGGGATGATGCACTATTTGTTTTGGCATGGAGGTGTGGTAGAGTGCAGATGGAATCTTCCTTGGACAAGGGAAGTATGTAGTAGAGATCCTGAAGAGGTTAGGGATGATGGACTGCAAGGATATGGCCACACCTATGGCATCGAATCTGAAGCTTCTATGTGATGCTTCATCTGAGCCGGCTGATGTCTCCATGTATCGTCAGATGATTGGGTCCTTGATGTACCTGACGAACACGAGACCAGACTTTTGCTTTGCTGTGAACACATTGGGCTAGTTCCTGACGGATCCGAAGAGTGTTCACCTGGTTGCTGTAAAGCATGTTCTGAGGTACCTGAAGGGTACAATGGATTATGGGCTCAAGTATGAAGCGAATCAAAAGTTTAACCTGCAGGGTTATGTTGATTCAGATTGGGCTGGCAGTGATGCAGATAGGAAGAGCACATCTGGGTGTTGCTTCAGTATGGGATCAGGTGTGATCTCTTGGTTTAGCAGGAAGCAGTCCTGTGTAGCACTGAGTACAGCTGAGGCAGAGTATGTTGCAGCCTGTTCATCTAGTTGTGAGGCAGTATGGCTATGGAAGCTACTGTCTGATTTATTTGATCTCCCATTGGAGGCTACTGGTATCTTCTGTGATAACCAGAGTTGTGTGAAGCTGTCCGAGAACCCAGTGTTTCATGACAGGTCGAAACACATAGAGATCAAATATCACTATATCAGGGATATGGTGCAGAGAGGAGCTGTGAAGCTCCTGTATGTTGCGACGGATGAGCAAATTGCAGATGTGCTAACGAAGCCACTATCCAGGGTGAAGTTTGAGTACTTTAGAGAGAGGCTTGGTGTGCTTCAGATCGAGGATACTTCGAGGAAGAAGTGATGGACACATTTGCTGAAGCCATTCCAAGCATGTTGGAAGGGGGATCCTTCACATGGCTATGGATGTAAGCGTTGGATGATGAGCATCAGGATGATGTTCTGGTTTCTGCTTGGATATGATCGGTTGGATCATGTGTATGTATTTTGTATACGCATCATGTTGGATGCTGATGGATACATTGTGTGGATCATGTATCTTTGTATGATCAGGTAGATCATGTATGTTGATGGATACATTGTGTGGATCATGTATCTTTGTATGATCAGGTAGATCATGTATGTTGATGGATACATTGTGTGGATCATGTATCTTTGTATGATCAGGTAGATCATGTATGTTGATGGATACATTGTGTGGATCATGTATCTTTGTATGATCAGGTAGATCATGTATGCTGATGGATACATTGTGTGGATCATGTATCTATGTATGTATCAGATGGATACTTGGTGTGCATCAGATGGATGCATTGTATGATCAGGATGATCATAGATGACGAGCTTCAGGATGTTGCTCCAGATGACATGCAGCAGGACGTTGCAGTGATGATGATTGGGATGATCATGGATACATCAGGATGATGTATGGTGAGTATCAGGTTGATACTCTATGGCCGTGGATCAGGTTGTGCAGATGAGCATGTAATCCGGTGCCCTGGGAGATTTGCAGATGGTCTTTCGAGGTTTTTCCTATGGCATGTAATTCGGTGCCCTGGGACATCTGGCAAATGCTCTTTCGAGGTTTTGCTCTGGGAGGACATGTAATTCGGTGCCCTAGGAGATCTGCAGATAGTCTTTCGAGGTTTTGCCTATGGCATGTAATTCGGTGCCCTGGGATATCTGGCAGATGCTCTTGCGAGGTTTTGTCCTATGGCATGTAATTTGCTCCTGGGAGATCTGGACAGGATGAAAAAGGCCTCAGATGCTTCAGCCAGGTTTTGCCATGACCACATGTAATTTGTGCCCTGGGAGATTTCAGGTCGGAGTTGTGTACCCGTAACATCCTGAGATGCTCTTGCTAGGTTTTGTGGTGACCACATGTAATTTGTGCCCTAGGAGATCCTTCAGGTTGGAGTTGTGTACCCGTAACATCCTGGGATGCTCTTTCGAGGTTTTGTGGTGGGGTCACATGTAAAAGCGCCCTGGGAGATCCTATAGGTAGAGCTGTGTGCTTGTAACAGCCTGGGATGCTCTTTCAAGGTTTTGTGACGCACGTAATAAGTTCTGAGGATTCCACAGTATGGCCAGTGATGATGAAGACCTGCAGGTGGTGGGCCTACATCCAGTATGAAAAAGGACTGGCTCTGTAGAACTTCCTATGACAAGTAGATTCAGAGATTGATTGAGATAGCAGCAACAGTGACGATGATGATGACTCGATGACGATTATCCAGTGACGATGATCCAGAGAAGATGACTTGTGCTAGAAGAACTGTGCTGAGAAATACCTTCCTAGTTAAGAGGGAGTGTTGATGTATATGTAACTTCGGAATGTATTTCACATATATGTATATTATATTCCTATAGAGATGGTATTATTCCTCTATAAGGAAGTGTCGTTATTTATATTGTAAGTGTCGTAACTTATACTTGATGGGTTATTAGACCACCTTGTGTGGGGTCGGCCCTGTATAAGTCATGTGGGTCAAAGGGTTATTAGACCACCCTATTGGGGGTCGGCCATGTGGGTCAAAGGGTTATTAGACCACCCTATTGGGGGTCGGCCCAGTCAGCATTATATTATGTGGTTAAGTTCGAGCCTACATGCGTTAGGTAAAAAGGCAAGTCAAGTCAAGTATAAATAGAGTGCGGGAGGCACTCTATTTGCTCACTCACTTCTCACTCATGCACTCAAGGAGGATTGGCGCACTTATGGAGGAGGAGGATCTGCTGCTAGGTTGTGTCTATTTCTTATGGTTGGTTGTATCATTGCTCTATCTATCTCTGAGGAAGTTATTGGGGTTTTTCACCTTTATGGTTTTCCCCAAGTAAATCTTTGTGTCTCTTGTGTGCTTGCATTATTGTCTCCATGATTGATATGTTGTAGATATGCTGTACATGTTGTTCTCTCAGTTAAGATCCTAGATCATATTGAAGTAAATTCTAAAAATTTAACAGGTAGATGAGGAGGACATGGTGGAGGAGAAGGTGGATTATATTCCGAAGGTGGAGCAGGAGGAGTGGATGATATTTTGACGAAGCTGATGGAGGAGGAGGTGGAGTAGTAGATGTCAAAGTTGATGGAGGAGGGGGTGGAGGTGGAGAAGGTGGATGGTTGATGGGAAGGCAATTGAAAGTGTGCATCAACAACCTCATATGACAAGGAATAATCCTCCATATCTCCACAAGCTTAGGGTCATCACAAATGTCATGTGGCCACATAGGTTAAAAACCTACATCTGCCAACAATATGGCTAACATGTATGCCACATATTGAATATACCTATCATGGGGCCTACATGGACATTGACCAACATGTCTAACAACCAACTGTGGGCTTGCTTGATCCTTCTCCTCCATATCCTGATCATCATGATTGGGAGTAGGCAACCCGTCCTCTACATCAAAGATGCCAATATATTCAAAATATATAGTACAGAATAATAATTAGACAATTTCATTAAACAATAAACATATTTATAACATATTTCATTTGCATTAAGTATAAAGAGCATAAAATGAAACTATAGTAATTTAAACATAACATTAATATTACCTCTCTCATCAGGGGGTTGATTCGGTGTGAAGAAGATCTTCGGGAACCCTCTCCAGTCCAAGCCTACATATGGATATGGAACCATGTCAATTGCATGGTCGTCCTCACTGATTAACATCTCCAGCACATCTGAGGTGATCCTAGTTGGGAACTCAAGTTTCCCCCTCTTGGGAATCATCTCCCCCCACATGTGCATACACACCTCAGTCGTCGACCTAGCAGCTAGGTTCTCAAATGATGGCTTGGTGGCCATAAACCTCTCAAAAAATAAAGAAAAAATATCTGAAACGAAAGGGAAGTTGGACCTCCCATCATTGACTGCACGACATCTATTCAAAGCATAACAAAACTGCCACCAAAAAATGGCAGACCACCTAATGCATCTAGGTTTCTACAGTAAAGAGTCAACATAATACAATAAGGGGAAACTAATGTGCTTCCCATCAATAGTATAGTGTGCCAGTGTCGTAATCGAAAGAGATAGGCATATAACCTCCTCTCGACCAAAAGAGAGATCCAAAGCTTCCCACCGCTCACCTGAAAATCAGTTGGATGGACAATCGCATCACTGATATATCTCACAAAGTAAGCTATCTAACTCTTTGCTACAACAACAACTGGGACATTGGCGAAGTGGGGTAAATCCTCCCCTCTCCTAGATAGCCCAGTGATGAAATAAATATCCTCCCCAGTGGGAACCACTGACCTCCACCAACATGAAATGTATTCCTCTAATGATCCAAACGTCGGATGAGATGACATAACAATGCAGAGTGACCCTTAAGGGATGTAGCATCCTGATAGAACTTCAGGAGGAAAAAAATCCTCAAGAGATCTGTAGTTTGATAAGTAATGGGGTGAGGGTTCAAATGCCTCTCTCTCTCCCTATCATCCCATTGTCTAACCATATTATATTGCTCAAGATAAGCACACTCCTGTTGAGCAACATGTTGTCGCTCATGCCTATGTTTCACATATTTCATACAATTAAAATAATATTTACTAACATCAATAATAATTTTTTATGAAAAAAAAATTGTTACAACTAGTGCGCCAGAATAATACAAGCACACCGTACATGGTGCTTTAATGTTACAATTGCATCGCTTACAGTGCGCTGTAAGGATCCTACCGCACCGAATAAGTTTTTTATTTAAAATTAATGTAAATGGTGCGTCAAAAATACAACACACCTATATGATCAATAAAATTTAATTAACGGTGCGCTAAAATCATATTAGCTCATCGATGCATTCTATTCATAGACTGTATTGTACACTTTTTTTGAAAATATAATTCGGTGTGTCCATTCCACATCAGATCATCGACACCGGTGTACTGACGTGGAATGGGTGCACCAGAAATAGAATTTTGTAAAAAGTTTAATAATTCATTTTTGGTGCATTCAGTTCAAATAAGTGCAACGTTAACAGTGTGTTTACTTCAACCAACCACACCGTTTATTAAAAACTGTTACTACAATCTAATTAACAGTGCTCTAATTGAACCTAAGTGTACCGATTATGGTGCTCTAAGATTCCATAGGTGCACCGTATAATTTATTTATTTGTTTATTATGCAATGTTTACTAGTGCGTTTGTTATGATCCCATGTGTATCTTATTGGTGCGCCATGGACACGTCAAAGAACCAATAACAGAGCGGTGACATGGCCCTTGACGCAACGAAAATTTTAGTTGTTTTTTATTATTTATGTTTCACGATGCATCTGATGATTTAGAGGGCACCAGAAAACCGGTGCTCTAAATCATAAAATGCATCGTTAAGAAATTGAATGTTTTTATTACATTTTTTCAGGAACCGGTGCATTCCATCCATTTGGCTTGCACCGTTATGGTGTGGCTTGTTATAATTTATAGGGTCCGCCACATACCAATGTGAGCCGAACAGCTCGAACGCACCGCATAGAATTTTTGATTTTTTTTTAAATACAGAAAATTAAAGCTTTATTTAAAAATTAATCCATTAAAAAATTAAATTATGAGGTAACAAACAACTTACTAAGCATCCCTTCAGGGAGGCAACCTGGTGATGTATGGATAGTTTGAAATTTTAACCATCATTTGTCAAAATTCAAACTAGTAGCAGTAGCCACCAGGGATGAAGAATGTATCCACGTGGATCATAGATGTCAGGGCATCCAAGTGGGTGAGGTTTTGCACCGGTGCAATTGGGTGAAAACTCACTGTGAGGTGGTAAAAATGAATTTTACCTCATGGTTTTTTTTATTAAACCTTGTTCCAGTGCATTGTAAGGTAAAGCGCACCAGTGCAGGAGGTCAAGTAAATGCACTGAAAAATAGGGTTTTAAAAATAAAATAACATATTTTCATTTATTATTATGTAACGATTGAAACTAGTGCATTTGGAAAACACCAACGCACCGATGCATATATTACAGATATGCACAGTGTGTTTAAGTTTTATTCAATAGACAAGCACCGGTATGGTGCGTTGCATTTATTCATTAGACGAGCACCGATGCAGTGCATTTATTCATTAGACAACCATCGGTGCGTTTAAGTTTTATGCGCACACCGTTATAAGATTGATTATTAAAAATATAAATTGAAAAACAATGCATTTATATGTGTGAAACACACAGGGACGTTTATAGTATCACGTCCCGGTGCGAGTGTTCTATATAAATGCACCGATTAATTGTGATTAAAATAATACGATTTTTAAATTAAATTTTCCTTGAATTAAATATTTCTCTGTTCCAGTGCAATATACTATGTACCCACACTGGTGTATATATTACACCGACATAGCATCAAGCATGGTTTGCAAATGCAATTTAAACAAATTTTGGAAATAAATTATTTGTAGTAGAATGAGATGTGTTTTCTCATCAAATGCGCATCGATGCGTTTAAGGTTAAGGTGCACACTAGTATTAGATTTATTATTAAAAATATAAATTGAAAAAACAGGGCAATTATATGTATTAAACGCAATGGGATGTTTATAGTATCACGTCCCGGTGCGAGTGTTCTATATAAATGCACTGATTAATGGTGATTAAAATAATACGATTTTTTAAAATAAATTTTCTTTGACTTATATTTTCCTATGTTGCGGTGCAGTGTAATATGTATACGTAGCGGTGCGATTTAGTATCAAATGAACCTATGCGCTTTTATGTAAATGCATTGATTAAAAAATATCCGCTAAAACCTCTGATCTCTCACCTCTTCTAGAAACCTCCGCTATAAATGGATTTTTGACCTCTTATTCAATGGGATTCTGCTATAACCTCCACTATAGGGATTTTCCTTGTATTGTTACCTACAATTTCTTTGAGGCTTGAAAATTTGTCTTCTATGGGTTCTTCCTATTCCATTTCAATTTTTGGAACCGCATTATAGGTCGCCTCCATAACTTTCTATAACTTTTCCTTCTACTCGACGATCTCATATTTCTCCTTTTGAATCTCTCTATATTTGTCATGAAGTTCATCCATTTCCATGTCACACTTCTTCATTTCAGCAAAGCTATGTTCTCAAGGCCCTTTATTTCTTTTGCAATCCCATGGTGTAGGTCATGTATCATATGGATAGGAAACTTTGCTAGCTTAAACAAAACATGACTTGAGGCATGGAATATGACCTGTACTTCTTCTACTAGGAAACTCAATGCTTTTGGTGTCAAAGTTACCACTCTCTGTTGCACAACTAAGGATGGTTGTGGCATTGGCCTTGGTTCCCTATCCAAGTGATTCTGCATCTCAGCTACTGAGTGAACTGGAATTATTCTTATAAATGTGAGTGCTTGGTGCAACTCAGTTAACTACCCTTTTATCCCTCCAAAAATATTTAAATGCTTATCTTTCGTATTCTTCCATATGTCGATTGTAGTTTCTTGGAACCTATCATCCAACATTTCAATGTCATCTTCGGACAAGGAAAGATCTACGCCACCCTTCTGCACTTTTTTCTTGGTCCTCTTTCCTTTAGCAATTTTTTAAGCTTTCCTAATCATAGGGTCAATTTAAATCACACTAGATTCTTTCTCAGCTTCCTGTGAGAGGTCCTCTTATTCACTTTCCCTGCCTTGCGCTCTAGACACATTTTCTCCTTGTTGTTCTTTCCCATTCTCTATTGTCATTCTATTGTTATGCTATCTATGACACATCTTGAGAAATTTCCTCTGTTGAAACTGGTACTTTCCATTCTTGAGTCCATTCCTGGATAATCCCCGTGACATCTTCTTCCTTGAACTTGTAATGCATAGGTAATCATTCATTATGTGGATCCCCCATAGCTTGCATGAACATGAACTGTGGCCCGAATTTAAACCGGACAATATTCCTGAACAAGTCAACAACACGAGGTTCCATACGAGGGGTTCAATGTATGTTGTACGGAATACGCTCCTTATACACATAAAATGTGATATTCATATCCTTTTTTCGATATGCGTTTTCACTCTACCATAAAGATGCATACTGCGTAGTTAAACAATGCCCTACCTGGTCTGGAAACTGCGAGTCCTCCAACTCATTCCAATCAACTACTGCAATCAAGATTATTAGCCAAGAATAGTGAAATGGACTACCTTTTTCTTGTGTGTCAAGGAAATCACTCAGAAAATCATTGACCATGAACGTCGCCCAGTTAAAATGGACACCTTCGACACATTATTCGGCCAATGTTATTACTATCGTAGAGACCTGATTGGGGGGACAATTGCTCAGAAATTTACTAGCTAGTTCCTATGTTGCAAATATTACGAATGGATCATCAATCAAATCTATTTCGTAGCCCCAACTACTCTTCTCCAAATTATACTTATCCTTCATTTTTTTAACAAGCTCCTTATCTTTTTCTTTTCCTACAAAATATGCTGCTGTGTCCAATCCTGCAGATGGAAACCTCAGAATTCTCCACACTAAATCGATATCTATTGAAATTTTTTATCTATCCAGATAAATTGACCATGCACACATACTAACAATTTATTCACACATGTATTAACTTCTGCACTTCGACCAAAGTTTGGTATTTCGAGAAGGGCCAATATGCCAAATTTCTCCAATCCTCAAGCCCATGGCCGTGGTTTAAAAACTTGAGCAGTTGTGTCTTCATGACACACTTCCACTAAGTATTTATATGGAGCAAACTCTGGGAACTTCTTTCTATTGGCCAATTCATGGTCTGCATTTTTAAGGTTCGACACTTTTCCTAACATATCACCTCCCTTCTTCACTCCTTTTGGGATTTCTAGTGTCTACAAAGTATACTTTGCATCCTTGATCAACCTTACTGGTTTGGCATTCTTCTTTCTCCGTAGCACAGATGGTGGAAAAACAGATATAAATCTAGATGCAAATGCCTCTGCATCATGTCTTCCTTTGGTGCGGGCTTGCGTGTTGTTTGTACATGTTGAAATTCTCGTTGATGCAGGAAACCTTTGTGTCATTGATGGTGTTACTAATGGCACGACTATTGCTACAACCTCTAGTTCTGTTGTGCTCAATGGTATTATTAACTCCATGAACTCTCTGACAATGTCCTCAAGTTATTTATCAGGCATAATTAGGCACACTCTTGCACAAAAATCTTGTTTCTTAACTTTGTTCTTATCTCAACTCTTAACAATACTCGACACATAATGACTTTGATCCTCATTCCTTTACAATTTTAAATCCCAACCATCCTGTCTCGTCATTGCATTAACTCTGTATTTAGCGTATTTGACCAAATATTCCCTTAGGATTTAACCAATTCAACATTTATTTTCCTTAATCATCATGAAATCCGTTCACACACTCCTACCGCATGAAAAAAGAAATTAAATCCCTTTCATACTTTCCAAACACATTTTGTAATTAATGCAACACTTTATTACTTCTGACCGTTTTTTTTTTTTTAAATCCTCTTCGACATTTCTACATCTATACATGCGTTCCTAAGTAACTTTGACACTTTTCTACTCCTATGTGTAGACTCCTTTAATGTCCAGTGCTGATTTCAACTACAGTCAACACCTAGATGTTGCAGTTTTGTTCATCCTTGCTGGTGGAAAGTTCAGTTGTCCCTGTATAGGTTTAGTCGACTCCCATTGATTAATCCATCCATGAATTCCCCATTCAACTTTTGTAGTTGTACAACACCTCCTTCTGTTACATACTTAATCACATAAGGCCCTAACCAGTGCATTATGAACTTACTAGGGTTTTTGAAGAACTTACTATCATAGAGGAGAACTAGGTATCCTACCTAGAACTTCTTTTTCTTTATATGTCGATCATTCCATGCCTTCTCCCTTGATTCTTACACTTGTTGATGAAATATGGAATAAATTAGTCTTGTTCTAACTTCAATAAGTGTGCAACATTTCTTCTAATGCTCCAGTATCTGTCATCTATGTAAATGCAACAATCCTTAAACTTGGTACGATGTACTCCATAGGAATTACAACTTCCTAACCATATACCAGTCTAAAAGGTGTATGACCTATCAATTTATTACAATTTTTTCTATAGGCCCATAATATTGATGGGATTCTCAAGTGCTGATTCGTGCGGTTCACATTGCATACTTTGGTCATGGCGTTCTCTTAAATTTGATTAAAATCTTTGACAATTCCATTAGCCTAAGGATGGTATGGCATACTCTTTTGATGGTAGATTTGAAATTCCTCTGTCAATCCTTCAATAGTCCTGTTTAAGAAGTGATTTCCTTGATCACTCATTAAGATCCTAGGACAAACAAAACCAATAGACACATTTTCAAATAAGAACCTTGTAGTAGTCACAGAGCTATAATCCTGAACTGATTCATCCTCATCCCACCTAGTCAAGTAGTTTGTTGTAGTTATTATGTATTGATCTCCTATTCTCTTCGCAGGTGGGTTAACTAGTCCAATAAAATCATTATCCCATTTATCAAATGCTTGTAAAGTTACCCGAGGTACTAATGGCATTTCATCTCTTCTTGAATACTTTCCAACCCTTTGACATATGTCACAAGATCTGCAGTATTCTTTTGCATCCTTATGTAATGTAACCCACCAAAGACCTACTCTTAATACTTTTTGGATTTTATCCTTACCTATGTAATGTCCCCCTGCAACACCATCATGAGCTTCTGCTAATATCTGTTATACCTCAAATTATAACTCTGTACACCATTGAGAGCCTTCATGCCATATGACCATGAAGAACATGATGTTCATACCTCCTAAGAAGTGTTGAGACCCATCCTCATCATGTTGGTCCCCTCCCTAGAGGCAAATACATCTCTTAAAGGTCGAATGCCACTTCACCAAGGCCATCTTGCCAATATTTTCACGCCCTGCTAGTGGTGCAAGGCGCATAAATACAACATTTTTGTGCTCTACATGCCTACAGGGGCGCGAAAATTACAACCTTTTCGTGCTATGTTCAGTCCTGGGGGCGCGAAAATCCTTCAACAACCATATTCCTTGGTTTTAGGATCTTGAATCTCGAGGAGATTTTCATGGGATAGGGATTCCTCTAGAATATCGACTCACGCTCCTTCCTTGGTATGATTTAGCTCCTTGATCCATCTTTTACTCATCTAGATCCATCATTCTCTCTTAGTGGTTGGCCTCCCAAATCCTATAAGAAGAAGTCCATCCATGAGATAAGGGGATAAATTTTGGAGGCATCAAACTTATGATCTCAGAAGTCTTGAAAAGGTAGCAAAGGAGAGCTTGGAAGGAGGTTCTATCATCTTGGACATCAAGGTATAACGTTGTAATTATCTTCTCTAGCTTTCTTAATGATAACTTGTCTTATTCTGCCATATCTTGTCTCTTATTTTTTTGATGCATGATATGTTATAGATTAGATTTAGATCAATACATCTATTGCTTGGAGGTTCTTGGCCTTTTGTCTTGTTCAAACAGGTTCAACTTTTAGAAATCAAACTTGGAGCTGGAGCTCATACAACCAACGAACTAGACGTAAGTTTCATTGCTTCCTTTTATTCTTATGCTTGATATATTGTGTTAGATATAGGAGAATAAACTACCATTTGTTTTGTTTCTTTCATAGATTGGACATTTGTAAACTTATTTCAATCTTTGGGAGGGTTTAACTATCCATAGGATGAATTCTCTAACACATAAATTGGCGACTCTGCTGGGGACATCCCAGGTTTAATTTGCCATCAAATATTTAAGATTTGATCTCCTACCTCTGCAACTATTTAGTTTTTTTATCTTTATTGTCATCCTGATCTTCATTATTGGGTTCTCCGAGTCTTAAAACTTCATAAATTGATAATTTTCATCTCAGACGTTCGCCCTTGCTTCCCTACAATATATATTTTTAGCCCTTCATGTGTACCACAGAGTGAAAATATCCTAATTTTCGCACCTCTACAGTAGTCTAAAGTGCGTAAATCTCTTATTTCGACGCCTGGGTAGTCTTCCAGGGAGTGAAAATTCCCTGTAGCTCACTTTCAAACTCATTTTTGCTTGACTGGTGTTTGTTTTGGTTTTTGGCTTGATTTCAACCATCTAATCTTCATCAGATCTGTGTGAGCCCATCCTGATTTCCATATTTTGGTTTGGTTTTTAGCCCTCACATGGACTGTAAAGTGAATTTGCAAAATTTATTAGTGTGTTGAAAATTGGAGGATTATTATAACCACCTTTATCATTTTCATCACCTTCTTTTTTAACTTGGTCTGATAACTCACAAACACCTCTGCTCCCAATTTAAAGGTCCAAAAGTTTGCTTAGTTTGTTTGATTCTTTTATTTAAAGTTTGGATTTTTTGCGTTGAAGTGACAAGAAGTGATAGATATTTTACTTGAATTCTTTGGATTTATATTGAAAAAGTGATCATTTTGTTGAAATCATGGATATTATTGCACACTCATTTGCATCCTTGAAGAAGATTATTGGAAATTTATTGTTTTGTGAAGAGTCTTTGCATATTTTGAATTATTCAAATTTGCTTGGAAACTCTTCAAAACCCTTTTTTCCCTATTCACTTAATGTTAAAACATTTTTTTCAATCAAAGAACCTTTATTCCATTTACTTGTCATTTTTAAGCTCATTTCGAAGTAGAAAAGAAAACAAAAAGTTTGTCTTTCAATTTGATTTTGGATGTATTTAGTGTGAAAGAGTATTCCATATTTTGATTTGGCACATAAAATTGAAAAGAAAAGACAAAAAGTGAGTATTTTTCTTTTTCAAATATTTGCATTTGTGTCTCTTTCATTTGGGAACGGAAAATAACTCTCTCTTTTTAGCTAGAATTTCATCGAAAGGAAAAAATATTTGCATAGATTCATCCATATTTGCATGCTTTGAGTCGGTTGTAAACACCACCAAGTTTCACTTCCACTACCCTTGAGTAAAATAACAAGCCTTTAAAATTCATATCCTAACTAAAAACACATTAACCTCATTTTAGGATATAAAAGAACTGTGTAGTTAGGTAGTACATCGGGGATAGGAATCCAAATAATTTCCCCTTGTCATTTTACATCTGAGACATAGTTTTTTCTCTTAGGGTGCTAAAATACTCTTGTATTTATTGACATAATTATACACCAATTTGTTGGGGGGCCTCTCGTTCCATAGGGGTAAGCAGCGAGGACTGGTTCTGGATGGACTTTTTGGAATGCCACACTCCACTTAGCACCTAAGGACATCAATCCATCGTCTTCCTTGTATTTTTTGGCTTCCATACTGATTGTTCAAGGGCCAAAAGGTAGAAGCTCTAGTAAACCTTCCCAAACGTGTCATGAACGAGGTATCCTAGTGACCATCCTTCTAAATCTCTTTTACCCAGGATCCCATTCGATAGAGGGATATCCCTTCATATATATTGGTCTCTCACTTCATATTGTTTGACTTGGATTTTATCACCTTGCGGAGGATACGATCTGTTGAGGTATCCGGATCTTAGATAGGATGTCTACTTGATATTATACCTTGTAGACAGTCTTTTTATTTTTTAGTGTTGCTTGTTGGATTTTTGGCCTCTTTTTATTGCTCACTTGCCATGGCATCTGTCATAGTAAATTTTTTTGAGCTTTCTTTTTTTCCTGTGCTCCTCTTTTTCTTCTAGCTCCCCTTTTGCACATTCGATTGCCAACGGGTTTTTGAGTTCCTTTTTAACAAGACTTCTCCCATATCACCTAGTCTTGTTCCATGGAGGATCCAAGGAAATCATGAAGACAACAAGGGACGAGTCTCGAGCCATCTATTCCTAAAGTCAGTCGCCCACCATATTCACGCATCCCCATTCCCCCTACTAGAAGACCAACTAGTCAAGGGACTGTAACAGAATCAACCACTCCGACACCAGTTGCTACGATATCAAAACCTCCTACACCACCAGAAATTAGTGTAGTATCGAAAGTGAGTGCAACATCAGAAACCAATGTAGCACCTAAGATTAGTGTCCCACCACAAACTAACGTTGTGCAGGAAGTTATTATCACTCCGGAAACTAGCATAGCCTTGTAGATGCCATCACAAAATGATATCCCTGAAGGATATATTGACATTATTGAGGAATCTGACCATTCCCTTCTACGACGATTCAATTAGCTGCAAATATTAACCAACATTTAGTACAGTTGGCTACGCCACCTGTGATTCCTAATACCTCAGTTATGCCCTACTACCAATTTGAATATTCTAGTAGCATGACATTCGGAATGCCATCCCCTGATCTTACTATGGGCCATGGAATTATGGAATCCATACGAGCATAACATGTTAGTCTATCCCACGAACGTGCAGAAATGAACAAATTTAGACATGAAGCCGCACAAATGAAGAATAATAAATGGAAATCCAAAACACATTCTCCTCGGCAGGAAAATCCAAAAGCTCAACAAACTAATGCTAATAACAAATCAAAAAGGAAAGCTAAGTTTCCCTACCTTATTTCCCAAGAAGACCACTATACAAAATATTTTCCTTATCGAGAGGAAGTCAACAAATTTGTGAAAGGATATTCCCGCTCCATAGTCCTAATTGACCCTTTCCGATATCAACAACAACAAATGGTCGCACATACTCCCACGCAAGGGGTCACTCCAAACGATCCCACTCAACCAGAGACATCCGCAAACCGTGACATCCTTATGATGAGTAACGAGACTGTCCATTTATCCACTAGGACAAAGACCTATGATTCTATTCCAAATTCAAACAAAAATGGGACCTCAAAAGATAAATATCCCATGGAAGAACCTCCTTCTACTCCTCCACCTAATGGCCCTCTTCACATCGAAATGCCTATTACTGACACAATGTTGCGACCACCAAAGGCCAGCATTCGAAAAGCGATGTTCAATCCAATCACATGAGCTGCCCAAAATTACAATATTGTTGAGGATTTATCTCAAGCACCTTGTGCAATGTCTACTCTCGAAGTTCTACAACATTTCCCTATTCAACGTAGAATCTTATTGTTAGCTCTTGGATTTTTTGACCCAGACACTTCCAACATGATCATGTTTAATTTGGAATATTTTAAGCCAAGGCTCTCCCACCAACTAGATTTTGAAATCCATTCCAAGATTCGCGGAAACAACATCCATCGTACCGTTTTGGATGAAGGTGCTTCCACAGTTTCCACTTCTATCATGTCTTTGTCTTGCTGGAGGGCTATTGTCTCTCCGGAGGTAACTCAATCTCCTACTACTTTAAAGGCTTTTGACGGTCGTGGTTTCCAACCTTATGGACTCATACCATCAGTGGCCGTGGAACTAGGGGGAAAAACCATATCCATCCATGTAGGAATTGTAGATGCTCCATTGGATTACAATATATTACTTAGTTGTAACTGGTTGTATGCCATGACTGCCGTAGCATCATCAATTTTTCGTTTGGTACATTTTCTTCATCAAGGAAAAATTGTCACCATTGATCAATTGGATTTTTGCACTCTAGATATCCATTCCAACACCACCAATAATGTCCTACTATTGACACAATCTCAACATCATTATAAAGACACTGGTGTTGGTATTTTGAAGGACTCTTCTATCATTGGAGTATTCCTAGAGCTTCCACCCCCAATATTTTTGATCAACATGATCTCTTTGAGTACCTTTCAATCCCATCAACGTAATGATTCTTGGGTTATACCGAGTCCCGCTGAGTATGAAACCATTGGTTATTGCATTCCTTTGAACCTTAATCAAGCAACATATCATGGGATTCAATTTGCTTCTGATTGTATCGATTCCATTGCTGGTGGTGCTTCTGGGACTAGTGCTCATGTGGATGCTAGTTATAGTGCAGCTCTTGGTATGACTTGCTCTCGTATATGTATCCTGGTAAGTATATTTATCCCTAACCTAGTTAAGATGAACGTTACTAACCGGTAAAGACCTTTCCTTGTCCACCAACCAGTGGCACCTCTCCTGTCTTGGATCAATTCACCCTTGCCCTCTTTTGATTCCCTTTAACATACTTTTCTGTTTGACAAGTCTATCATGGAAATCATGAGCATCGACGAACCTCCATGGAAAGATCACCATCACCGATCATCGTTTCCTACGATCCATGCTGTAGATACCAACAACAAATCCACCATTTCACATGATATTGTCCAAACATCTCAGATTCCCATCCTCGTGCACAACATGTTTTCATAAGGAAATCTAGCTAACATCATGGAAACTTTTCCAATAGACATATCAATGAAACCTGGTATCATGGAACACATCCATTTAGGCAAAACTTGTACACCCACTGAGGTGGAATTTTATACATCCTTGTTTAAAGAGTTCTGCAATGTTTTCGCATGGAGTTATGAAGAAATGTCGGTCATTTACCCATCTATCATGGTCCATGAAATCAAGGTTTATCCCGGTGCACAACCTATTCGGAAAAAAACTCTGACCTGTTCATCCTAGAAAAACTGCAACCATTAAGGTGGAAGTTGAAAAGCTCCTTCGATTTGGTTTTATCTATCATGTTCCATTGACATACTGGGTGTCTAACATAATTCCTATACCTAAGAAACAATGCACGATTAGAGTTTGCATTGATTATAGGGACTTTAACAAAGCTTGTCCTAAATACAACTATCCAACCCCCTTCATCGACCAAATTATCAATAACTATAACAGGAGTGTCATCTTTTCATTTATGGATGGCTTCTCTGGCTATAATCAGATTGAGATACTCCCAGCAGACCAACATATGATTGCTTTCATCTTTCCATGGGGAACCTTTGCATATCGCAAGTTACCTTTTGGCCTCAAGAATGTTGTGGCTACTTTTCAACGGGCCATGTCTTACACATTTCATGATATCAAGCATGTTGTGGAACCATATTTGGATGACTTACCTGCTCATTCTTCTATGCTAGAAGGTCATCCATACCACCTGAGTGCCATATTTCTACGGTGCCACCACTACAACATTCGATTGAATCCTCACAAATGCGTATTTTTTGTAGAAGTCGGTAGATTGTTAGCGTTCATAATCTCCAAGGATGGTGTTCGCCTTGATCCAGTGAAGGTTGAAGCTATTTTAGCCTTACCTTCTCCTACTGATATCCCAGAACTCCAAAGTTTGCAAGGGAATGCAAATATTTTACGTCGCTTTGTCTTTAATTTTGCCGAGATTACTCGGGGCTATATGAGACTTCTCAAGAAAGATGTTCCCTTCATTTAGGATGATGAATCTCAATATTCTTTTGATAATCTGAAAAAGGCCTTGAATAATGCTCCCTGTTACAACCCCCCAATTATACACGAGAGTATATTTTATATATATTTTCCTCTACTTCCATTATTGGAATGGTGTTAGTATAGGAAGACAATAGTGGTCAAGAACAGGTGGTCTACTATCTCAGTAAGAGTCTCATTGAATCTGAAACACGTTACTCACATGTGGATAAATTGGATCTGGAAACCATTTTTGTGGTCCAGAGATTCTGACATTATATTTTACTCTGCAAGACCATCGTTATTTCCAACTTTAATCCAATGTATTATATCCTAACACGTCAAGGGATAGGGGGGGATTACTCCCGTTGGATTCTTGTCCTCTAGGAGTTTGATTTGGAGTTTGCAAAAGAGAAATCCAAAAAATCTTTGGTCTTTGCTAAGCTCATTTGTGCTCTGCCTCGTGTCAATGACCAATCTGATCCCATTGACTCTCTTCCTGATGATTCCTTGTTCCTAATTGGAACTATTGATCCATGGCATTGAGCAGGGTAATTTTTAAAGGCGAAATTTCGCCAATTGGCTATTTTTTGGGCATTTTTTCTGAAAAATAAATTCACTATTTGGTCATTTTTGGTCTCTAATATCGCCTATATATACATAAAATATGTTTTTTTATCATAATTTTTGCCAAAATTTACAAATTTCAGTAGTAAATTGTATGTTTCATATTTGGTATTCGCCTATCTATCTATATATATGTTTTTTTCAATCCAAAATAATTGCCTAGAATACTATACTTAAGTATAATATTAGAATCCTTAAAAAATACCCTGGTATTGAGACATTGTGTTATAACTCCAAACCCAATTCTTTCAGTCCAATCTCAATCGCGATGAACGATGTATCATCCGACACCACACCAAATATTATCTTATCATTAGTGATACTTTATACTGTCATGGTATGGCTTCTGTTTTATGTCGTTACTTAACTCTTGATGAATCCGAATGCGTACTCAATGACTGCCACTCCAGAGCTTGTGGAGGTCACCTTTCTGGGATGGCTACAACCCAAATTTTTTTGTGAGTGGGATACTTCTATCCTTCCATCTTTAAAGATTGCATTGAAGCGGTCAAGAAGTGCCCCCCATGCCAATTCTTCCACTCTAAGAAGCGTCCCCATCCAGCTCCACTTCATCGTGTTATTGTCGTCAGCCCCTTTGCAAAATGGGGTATCGATTTCATGCATTGTAATCCTACTTCAGCCGGAGGGCATAGTTATGTCATCGTAGTTGTTGACTAATTTACCAAATGGGTTGAATCCATGCCTAGATATGCAGAATATGGAAAAATTAAAACACTTTTCATATTCAATCATACCATTGCAAGGTTTGGAGTTTCTCAAGCCATTGTAACTGATCATGGTTCCCATTTCAAGAATCATATGATGGCTGAACTAAGTTACCAATTGGGTGTTCGTCACAAAAAGTCACCCCCTTATTACCCCCATGCAAATGGACAAGTAGAGGCAATTAACAAGGTCTTGAAAAAAATGATCCAACGCATGGTGGGAACTCGAAAATCAAATTGTCACTTAGTACTATTTTAGGCTCTTTGGGCCTACAGGAATTCAGTCAAAAATGCGATTGGGTTCACACCATTCCAATTGGTCTATGTCCTGGAAGCTATCATTCTGATTGAATGTCAAATCCCATCCCTCAAACTGGTTGTTGAACTCTTACCTAACACTCCCGTCGAGGAAGAACGATTTCTATACCTAACTAAGCTTGATGAAACTTGTTGCAACGATGTGCTCGCTAACGAGGCTCATAAATAGTGCGTTAAGGTTCAATATGTTAAATCTATCCAACCTCACTTTTTTAGTGAAGGTGACCTCGTATTAATCTATGGTCAAATGCACGACAAATTAGGTAAAGGAAAGCTAGAATCCATGTGGTATGGTCCCTACATTGTTAAATTTGTGTTAGAGAAGGGAGCTTACGAGTTAGTTGACTGTGATGGCCCTCCTTTGGAAGAGCCCCGTAATTGGATTTACCTGAAGATATTTTATGCTTAGGATCATCCTGCGTAAAACACTTTGTATATAGTGTATCTATAGTGTGATTTTGATTTAATTTTTGCGTGTCAGGATCCTATCTCATTCACAATTATTTATCTTGATTTGTGCTTCATGCGAAGATGTCGGCATACTTCATATTTGCAAATGGTTCTAGTCGACATACCCAGAACCTTGCTTCTGTAGCATGGGTACTATATTCCCCTACTAGCGATTTGATATCCTTGGGTGGAATCTACTTAGGCCCTGCAACGAATAGCATAGTGAAGTGTCATGCAGTTATTGGACTTCTGACTGAAGTATCTTCTCTTGGAATCTGTCATCTTATAGTCTACCTAGACTCTCAGCTTGTGGTATCTCAACTAAACCGCATTTATACCATCTGCGATCCCATATTACTTCATTTATATAGAAGGGTACACCTCCTCGAACGATCATTTTATTATATTCTATATCAACATATACTAAGGAAATTGAACATAGTAGTTGATTCGTTAGCTAACTACATGTTGAATTTCCATCTAGCTCACACATAATCAATTTCATCATGAAAAAACATGTAAAAATGTAACATACAAGTTATTATGGATAAACAATAGAGATAGGTCCATGTATATATCATGTAAAAAAGTTTTTATCGTGTCACATATAGTATGAAAATGCATTAAAAGACAAAAATCAGGATCATAACTCGTACAAAAATTGTTACTCTCACCTATATATCATGTAAATGCCACTAATTCTAACAAACTACTGCAAAGATCTAATCATGAGGATCACGATGCTCGTGATAGCATATTACTTCCCTAGCAACACGGCGGAGTAATCTTCCAATCCGCTTCGGCACACCCACGGTATGCCTCTGAAGATGATAGGGAACCTTGGGAATCCTCATCGGAGAAATACCCATGGTCAATCCCTTGAGATCCCGCTCTACATCATGGAATACCCTTGCCTCATAGTTCCTCTACTTGATACTCTGCTCTTTGTCATCGCTGTGGTGAAGATCCTACTGGTCTCACTAGTTCCCAATCTACAGCATTACACACATATATATTCAATATTTTACACAGCAAAAACAAACAAAAAATACATACAACTTGAAAAATTCAAAAACATGTTTGAAGGTCACATACCTAAATCGTCCCAATCATCATCTTTTGGAAACACAAATTCAATGTCGCCCCAGAATTCTACTCCAAAATAAGTGTAATATTCAATCATCACGATCTGTTCCTCTGGCTAGGAAAATAAGTTCTCGCCGAATGCTAGGACTTGTGGTCCACCAAGCCTCCCAGCATAATCACTCCACCTCCCCATCTATGGCTCGGATGGAGGATGGTGAGGTGTATCTATCTGTGGGCGTAATAATGGCACCCTCTCTAAAAAGAAAGTGACCAGGATGCTCCCATACCCAAATTGCTTCATACTTCCGTTATGGAATTTGGTGACTTGATCCTTAATGTTAACCAGTACCCCTTCACACTAGATGAGCAATGTTGGTTCGAGATATTACAAGGAATAAGTCATCTGAGCCTTGGTAGCATGATGAGTTCCCACATTTCCCACCACTCGAGCAAGAGTGTACAAGATCGTCGTCAAAGGAATATCTATCACATCGGCTATAAGCACTTTCCCACTTTTCTTGCATGATCCATGTCTGCAGTATTGGGCTATATAATATTCTGTGGTCTCTTCAGTACTACGACACCCTACCAAATTGACTTGTGCCCCTCTTTTGGAGAGACCGGTCAAAAAATATATATCCTCAAGCTCTATATCAAGGATGTGCTTACCGATACAGAAATCTTGTACATCCACACCCCACATCTCTATTATGTAATTTAGAATATTCCCTTGCTTTCAAATCCCTCTTGTCTTGAAGAATTTCAACAATCCACACTCTCTTAGTGCGGACAATGTGTTATCATCATTGAGAGCATCTCAATCCTCCCCTTCATGTTCTCTTTCTTTCCACTCAATCATTCTCGCTTTTCTCTCTTGGAAACTCCTGAAAATCATCAAAGGAACCTCCAATTGGAGTCTTGAAACCGGTTTTTGCTAAATGAGATGGGGGCAAGCTTTTAAAATTTTAACTCTACAGATTTTCCCGCCCTAACTGTTATACCAAACGTGAAAACTAATAGTTTTCGCGCCCCTAGAACATGCCATAGTGCAAAATTCCCGAAATTTTCGCATCCTTCGATATAGAGGGGGCGCGAAAATGTCGGGGCACATAATTTTTTTCCCTAGGGTCCTTGCAAATCCCTAACTCAGCATGAAATTAAAAAAGCAATGCATTGCATGAAATAGTAGGATGAGAGGACTAACCTGCTTCGAATGATGGCTCAAATGGTGCCCTGGATCTCCCGTTCTCTTCAGTTGAAATTTGGCTCCCAACGAAGATAAAACTCTCCTTGAGGTGAAAATGACCAAGTAACAATGAATAGTTTCTTATTTTAATCTCTTTTTATATAATGAAACTAGTCATTTTTTACTTAATCTCATTAATAGCCTTTGTTTAAATCCTTTTTTCACATATATCATCTTTTAATGTTATTTGCTAGGGTTTTTTACCAGGTTTTGACAGGTTCACCCAATAAGTTCATACCGATGGAGTTGTTTATTTGACCTTTTCTGGAGCTCACTTTCTCTCTTTTGTGCCCTGGATCTGAAATATGAAAGAGATTCCAAGTTCTTTTCACACTTGTGTTGTGCTTGTTAAACTCAATTAAAATGGTGTCGAGCTTAGTTCGCTCTATTCGTGCTAGTAAAACAATGAGGAAAGTATCGTCCTAATATTATTTTTTCCTTTTTTTAGACTAAGGTGATTAACTCACGAAAATGGGATCCTTGGAGTTTTCTTTAGGCTCTTTTCAGACTCTTGAAATAAGAAAAGGTTTCCAAGTGAAGTTGTCTCTTTCACACTTGTTAAATTATTTGAAAGGTCGTCTATTTGGTGGTAGGTTATCCCTTTTTCTTGTCATTTAGACTATTTATGAGAAAGGTACAACTTAGTCAACCGTTTACTAGGAGAGTTCCTCCAGATATTATTTTACACTTTTTCGACTATGGGGACTAACTTTTATGAAAAAGTCAAAATTTGGAGTCTTCTTTAGATTATTTCGGACTCCCTAAACATGAAAAATTTTCAAGTTTTCCTTCATTGGACTCATTAAATTAAACATCGAAGGATCCTTATGGAACCAAACCTCTCCTTCCTTGGGTTCGTAAAATGTACAAGGTTGGACTCATCTGGTTGTGAGTTATATCGAGCATCTGTTATCCTCCTCAAGATCATTAAAAAACATAGAAGTACTTGTCAAACATGATGGGGGAAAATGGGGGAAATAAGCCGAGTCTACCTTTTTGGCAGTCTATGAATCATTACCTTTGAACATGGCATGTGTCTGTATCTTGTCTTATTGTTTGGGTATTCAGTATGTATCCAGGTCATAACTACAATCGTGAGTCAGCTTTCATGTGAGAATCAACTAATGAGTCTCCCAACTTAAGTCATCTCACCTTTTGCTTGCTACCTCTATCAATCCCTGCTACCAAGCCATGTATCATGCCATTATATGTTTAAAGGATCAGTGTTAACTTGATTCAACCTTCTACAATATTGTCAGCCTTCACATCATTGTGTCAGTCCATACTCATCTAATTCATTACTTCACATCACTTTCCTATATCGGTTTCGTGTTGATGATGTGGGATTCATTAAGGACCTCCTTCGATGAGTCTATTCCTGTCAAATTCAAGTCATTATCCAATAATTAGGCTTAGGAACCACCTTAGTACCTTGGTACCTGCATGCCTCAATGGAAGGTTTCCTCGTGTTCGACAGTAGGTTTCCATTATTGACCTCTGATTGGATAATCCTTCGAATGTTTGACCTCGAAACATCAATTCACATTTATTGGGTTGTACTACAGATACCTTGGGGATCATTATCATCATCGGTGATTTCCCTCGCACTTGTTAATGGTTTACATTATTGTCCAATAATCAATTGGTATCCGCCATGTTTGACCTCAACACTTTGTAATCACATGGTTAGATTCGCATCGCTTTGGGATTGGGTAGAAGACCCTAGATAATTTTGTAGTCTATTTCACATATCCAGGTTGCATTGGTGATTTTATTTTGAGTAGGTTCCCACATGGGCATTATGTGGGTGTGGCTAGGAGTTTCACCCTAGCTTGTGCGAATGGGAACCTAATAAGGAGAATGGACTCCTTAGTAGAAGTTCAATAATATGTAAAAACAAGATGCAAGATCTATAAAATTTTAACCATTAACATGTGCATGAAAGTAAATCTAAATCAAAATAGTAAAAAAACAAATAACCATGAGAGATACAGTAAAAAATAATATTTTGTATTAAAGAGAAAACAAGGGTTTGCAATGGTGTTACCTCAAATGATGAGGTTGATGGAGCTTGTGCATTTGCATGGACGAGGTGCTCCAGTTCTCTAATGGTCTCTTCTTCTCCAAGATGCTAATGGGCAACTCAAGCTCAAATGGGAGGATAGGGTTCTCAAGAATGATTTTGGCAGCATAAGGATAAGAAAGAATGTGGATGGATAATGGGGAGCCTCTATCACCTTTTTATAGATTTTGGGTGATGGAGAATAAAACATAGTTTTGGGTAACCAATGGTATTGGTAAAATGGTTTAGGGTTTATTTTCCTCTTTTCCCCTCTTTTTTCCTTTTCTGAATTTTATTCCCTTTTAATTGATTTTTGGGAATTTTGGACCCCTTTGGAGGGTTTTTGGTATTTTTTGAGGAAATTTAACTATTTTGAGGAGAAAAAGATGGATCTTGGCCTTTTTGGCGACCATTTGAGGGTTTTAGAGGCTAAAATGGCAGGAAAAGTGGACAAATGGGTCATGTGACTAGGGAGATGAGCTAGTGAGCATTTTTTGGGTGTCAACAGATTGCTCCCTGATGTGTGAGGGCCGGAGCTCATCATATGGCCGATAGACATCATAGTTTCTTTGTCTTTTTCCTGGGTTGTGGAAGAGAGAAGAGGTTGATTGGAGACTAGAGCAGCAGCCCCATACAAACTGCAAAAACTAAAAATACATAGCCTCAATAATGGATGAGGAGTAATCTCAATATATGGACGAGGCGGGAATTACCATGCTCGTATCCAGACATATAAATAACAATGAGGTCCAAAAAGGGGACCTGAACAATACATGTAGAACCGTGGTGTACATCATAATGGTCTAGAGGGGACACAAAGCTGGGACATACTCATGGTCATACCATGACTGATCTGAAGAACTGATGCTCTGGAAAAACAACAATCGTGTTGAGAGTGGTACTAGAAGGACTGACGAAATGCTGGATCTGAAGGTGTCCAACAGTTGGGGGGACTCAAATAACTGTGAGTCAGAATCTCCAGTGTCAACTGAACTGTATCTGAACTATGTGCTCGAGGAAGCATACAACTGGGGTACTTCCGAATACTGTCGCCAAGCATAGCTCGGATATCAAAGAGAACATATAACTTGGGGGTTCCCAAATAGACTTGCCAATGTGCTAGAGTTGGGGGCCATCTGGGGTCTCCAACAAGTAACTGAAGGGATCAATACCCTACACAAATCTCAACGATGTGATGAAGGTGTTGACTTAGAGCATGTGAGAAAGAATCATTTGGAGAGGCACTAAGGGCTCCTTTCAAAATGATCCGTAGGAACTCACCACTGATGGTGATGAGTCCAAGGCACAGGGACCTTTGGGTCTATCCTTTGGAATAGATTGGCTGGCGTCGACAGAGGGAGACTTGTAACTACCAAGGCAATAATGTTTCCTTGATAGGAGCGTGAGGTGTACAACCAAAGGGTGATGGTACTGGAGGTGGGATTGACATACTCTGGGGATGGGGAACAACCAAGGTTGCAGAGTGGGGGGGACTCAAACTTCCTTTGTTCAGAGCATGATGACCTGGATGACCTGGTAGCATATGAAACTAACTTTGGGTACGGGGACCATAGCTTAAGGGACTAGGGGTAAGGACTGCAGTGGGAGAGACTCAGAGGGACAAACTGATGGAAACTCTCAAGGTGACATATTGCAAAATACTCTGAACAAAGGCGACCAAACTGGTGAAGCTCCCATAATAGTGTGATTATATGTGCTTTGCTTGTGGCGCCAAAAGGCACCGTTGGGGCCTTCTTCACGGTTTAAGGAGCTCAAAGAAGGGATAAAAAGTGTGCTCAACAATGGTAATGTCGTGTGGATTCGTGCGAGCACAGCACAATTCATGATCATAAGGGATTTCAATTTTAAGGAGCCTGGAAGCAATAAGAAGACTTTGAAATGGTGGAGAGGTACCATCATGTGGATTTATATGAGCCCAGGACGGTGATTGCTCATGGTTGCTTTCAATTTTAGAGATTCTGAAAGCAGTAAACAGACTCCAAGTGGATTCTTTTTCGTGTGTTAGTCTCCAAGGCCTAAAAAAGCATAAAAGGATGCAATGAAGAACTCTTCTAGCCGATGTGGCTAGAGTATTCATTTTTCGTAATTAGTCTACAAGGTCCGGAAAAGGGGTAAACTTATACCAGGTAGACACCCTTTCATATACTTTTAGCGAGCATGAAAGGAAGCAAGATTGCTCGGTGATCTTTTCATTGTTTTAGGATTCAGAAAAGAGCTTAACAGAAACTCCCTAAGTGCCTTTTTCATAAAGGAATTGCTCGCCCTGAAAAGGGATAAAATTATACTGAACAAAAGTAATGGCAAGGTGAGGAGGAAGTGTTTAGTCAAGGGACAAGTATGGGGACCAAGAATAATGGAAGGGGGGAAAAATGATGGGGCCTCCTTACGGGTTGATGAATGGTAGCAAAACAACGCCATAATTGCAGTATGGATGGAGTGGAGGGCTCATGTATTAGATGTCATGCACGAATTTGTAAAATATGATAGGGGCCGAGGTGGCACAGAAATTGAGGTGGCAAGGTGTGGGGTCATAATGACATAATTTTTTTTTAAAAGAGAGAAATGATCTCAAGCATCATCACAGGTTCAGAAAACTGAATCTGATGGTATAAAAACTATCAAAAATGGACAACGATCGATGTGGCACGCAAACCGAGGCAACGAGGGACATGTGAAAAAAAATGCTCAAAAAATATGGTGGTGAGTGCGAAAAATGATCTCAAGCATCGTCACGAGCACAAAAAACTGAATCTAGCGATATAAAGAATGTAAAAAATGGACAACGACCAATGTGGCACGCAAACCAAGGCAATGAGGGGCATGTGAAAAAATGCCCAAAAATTATGGTGGTGAGAGCGAGAAATGATCTCAAGCATCGTCATGAGCATGGAAAACTGAATCCGACAATATAAATAACGTCAAAAATGGACAATGGTCGATGTGGCACGCAAACCGAGGTGACGAGGGGCATGTTAAAAAAATGCCCTAAAAATATGATGGTGAGAGCGAGAAATGATCTCAAGCATCATCATGAGCGCAAAAAATTGAATCGGGCGATATAAAGAACGTCAAAAATGCACAAAGGCCAATGTGGCATGCAAACCGAGGCTACAAGGAGCAAGTGAAAAAATGCTCGGAAAATATGGTGGTGAGAGCGAGAAATGATCTCAAGCATCATCACGAGCGTGGAAAATTAAATTCGGTCATATAAAGAACATCAAAAATGGACAACAACTGATGTGGAACACAAATCGAGGCGACGAGGGGCATGTGAAAAAATGCCCAAAAAATGAGTCGGTGAAGTCGAGAAACTAACTTGACCACCACGAAGGTCTCACTCCGCTGAAGCCAACGGTATCAACGGTTTGGAAAATGGACCTCATATGATTTCGGAATGGTCAAACGAGAATGGGTCAAATGTCTATAAATATTAAGTGGACCCATAATGACACATGTCATTTGCACGGTTGAGTTTGACAGGAAAATTGAGTGAGCTAGAGGTATTTTCTCAATTGTGGGAGAACCGACCGGTAGATTTCCATTCCGTGAGTTGCAGGTAACCCTATTAGCCCTTAGCTTTAAAATTATTTAATTTTAGGGGGGAATTGGGTTCTCGGGGGTGGTGTACCAGTCACGTGGGGTGACCAATGGGGTATATTGCGACCTTTGAGGCCTTTTGCGCGCCCTGGATCACGGCTGTGGCTTCCACAGCTGGGATCTCGGATCACGACTGTGGCTCCCACAATTGGGATCTAGGATCACGACTATGGCTCCCATAGTTGCGATCTCGGATTGCGACTGTGGCTTCTACAACCGTGATCTTGGATCACGACTGTGGGCCCCACAACCGCAATCTAGAGCATTGCTGGGGGAAAATGATGTATTTATGTGATATGGTTCTAATGAAATTTCCTTGTGTGTTTGGCAGGATGCTCAGGTTGCCGAGGGGGTCATAGAGGGAGCGCGAGATGTCGGATGATCTAATGGTGATCATCTGTAGGGATCATCGCGTGCACGAGACTTTGGCACTTGACGGGCTATTGAATTTTTCCCAGGTGCCCCCTATGCATTCAACACCTTTGTTGTTGAGCAAGTTGATCGAGTTCTAGGATCTGAACATTCAGGCATTTATGGTTTAGGGTGAGATATTGTATCTCATCTTAGCAGATGTATATTTCTTGACTGGGTTGCCCCGTTTGGGTATGATAGGGGAAACTGAGCCGAGGAGATTAGGGGTTGTGAAGATGGAGGATCTACTGGAGAGATATTTCTCTCGAGGGGCTTGGGTGCATAAGAATGCACTATTGGTCTGTGATTTGTGGGATCCGTCGACTTGAGCAGTCGCAGCGTGCATGGTGCAAGTACTGGGTTCATAAGCGCCCCACCATGTGTCGGGAGGGCAGATGCAGTTGATCATGCGGGTATTAGCGGGGACATATTATGCATGGGGGTAGATGTTCCTTGCCTGCGTTCAGCGGGAGCTGAACAAGGTGAGGCAAATTGGAGGGGAGTTCAACTATGCTTCATTTATGTGTTGTTTCTTTTTTGAGCGGGTGCTTACGTTACGGCCCTGCGTGCCAGTCCGGGATGGTGGAGTGAGTGAGCCACGGATGGTGTGGTGGGGAGAGATGATGTGCCACAGTCGTGGCAAGGTAGTGGGCTAGTTCTTTACTTCAGAGATGTATCGGCAGTGGGAGCAGATGTTGGTTTTGTTTAACGACTATCCGTACCGAGTGATGGATTACCGGAGGGATCCTGAGCTGCTGCGGCCACCTGGACAGGCCTGGGGGCTTGATGGTACATATGAATTTTTGTTTCTTCTTAGCATATCATATTGTGCTTGATAGTTTATGATGATAGCTAGAGATGTCAGATGATTTTGACCCCTTTTTGTTGGTTATTGCAGATGTGCGACCGCAGCCACCAGTGGGTCATCAGGACTAGAGGGGTCGTATGGTGATCGAAGCCCCACTTGCTTGAAGGGGCGTATGATGATGAGATGATGACGAGACTCTGGAGACCTTATAGGCCAGGTTTGCTCAGTTATTGGGCGAGGTAGCAGATGATGGTTGGTGGGACTTACATGCAAAGATATTGGATTCGTGTTACGATGCTTCACGAGAGTGGAGATCGATCATGAGGCGGGTTGCTGTATTGGCAGCAAAGAGGAGGGCACGGAACATGCTGGATGTTCCTGAGGATGATGAGGAGGATCCAAAGGAGGAGTAGGGGGAGGACGAGTCGGCAGTAGAGGCGGAGGCGGCTGGGGATGACGAGGATACTGACTGAGGGGAGCACTTCGACTATTCTTGTTCTTGATCTACCCCCAAATGTTGAGAAGCATATGGGGATGTTTTTTGTAGATATGTATGATGTACGAATGATGTATTTTTGTATATTCGGGTGCTGAGGGAACTCTTGACATTTTAAGACTATATGATATATATCTATGCACATGAATGCATTTTTTTATGATCGAGTCGTGTATGCACATGGATGCACATCTGTCGTTGTTTTTATGTTTTGTTGCACGTGGATGCAATTGTTATGTTTTTATATGCCGGTGTACGCACATTTTATGGTAATGATATGCACGTGTATGTAGTGTTATTATGGATTATTTTTGTTGTTTCTATGGTTTTTAGATTCCTATATGATGTTATGATGATACATGGTTAATGTCCTACATGGTTTGGTTGACGTGCCAATCTAGAATGTTGTTAGCCATTTGGTCTGCCACACTGTTTTGATTTCTTGGGACATGAGTGAATATAATGGATTCAAATTGTCTAATCATTTGTTTAGTGCGTGGGAAATTTCTAAAGAGGAAAGGATCACGTACTTGGTAACAATTGTTGAGTTGGGAAACAAGGAGTGGGGAGTCTAGGAAGACACGAAGGTAATTATACCCATCTAGAGGGCAGCGGTCAGGAGACCGGTCACAACATTGTACTCGGCCTGGTTATTTGTAGCGGCACCTATACACACTCCGTCAAGGTGAATCAACTCGTGTGAGGGGGAATAGAGCACCCAAGTTGTGGAGGCGATATTTGGATACCAACGACTTGTACCGTCGGCAAATCCAACATAGTAAAGTGGAACAGGATCCATCTGTGGTCATGCAAGAAAAACAAAATGTAAGGTTTTGAAAGATGAAAGTGAAAAAAGAATCAAAACTATACAATATGGACTATGGTGTCCAAAGGGTGTTATGGGTAAAAGCGTTTGAGGTACAACCCATTACGGGGGTTGCACAAGGGGTTACCTTTTGAATCGGTCAGAAGGTATGCCCCGTGTCCAAGGCAGGTGTTTACAATGTATGGGCCTTTCCACATGGATTCAATCTTTTCTCTACCTGTTTTGTCATGGGCTTGATCGTAAACGAGTACAAGGTCTCCTTCATGGAAGGCTCATGGGTGAACGTGCTTATCGTAGTCGGCTTTGGTGCGATTTTTTATGGCTTCAATGGTTTGAAGGGTTGCTCGGTGATCTTCGTCAGCTTGTTCCAATAGAATTAAGCGTTGTTCAAGCGGTGAGGTATCTGGGAGGAGTTCGATGGCGATATGCAATGTTGGGATCTAACACTCAATGGGGAGGACAAATTCCACATTGTGAACCAAATGAAAAGGGGTAAAACCAGTGGCAGTCTTAGTGGATGTGCGGTAAGCCCACAGTGCAGGGAAAAGCATATGATGCCAATTGGACTTATGCCAGTCGACAGTGCGTTGAAGGATTGTTTTCAAAATTTTGTTAATGGCCTCGACTTAGTCATTCCCTTGGGGGTAGTAGGGGGAGGCGTATTGATGTTCGAATTTGAGGAGGGTTAACAATTCTTACCAAATAGAGTCCTCAAATTGAGAGCCATGGTTGGAGATGAGTTGCTTAGGTACTCCGAAACGAGTAATAATGTGGTTAAAGAAGAAGTGGCCTGTAGTGTCGGTTGTGCAGTTGAAGGTAGGCATGGATTTTCCCCATTTGCTAAAGTAGTCGACAGCCAAAACGATGTATTTATGGCCACTAGCTGATGTAGGATTACATTCCATGAATTCGATGGCCCATTTGCAAAAAGGACCAATAGTGATAACTGGATGATGGGGAGCGGGGGGTGTCCTTGCCTTGGGGAAAAAGAGCTGGTAGTTGCAAAAATGTTCGACCGTTGTCATGCAATCAGTAAATAGTGCGGGCCAAAAGTACCCTGAGCGGATCACCTTTTGGGGAGTGGCCATTCCTGAAAAATGGTCACCGCAGGCACTGCTATGACAGTCATTGAGAACTTGTTCTGTTTCTTCTTGTGAAAGGCAACGTCGTAATATTGTGTCGAAACTGCGTCGATATAGGACATTGCCTAGGAGGAGATAACGAGAAGCATGGTGACGGATGCGATAGCGTTCGTCACGGTCGACATCGGGTCGAAACGTTTATGTGCGGAGGTAAACCAAGATGTCGCCATACCAAGGGTCATCTGACGAGATGATGAACAAATGGTTGTCAGTTAAATTAGTAGTGACCGAGGGTGATGGCGATAGGGATGGTAAATCCGTCATGAGTTGAGCAAGTGCAAGGGATTTGGTACTCTTAGGGGTTGTGAAAGTGAGGTCATACTCTTGTAGGATAATAACCCATTTAGTGACGCGGCCTTGCAGAAGGCGACAGTTCAAGAGATAAACCATGGGGTTGGAGTTTGCGACAACTGTAGTATGGCTTCTGAGGATGTAATGTCACAACTTTTGTACTGAAAAGATGACAGTGAGGGCCAGTTTCTCTTTGTATGGGTAACATAGCAGTGGGCCTGATAAGGTTTGGCTTACGTAATAAATGACATGCACTTGACGAGCAGAGTCTTCTTGAACAAGAACTCCAGAAATGACATAGTCAGATGCCGAAACGTAAATGATGAATTCCTTTGAGAAATCTGGATGGGATATCAATGGGACATGTGTGAGAGATTTCTTCAGGTCTTCGAAAGCTCCTTGCACTTGGTTGTCCCACACAAAAGGAGTGTGGGTGTGGAGCAAATGAAGGAAACCATGAACCTTCGTGGCATAATCGGGGATGAAACGACAAAAGAAATTTTCCCTCCCCTGAAGGCTCTGTAGCTATTGAAGCGTACGTGGTGATGGGAGGTCTAGGATGGCATGGAATTTTAATGGGTCTACAACAATTCCTTTCTGTGAAATGATAAAACCCAACAGACGGCCTGTCGGAATGCAAAAGACACACTTGAGTGGGTTTAAGTGGATTTGATACTTGCGACAATGCAGAAAGACCTGCGGGGGTTGTTCACATGGTCAGATCGTTTCTTGGATCAAGGCGTGAGGTTGTCGAGGTAGACCAAGAGGATGTTAACCAAGTCATGAAAACAATAATTCATCGCTCGCTGGAAGGTGGCACCATCATTTTTAAGACTGAAAGGCATAACACGATAAGAAAAAGTGCCCTATGGGGTGGTGAAGGCAGTCTTGTACTGATCTTCTTTGCAAATCTGAATTTGATTATACCCAGAGAAACCATCAATGAGGGATAGTGTCTCATGCCCCGCACATGCATCGATAAGATGATCAATAAACTGTGTGGGGAAGTTGTCTTTGGGACAAGCTTGGTTTAAATCATGAAAATCGGTACATACAGGAATAGTGCCTTGCCTTTTGTTGACTGGAACCAGGTTAGAAACCCAGGTGGTATAGGCGATGGGATAAATGAACCCAACTGCACAAAGCTTCTCAATTTCAGCCTTGATGGCGGGAAGCTTAGATGGGTGGATGGGTCATTGTTTTTGGCGGACGGGTGATATGTCAGGCCAAGTGTCGATGTGGTGTTCTATGATAATGGGGTCAAGACCAGGCATCTCGGTGTAGGACCAGGAAAAGACGTCGCGAAACTCTTGAAAGAGATTCTTATAAGCTTGAACCTCATCCTCAGTGCATGATGCATCTATAGAAATGAGTTCGAGTATTCCAGGCATGGTAGAGATGTCAACTTTAATGATGGGTGAAATATTGGCCACATTTCCTTCCTCGAAGGCATTAGGAGCTGGGATGGGATCTTTAAACCAGTCAACCTTGGTGGGAAGGAAATCTTTAGATTCAATGATGTAACATACCCTTTTTACTGAAATTTTTTTTATGTTGGAAACATTATGTTAACTTTTATTGTAAATTTTCATATTGGACAAGTGTCCAAGGATGACTGTAATTGCACAATATTTTATTATTTAATAAATTAAATAGGAGACAAACTCCTAAGGGGACTATTGAAAGAGTGTTTACTGACCCACTAAGTGGAATGGAATCTAGGGTAGAAGGCAATGGACAAGTGGCAGCATCATGATGCAACTAACTAGATGTTGGTATGGGACAACTCCTTTGAAATGTGGTCATAGTGCCCTGGAAGGTGGGGACTGGAACTTGAGGCTCATTTATTCAAAACTAACCACTAAAGACCTAGGAAGTCTATATAAGAGCCATCGAATTATGAACTAAGGTTCATCACTTTTCTTGATGAGGAAATTTATCTTGGGGTTTTGCTGTGCTTGCACTCAAGAGATTCGATGAGGGGATATGGTGAGTTTTTTTATCATGGTGTAAGTATGCCTATTATACTACTGAGTGCAGAAGTTATATTGCTAAGTGTAGAAGGAATATTTGCATGCAGAAGTTACACTGCCGAGTGCACAAGTTATATTACTGAGTGCCTTGCTTCTACACAGATTCCATCTACTTAATGGTTCAGTAAGCAAGCTCGGGGATCCAATGGATGCAAGTAGTTTTGGCTGCTTCTTCTGGAATAGGTTGGGAGGAACAGGCCTCCTTGGGTGTTTGTCGGTCCTATCTTCATTTGCAGGTTCTACTTGTCTTTTCTAATTCTAAGTCGTTAAAGTTTCTATCTGCAATTATCGATTTACTATTTTCAAGGATATTATTAAACAAATGCATTTATTTTAGTTTCTGACCTAATTAGGATTCTGTATAGTAATGATTATGTAAGATGAATTGAATAAAATATTTCTCTGCATTTTTCCCCATGCTAATGGATCTGCATCGTACTCTAGTACAGAGAAGAGATTAAGGTAGATAAATTGATAGGCAGATTGCCAGATGAATGAGAAGATCAATCCTGTTGTATTTCATTAGTATATCCTACCATTAATATTCTGTATTAAATAATATAATTCTATGTCTTTCTCTTATTGTTCATTTCATCAGTAAGTGTTTAAAGTTCACTGTATTTCTTTCACCAGTCTGTATTGAAAATAACAGCTGCAAAAACATTTATTTCCTAAGTACACAATATTGTTATCCATTACTGCTAGCAAGTATATATATCATGAAAACAAACAGTTTTCATATCCAAGTATTGAAATTATCTTTCTGTTACATAGTATTTAGGAAATCATAACAGCTACAAATTTAATAGCATCAATAAGCATTATATTACATTTCTATTATGACAGTCATAGATTTAAATTAGGGTTTTACTTCTTTCCATGTTTTTTTTTTTTTTTATCTTGCAACAGTTTCTATTTTATTCTGTACAATAATTTATTTCAATGATAAATACAATTACTAAACTTCTATTTTCATAGTATCTAACAATTCTAATGGAGAAAGCAAAAGCTGGTTACCTTGTACTATTATCCAACAGAGTTTCATTTCAAACTTAAGATTTATGACAGGTTCGTACTCTTCACTTATCAAACCCTAGAAGTATCAACTTTTATTTTCAAGTTTAAGAGTTTAGTTAAGTTTCAAATAGAATAAGAAATTGATCATGATTCTTTTCATAACTGAAAACAAAACATTGGATTTTGGCTCACAGCCATCATAAAAATCGACAGGCATGAACGACGAGTAACACTTTGAAAACCATAAACTCAGGCACAAAAATGATTAACATTTATATTCTTTAAGACTGGAAATAAGAACTGCTCGACATCAACATGAGACTACATTATCACGTTTAAATTAAAAATCATAAACAGTAAAACCATATGAATAGCTCGCTGTAGACATCTACGCTCAGAAGCTAAAACATTTGTTATCATAACAGCAGAACATTTTCGAGAACAACACATTAGGGTTTGACCATTTTAAGCACAGGGTTAAACTCTCAATTTCCGAACTCTTCTTAAAACACATTAGTTGCAAAAACGACGAGTTTCATTGCATACAAACTGGAGCAATGCTCTCAAACTCAAACACATATATCATAACATAGAAAACACAGTTCTTTATTATCAAAGACATAGTAGTTTTCAAATAAATAAGCTTTGCTTCCTTTACACAAAACAGAGCAATGCTCACAGTATCATCCATACAAACACAGGTTGAACGAAGACATAAATCCTTTCATTACTGAGAACAGTGGAAGGGTAAAACCCTCTCCTGAGTATTTTCTTTTACGGATTATACAATGGAAAATAAATACTACTAAAAACAACGAACACAAGGGTCGAGGGTTTCATCCTCCCCAAAACTGTCAAAACAGTTCACAAATATTTCGACGAAGGTCACCCTTCAGAACCCAAGAAAACACAAAGTCTCGGCAAAGAACACAATGAAGGTCCACTAGTCATCTAACCGGAGTAATGAGTAACCACCAAAGCTTACCGGTCTATTTGCAATTGCCAGCTACCAAAACCTAAGCTGAGAAGCCATCGATGAAGGTACCTGCCATTTGAACACGAGTTTGGTTAAAACAAGTGTTGACAGAAGTCCTTACAGGTGAATTAATAACAACTGAAACTCTTAAAAATAAAATGGAAGACAAAGGGTTTGAACCAAGAACCATTACCTTTTTAAGTTATCACCGGAGTAGAACGCCAAGATAGTGCAAACTGTAACCATTACTCCACCAACGAATGCAAAGAAGGATGAAAAAAACAACTCTGGAAAACTACCACTGGACAGGCATGGAAAGCCGAGTATCCAATCAACTACCACGAAGCATTGGTCACTTAACCTGGAACTTTTAATACAAACTGCTACTGTAAAACACCATGAGTGTATCGGCCCTTAAGCTAACAACAGGTCATGGTTTCAAATTGTAGGCACTCCATAAAAACCTACTAACGAAACCCTGAAGGCTCTCATCCTGTCAGCCTCTCCTCAGAGCCACTACACCGAATGCCAAGGAAACATTAACTCTGTAGAACATTGTGTAGGTTAGGGTTAGATCCCCAAACCAAAACCCTTGCTAGATCAACGGTGGAGATCACCAAAGGTTTTTCACGTAAACCCAAGCAATAACCATATTAAATGACACCATCAATACCATAGCCACCAAGGATGACATCTCAGTTAAACATCGAACCAAATCACTTACATCTCGTCACGAGGCTCGAACCATCAACACACCATCATGTGCTTAGCACCACGACATTGTCCACGAAGACATTCCACTGTCTCGGTAGTTGGGAGTATTCAATGCAAAGGGGAGCCCAAGTGCCTACTAGCACGAAACCTTCATAGTGTTAATGTCAACCATTCATACAATGTATTGATTTGTTGATCAAATGCACCATTTGGTTTTGTAATAACACCTTGTGGTAAGTCAAGGTGGTGTCGGATTCATTGCTAGGAAATCATAATGTCATATAGGGTCACGTAGATGCACACACACAACACCATATAGTTATTGTTCATAGCATTTTGTATAAGATTTGACATATATATATTTCAATATAGTATAAAAATTAAATAGAAACTTGTATATAGTTCATAAGTTAGCAATTGACTATGATATGAATTGCAATAATTCCTAGGTTAGAATTTAATCAAATCTTGCATGTAGTTCCTAGGCTCTAGAATATATATAAAGAGTTGCATATCGATATTGCATTTTATTTGCACTTAGCCATCCCTTATAGACATTGGCTATTCTCATAATTTGCATCAATAGAAACTCACGATAACATTACATAGAGTTAAACTATGATATCTGGATCCTATTCATTGTTGAACAAATAAATAAAAGGTTAATACAGGGATTATGAATATTACAAATGATATACTTCTGTTTTACAAACTAGGCTAATTGAAGTTCTGACCAATAGCATATTCAACATTATGTCTCTTAAATCATTAAGACTTTGGAGACACGGAAACTGGTTAGAAACTCTTCGGTCACATGTCATAAACACTAAAAGCTCTTACCTGTAATTTGTGAAAAAGGACGATTCAAATGCTTTAGCATGAATGCTAAGTAAACCTCGAGGCATCCGTAGGACCCCTTCATCATCAAACAGAAGAACATTAGTTAAACACATATAAACTTATATCATTGGATCAACAACAAAAGAATTGTGAAAGTGCAGTTGAGTGAGCTTAATATCAAAATGAAGATATTAATTATATTGTCGCAACATTACACTTTTGACCAACACTACATTTAGTACAGCCAGACAACATTTAAACATTTATTATATTTCTGCACAGTTAGATTACACATTAAAGGCTATATCAAAAAAATTTAAATTTTTGTAAATTCTAGGATGTTACAAACGGAGAACTGGGTTGTTGTGGAGGTGGTAGACACCTCACGGATGAAGTATGATCGATGGTGCATATCATCCCAGGGGTAGTCGGGTGCAGTAAGTGCTTTGAGGATCTCCTCGTCACTGCGTGTAACGTACCCTTTAAGCTGGAAAACATTTTCTGTTAAGAAACATTATGATAACTTTTATTATAAATTTTATATTGGACATGTGTCCAATGATGACTGTAATTTGCACAATATATTATTATTTAATAAATAAAATAGGAGACAAACACCTAAGAGGACTATTGAAAGAGTGGTTACTGATCCACTAGGTGGAATGGAATCTAGGGTAGAAGGCAATGGACAAGTGGTAGCATCATGATGCAACTAACTAGTTGTTGGTATGGGACAACTCCCTTGAAATGTGGTCATAGTGCCCTGAAAGATGGGACTGGAGCTTGAGGCTCATTTATTCCAAACTGACCACTAAAAGACCTAGGCAGTCTATATAATAGCCATCAAATATTGAACTGAGGTTCATCACTTTTTCTGACGAGAAAAATTACCTTGGGGTTTTGCTGTGTTTGCACCCAAGAGTTTTGATGAGGGGATATGTTGTTGTTGATCATGTTGTGAGTCTGCCAAACTCTTATTGAGTTCAGGAGGTTGATGCTGAGTGGAGAAGGCATTTTATTTTAGGAGGTTGATACCAAGTGGAGAAGGTATTTTTTACTTCCTTGCTTCTATGCAGATTCCACCCACTTACTGGATCAGTAATTAGGCTCGAGGGTTCATTAGAAGTCAGCAGTTGAGTTGCTTCTTCTGAAGCAGGTTGGGAGGAACAGGCCTCCTTGGGTGTTTTTCGGCCCTATCGTCAGTTACAGGTTCTATTGTCTTATCTATTTTATTTTTAAGTTCTGTTATCTATTTTGCATATTACAGTTCTGTTGTTTATTTAACTTTCATTGTTTATTTTTAAAGTTATTTCAGTTCCTATGTAAATTAATTATTCTGTATAAAATTGATTTGATTGAGTAAAAAATAGTTTCTGTATTTTTCCCCATGCAAAAAGGAATAGCAACGTACTCCAGTACAGAAACAGATTAAGATAGATAAGATATGATAGGCAAACTTCCATGGTGATGGAAGTATTATTTTATATGTTCTGTTAAATTATCTACTGATATTAATTAGTATTATCTACTGTATTTTATTCACAGTACTATTCTTATTTCCATTCTTTCCATTTTGTTTTCCAAATGTTTATTTTCAAAGAATAACTATAGTTTGTTGTTGTTATCATTATTGTACTTATAGGACAGATAGACAAACAAGAAGCAATATATTACCAACTTAGGAATTGTAATTTTACATTTAATTCTTTTCAAAGTTTACTATTACTACTGATCTTTCTATTACTGCACACATAGAACAGATAAGAAAACAAAGTCCCTTATCACAAAGCTAGGGTTTAATATTTTCGTTTACATGCACTTATAACCATAAACACACAAATGCAATTCTATTACAGAATCGAGCTAGATGAACAAGCTCCCTGTCATTTCTTTATTTTACTAACGTAGACAGACTAAACAAATTTTACATCAAAATAATTACTGTAGATCAAACTTATTGATTTCAAATATCAATTCAAAGTTTAAGACATTACAATGACTGTAGGAGCAAATTCAAACAGAAAACACAAATTCTATTTGATGTCGAACGTAACATTAGTCATCATCATTCCATACATTCTAAACTTAACCAAAACCCTAAATCCGTACAGGTTTATAGTTGTACTACTTAAAACATTCACACAGTCGAAGATGAGGCATTTGGTCGAAGCCTGTCACATATTTTCAACACATAACCATCGACTTAATAAACAATAGCAACATTTTTATTTATACACACTTTACATAGGATTTCCTTTTAAACATTCATAAGCTTATAAGTCCATAATGAAGCACGATAGCATAGGTACGATTAAAACCTAGTTTACACAAACATTGCCAGTTTACACACAGACTGCTTAAACACGATTTATTTTCCATTTCTTGAATCAACGAGTGACAAGTTTCATACACGGGCCAAGCCCTAACACTACAAACACAAAACAGTCCCGACCACTTAAGTTTGGAAAAAAGATATTATATTATCATCTCAACAGAGTTTGAAAACCCCACTTAAAACAAAGAAACATTGTTTGCCACGACTCTACAAACTAAGAAAAACAACCAGGGTTTACAACCACGATTTCCAGATTTGGCGATACAAATGTTTGCCACGATTTCTTCCAGGAGAACCTACAAGGTTTTTCCACCCGGCTTACCATTTTATTTCATTGCTATCCATTGTCACCGAACTCCATTGCCACCAAACCCAGAGATTTGAATATCGAACAATGGCATTACATGCCACAAAAACTACAAACGGTTATAACAATTATAGGATGAAGGTTATACAAAAACCAACTATAACATTAAGCAACAGTACTCATAAAACATTCAATATTACCTTCGGGAAGCAGAACATTTGTTGGGCGACACTCCAAATCTCAATTCAGTTGGCCAACATAAGCAACAATCACCAGACATACGTAACAACATTGGATATCACTTATAAATGTTGAGGCATGTTGAAACCCCACACAAGCCACCAACTTCCAAACAAATCTAAACAGTGCTGAGACCTGAAACAACCATGGCGGATGGTTAATTTCTCAATAAATCAATCTTTCATACTAAAAACCCTGAACAGGTTTTACAATAAAAAACATATCAAAGACAATCACTAAGCTATCAACCCTTGCATCCATCATTGTACAAATAACTGTATAGTTCGGCTCCTCATTCTTCATAAGTCACGGGTTCAAAACCTTGGCCTCACAACTTAAAAAGCATAACAAAAAGACCTACAAACCCTCGTCTTATCGGCCAGTTGCAGAGCCAAAACTCACGATTTCCAAACTCACAATAAACACGATGATCGAAACAAGGTAGGGTTTAACTCATACCATTCATTACACTGCCAAGATCAACAGTGGAGATCACCGGGAGTTTTACGAAATATCAATCACCAGCTACTACATTAATTATTGATATCATTACAAATGCCATGAGGGAGCCACGAAGTAATCCACTCCTTACCTTCGAGCACAGTGTGTTTACACCTCAGCAACAGGTTAGTTATTACCAAAGTATGGCACGTGAACAAGCTCAGTATGCCATACCACGATTATCACATGGAGTCAGACACGTAATAGCCAGTGTAACAACCACAACATCACCATAGGACCGAATTAAATGTTGATATCTCATGTAGATATTGGCCAGAGTCTCGACTGCATAAACATTTATTTTCATATCAGAGTTCAAGTCATGTGACAGCGAAGACCTCGGGATATCAACATTGCCATACAACTATTCACAACCATGTTATAAGTTAACAAACATAGGATAGAGGCATATCAATACCATAAACAAGGATACATGGTTTTATTCATAAGGTTATCACAACATAACATTCACGCTAGGAGCATTAACCTTGTTCCAAAGCTTACATAGCACATATATGTAATGCACACACAAACCATTGTGTTTACACATATCAAATCCATATTAATATTCGCACCATAAAGTTCACATATAAAATTTCAACAATGTTATTAACATAGTTCCATAGGTTATCAAACTTGGAATCAATATATTTCATATATCAACAATGAATTATAAACCAATACAATGCCATAGTATAGTATGGATTATCACAAGGTTAACGTTTAAACATTACATTTAAATAGCTAGGCCATTTTCTTAAGGTTAGTGTCGAGAATACATAACCTTCACAGTATATTGAAAGCTAGGGTTTGACACCAACTCTACTATGTTGTACGCTATTATGTCAACAACATCTTGATTCATATGTGGACGCAATACAAACATCATCACTAGCATTCCAAGACTTATTACATTGCAGCTGTCATTCCAGGAGGGTCATTTATTCTATTGATGACACTATCTTTCATAAAGATCAAACGTGTTACAATTTCAGATGAATAAACTTAGCCGTATTGCCACTATTACTACCAACAGTTACAACGAGTTTAGTGTTTAACAAATGCTAGTGATACATGCAATTATTACCATCAAGATGGTACAAGTAGCGAGGTTAAACTGAAGATACATACCATTGACATCTTCATGCATGGAAGATTATACAATTATCTTAAACGTAGAGACGGCAAGATGAAGCTTACAACTTGTCTTGTAAAAACTGGAATTACTCTATAACCTTACTTGCAGATCTGCGAAAGAAGAATCCAATGCTTTAGCTTTCAAATCTAAGTAAACCCAAGGGCACCCGGTAGGAACCCCTTCAGAAATATGCAAACAACTTCATCAGTATTGTTACCAGATCCATACATAACGAAATAAACATTGTTCTGTCGCATCTTAGTTTTAACCAAATACATTTTCAGGTTTAAAATAAATACGACAATTCTATGAGGTAGTTATCATCTGTTAGTTAATTATTATCATTCCGCAGATAGAGTTTATCTTATAAAATAAGCTATATCAATTTTTTTATTTTTTTTTGCGATTTTTGGGATGTTACATGTGGTATCAGAGTGCAAGTTCAAACTCTAGTCCTGAATGAGGCTCATGCACACAAACAGAAAAATAAATCAAAAAGTTTATGTTACTAACTTTTGTATTTTAATTTTCTTTTTGCACAAAACAGATTGACCTTTAATTGCAGGTATGGAAATACCAGAGGAATCAGTAGAGGACAGATCTCCTCGTTATGAACGTATTAATCTTAATAACACTGAAGGAATTTATGTTCAGTTAAACAACCAGTCTTCTGAAATTTTACGCACTGTACAGGATTTAAAATATGAGTTAAAAGTTGTTAAAGAAGAAAATGAACGGATCCTAAAGGCACAGTAAGAGTTACAACAGAATTTAAAAGGAAACTGTCATAGTGATGAAAGATGCAGAAAATCAGAATTTAAGGCTGATTCTGAAATAATGTCCCACCAACATAAGCATAAGAAAACAAGAAATGATAAAAGGAACAGTTATTCATCTTCTAAATCCGATTCAAGTAATGAAGACATAAACTATGACAGCAGTAACAGTGAATGTTGCTCTAAAAAGAGAAAACAAAAGAATCATGAGTAGATTACTAGGGAGTTTAAAAAGATTAAGCCACCAACTTTTAATGGCGAAAGTGAGAAGGGTGAGACAACAGAAGCTTGGCTGTTTGGAATGAAAAAGTACTTTAATATCTATGATTACTCTTCTCAATTGAAAGCCAAGATGACTATTTACAATTTGACCGGAAAGGCAGATATCTGGTGGCAGGATCTTAAAAGAATTGAGAACATAAAAGAAAAAGAAGTAACTTGGACTATGTTTAAAAGTTTGTTTAAAAATAAATTCTTGTCTGGACAGTACTTTGAGGATAAATCGAAGGAGTTTTACGATTTAAAGTTGGGTACAATGAACATGAAAGAATTGTGCAGCAAGTTCCTTAGCTTGCTGAGGTACGTACCCTACATGGTTGAGGAAAATCCTAAAGTGCAAAGGTTCCTCAGTTGTTTACCGTTTAATATAAAAGATCATATTGAGTATGATAATCCTTCCACTTTGGAAGAGGCCATGAGGAAGGCAAATTTTTGTTTTGACCAAAACAGAAAAAGAGAAGGAACAACTGGCTAGAAGAACAGTAAGACTAATCAGTATGATTATAAAAAGAAGAATTTTAATCAGAATACTGGAGGTTTTAAGAAAAAATTTAATAACAGAAATTTTCCTAATAATTATCGGAATAATACATCTCAAAACTCTACTGCTGCAAGAAATGTACCTAATAATAATAATAATCACAGCAATAATAATAACAATAACAACAGATATGCTGAACATAAATGACCCATAAAGTGCTATGAATGTGGCAGACCACACAAGAGAGCAGATTTCCCACGCAACAAGAGGACAGCCAACAACATACATACTATGCAAGCAGAACCTACAGTTGGAGATATCGCAAGAGAAATGCCTAGGATAAATGCAACATTGGAGAATTGTCAAGCAAACCATCAAACATCCATGGTCGAAATCGAAGGTATGATACAAAATAGTCTATTTCTATTTTAATAGATCCAGATGAAAATCTAAGTTATATTTCACCTACTTTAGTAAACCGTTGCAAGCTAAAAACAAAAAAATTTGATAATGCATGGTTAGTTCAGCTTGCAACAGGAACTAAAAGAAAGGTTACAGATTATGTTCAAGATTGTGAAGTATTTTTAAATCAGCTGAAAACGCAAGTTAATCTGAATGGTTTACCCTTAGGTTCTGAGATGCACCTGCAACAATTAATTACTAAGAATATGCGAAATAGCAGAAATAATAGAACAGAATCACTTTTATATTGATCACGGGCCACTTCGAGGGGGCGACCTCCTTTGAGTAAGCTCAGTACAATTAACTTCATGGTGCCTTCAATGACCTCAACACACACTTATATACTAAGTCTACGCCCAATACCATGAGTCAAAACCATGGGACATATAATACTACATGACGACTTACAAAGCATATGCGTCCAATACTATGGGTCAATACTATGGGCTAATATAAACTACGGATCAACAAATACTACGGGACGACTTACAAAGCATATGCGTCCAATAACAATATACTAACATAGTAAAGAGAAGGGTTTACATAGGTTCCTAACATCCCCTCTCCCTTAGAAAAAGCTTTGGTTGGAGAAATTGCTGCAGAAGCTGAAGGAGTGGTTCCCCGGTAGCATCCTCGGGTTGCATTTCAGGCCACTGACGCCTTTGGAGTGTTAAGGAGGATTGCTTGGAAGGCTGTAGATGAAGAAGAACCCTGTCAGCTGCGTGGAAAATGCGCTCAGAACGGTGCCGATCGGCTTGTTGATTCAGGCGAATTCTGGCCATGTGAAGATTGTCCTGCAGAATGAGAAGAATCTGATTGCGGTTTCGAAGAACCGAGTCAATTGCCTGAACTGGGGAGCTTCTAAGGGTGTATGGAAGAAGAACTGGTGGTGTTTGTCCATAGACCGCTTCATATGGTGTTCTGTGAGATGTGGTATTGTACCACCAGAGCGCTGCTAGGAAATCCATAGAAATAGTTGGCCAAAGTTGGTTAGGGATGGGAAAGGGTTTGAGCAATCCCGAAAGGAGTGTCGTTTCACCCTTGTTGACTTGGAAAGTATCATCGTCAGCCACCATCTATTGAATTGTCATTTTTAGTCCCTGCCAAAAGAAGTTACATTGTTCTTGGTCATACCTGTTGCAGAACCCAGAGTGCCCTGTTGATGAAGAAGCATGGAGTTCATAGAAGAGAGAGCCCTGTTGAACATATTGCACCCAATTTGGAACAAGCAGAGAAAGAGTTGTAAGAGAAACCGGGTCATCAATTGTGCAAGAAGGAGCATCTTCCACCATATTGTCCTTACCCTTCTTGTAAGTGATCACATAGGGATAACCCATTTCAGGTGTGTTGGGGAGGAGACCCATTGTTCCAGAAAATTTTCCAGACTCGGGAGATCAGTCTTGATGCAGAAATAATTCCCTAATAGGTATGGCTGCCACTTCTATATTGCATGCAAAATAGCCATCATTTCCTGCTGAGAGGTAGATGTGGCTAAATTCTTACTGGAAAGGTCTCGTGAAGGTAGCAAGCGCATTGGTTCAGCAAAGATACCTGCATATCTATCCAAGGAAGTAGTGGAGACTGTTGATGGGTGCATCTGAATGGAATTGAGCTGAGCGATGACACCATGTGAATTCTTCTTAAGGAGTTTTTCCAGGCGATGTGAACTGATGATGCAGAGAGACCCTGGTTGTAAGCCCATAAATTTGTGTTGTGCCCCATTGACTTTAAACTGCATCCAAAGTTCAGCAAAATCCCATAAGATGGGGCCAAGTGTGCGTAACCATTGAACACCCAAAACCACATCACATCCGCCTAAGGGCAAGGCAAACATGTCAGAGCGTAGGTTATAATCTTCCATAGAGATACGCACATTGTGACACTTCCCCTTACAAGTTAAGGTTCCCCCATTGGCAACCATGACTTCAAAGCTGGAGCAAGGATGGACAAAACAATCAGCCTGTTTGGTGATCCGAGGGTCAATGAAGTTATGAGTCCTACCAGAATCAATGAGTATGGTAAGAGGGAGCTTCTTGAAGTATCCCCTGACCCGCATTGTTTGTGGGGTGGTGACGTCCGTTACAGCATGGAGAGAGATCTCAGGTGGGTCATCTTGAAATGGGGTGTCAACAGGTGGGTGTTGAATGTCGATCTAATCATCCACTGTATTTGTAGCTGCTTCACCAAGTTCTAAGGCAGGCGGAGAATCCACATCCAGGAGATAGAGCTTTTGTTGAACACATCTATGTCCCTAAGTGAATTTCTCATCACAATTATAGCAAAGCCCTTTTTCTCGGCGAGCCTGCATTTCTATTTCAGACAAATGCTTGATAGGAGTTGGTTGAGGAGAAGGCGTGATGGGAGGTCGTTGGGAACCCATATTTTTGAAGGGAACAAGGGTGGGTTTGGAGCGTTGTTGAGCTGCAATCTTGTCCTCAGCCAGCTTAGCCAACCCTAGGACTTCCATCATTGTGTTGGGACAAAACATTTTGACCTCTGAGCGAATTTCATCCTTGAGACCACTTATAAAACAACTCATGTAGAATTCATCAGACAATCCTTCTGTGTGATTGGCCAATTTCTCAAATTCCGTCTGATACTCTCTCACTGTGCCAATTTGGTGAAGTTTAGTGAGTGCTCCTGTGAAATCATCAAAAGCACTAGGGCCAAATCGTGGCAAAATGAGTTGGCAAAAATCTGTCCAGTTTGGCTCGGGATGAGCTTTGATGTACCAACGGTACCATTGAAGGGCTTCCTGTTCCAAATGAAAGGATGCAAGTGGAACTTTCTAGACATCAAAAGTATTATGCAGACTAAAATATTGTTCTACTCGGTATATCCATCCAGTCGGATCGGTACCATTGAAGCGAGGAAAATCAAGCTTCGGCCCATGAAAATTGTTGGAAGAAGAGAACCCAGTGGCTGCAAAAGATTCTGGTTGTCGGTTATTGTTCATGGCTGAATGCTAAAGATGGAGGCTGAGAAATTTTTCATCCAGATCTTGGAGTTTGGTTTGGATGGCTACAAGTGCTTCCTCCATGGTGTTTGCTCCTACACGGGTGACAACCATAACCAGGTTTTTTTTTTTTTTTTTTTTGGTGGAATGGGTAGAAAAACACAAACAGAAGTTGATTTAGTAAAGGAAAATTTGGATTGGGGAAACAATCTGATGGGTAATTGGAGTTTGACTAGATTTTGGACACTGTCGAAAGGACAAGAAAGCAAATAAGGGGATTTCAGAAGCGGGGTGATAGAATGAGAAAATTTGGCAGAGAGGGACAAAGAAGCAAAGTTCAGAAAGGAACTCTGTGGTAAAATTTGAAGGCGATTGGGTGAAATCTGAGGAAGTTATGGCAAACCCTAAAAATAGACAAATGTGGGCTTTCAGGCTTTGGGAAGGGGAATTGGGGATAGGGTCCTCAGGAATGAAATATGCAGAATGGAATGACAGGGGTTCCCCAAAAATTTCAAGGAAAACAGAGTAAAAATAAGGGAGATATGGAGAAAAAACTGAATTTTTTATTTTTATTTTTATTTTTTTTCAGACTGGAGTGGCTACGACTCGAAAGGGATCTGAAACAACGCCGAATGGATTGAAAACAGCTGAATCTGGAACGACTTGCAAATGGATCTGAAACAGCGCAGCAGTGATCAACAATAGTTCAGCTGACAGTAGATATGGACCCCAGGTATGTGCGGCTCCTAACAGTTCAGGGGTTTCACTCAGCCACCAATGCTGTCTGACGGCTTGCGTATTGGGGCAGTACCCCTCACTCCACGGCTCAGGTAAAACTGATAACCGCTTTGCCACAAACGACAGCTCTTGGTTTACCTCACGAGTGGGAACTAGTTAATCAGGTAGGGGTCGTTGCCCTTTTCGCTGGCAGGTCCTCTCAATGGGCCAGCTACTTCGGGATTCCTATGGTACTCCTCACAATGAGTTTTAGGGCTTATGCTCAAGTACTTCCCATAGTTAAGCGGATAGGGATGATTCCCAAATCCGAACCTGCAACAGAAAAAATTTGGGCAGAAATTCCACCCAATGTTCACAAACCGGATCTATATTGCTCGGAATCGCTATTATAGCATGTTTCCGGAACTGGAACAACCACTCTGCTTCTACCCATGAAAGCGGAATAGAAATCTGAGCACTCTGTCAAAAGATTTTCTCGCCGCAATTTCCGCGATCGTCACTGAAATTCTGAAAAATTGGTGATTTTAAATCCGCGATATCTCCACTTTTAGAACTCCAAATGAGATGATTTGTTTTTTGAAATTGCATATTTTTGAAAGAGGAATTCAGATATGCAATCGGTTTCTTCTGATTTTGTGCAAAAAGTTTCAAAAATTGATCTAAAAGTCGCCGCCCAAAAAAAGAAAAAAAAAATTCTCACTTGTGCCAAGGAAAGTGCTCTGATACCAGATGAGATGCACCTGCAACAATTAATTACTAAGAATATGCGAAATAGCAGAAATAATAGAACAAAATCACTTTTATATTGATCACGGGCCACTTCGAGGGGGCAACCTCCTTTGAGCAAGCTCAATACAATTAACTTCACGGTGCCTTCAATGACATCAACACACACTTATATACTAAGTCTATGCCCAATACCATGAGTCAAAACCATGGAACATATAATACTACGGGACGACTTACAAAGCATATGCGTCCAATACTATGGACTAATATAAACTACGGATCAACAAATACTACGGGACGACTTACAAAGCATATGCGTCCAATAACAATATACTAACATAGTAAAGAGAAGGGTTTACATAGGTTCCTAACAGGTTCATATGATCTGTTAATTGGCATGGATTGGCTTGAACAACATAGAGTTGTATTGAATTGTTATGATAAATCTTTTACTTTTATAAATAATGAAGGTAATTCAGAAACAGTAAAAGGAATTCATAGGCAGATTTCTGCCTTACAAGTAAAGAGAGCTGCCAGAAAATGTTGTAAATTGTTTGTTGTTAATGTTGTTAATGATGAATGTACATCTAAAGAAGACAAGTTAAAACTAGAGGATATTCCCATCCTTATGGACTTTTCTGATGTATTATCGGAAGAAATTCCAGGATTACCTCCAAAAAGAGAACTTGATTTCACCATTGAGTTAGTACCCGGTGCGGTACCAAACTCAAAGGCCCCCTATAGGATGAATATTCTGGAGTTAAATGAGTTAAAATCTCATCTGAAAGAATTAATAGATAAAAACTACATAAGACCCAGCGTGTCCCCTTGGGGAGCACCAGTAATATTTGTTAAAAAGAAGGACGGTACCATGCATTTGTACATTGACTACCATCAGCTTAATAAAATGACAATTAAGAACTGGTATCCCTTACCCCGCATAGATGATCTATTTGATCAAGTACGCGGAGTAGAGAAATTCACTAAAATTGACTTAAGGTCGGGTTATCATCAAGTCTGGATAAAAGACGAGGACATATTCAAAACTGCATTCAGAACGCGTTATGGACACTACGAGTTCGTAGTTATGCCTTTTGGGCTAACCAACGCACCAACAGTGTTCATGTGTTTAATGAACAACATTCTGCATAAATATTTGGATAAGTTTGTAGCGGTATTCATTGATGATATCCTGGTTTACTCAAAAACTAAAGAAGAGCATGACGAACATCTAAAAATCATTTTACAAGTACTTAGAGATCACCAGCTTTACGCTAAGTTCAGTAAGTGTGATTTCTATAAAGATAAAATTCAGTATTTGGGTCATATAATTTCAAAAGATGGTATTTATGTTGATCCTGATAAAATTAAACCAATTAATGAATGGCCTGTCCCAAAAGATGTAACTGATGTACGGTCATTCATGGGAATAACGGGGTCTTATAGAAAGTTTATTGAAGGGTTATCTGGAATTGCTAACCCCATCACTTTTTTGCAGAATAAAAGGAAGAAATTCATATGGTATCAAAAGTGTCAAGACAACTTTAATAAGTTAAAAGAATTGTTAACTACTACACCCATCTTAAAAATTGCAGATCCTAATAAGGATTTCGTCGTATGCACGGATGCATGCAACGAAGGACTTGGAGGGGTCTTAAGTCAAGAAGGTCATGCAATTGCTTTTGAGTCAAGGAAGTTAAAAATACATGAAAATAATTATGCAACGTATGATCTTGAGTTGGCAGTCGTGATACATGCTTTGAAAATATGGCGCCATCACTTGATTGGAAGAAAATTCATTTTAATGACTGATAATAAGGGTTTAAAGTATTTATTGGATCAAACAAATCTTACCACAAGGCAAGCTAGGTGGTTAGCTTTCCTTAGCGAGTACGATTTCGAGATCCATCACATTAATGGAAAGGAAAATAAGGTTGTTGATGCATTGAGCAGAAATGCTAGATTGAGTTTTGTGGCAACAATCAGTTCTTTTAAAACTGATCTGGAAAATCAGATCGAAGAAAGAATTAAGCAAGACAAAAATTACCAAAAATTACATGATAAAGTAGCTGAAAATTCATCTGAAAATGTTATAACAGACTATAGTATTAATGAAAAAGGTTTCTTAACCTACATAAACAGAATTTATGTGCCTAATTTTTCGAAGGTTGAGTTGTTGATTTTAGATGAAGTTCACAAGAGTCCTTATTCGGGGCATCCTGGTTATCAGAAAATGATAACTATGTTAAGAAAAGAGTATTTTTGGCCCAACATGGAAAGTGAAGTTGCTAAATATATAGCTAGATGTTTTGAGTGTCAGACTATCAAAGCTGAACACCAACATCCAGCTGGGCTATTGCAGCCCTTACCAATTCCAGAATGGAAATGGGAGATCATAAGCGTTGACTTTATTACAGGTTTGCCTAAAAATTAGAAGCAGAATGACTCAATTATGGTTGTTATTGATAAACTTAGCAAGGCTGCTCATTTTATTCCTGTTAAAACTACTTTCAAGGCTTCTAACATTGCAGATATTTTCATGAAGCAAATTTTTCGCTTGCATGGAATTCCAAAGGTAATTATTTTAGACCGAGATCTTAAGTTCATTAGTAACTTTTGGACAACACTGTTTAAAGGATTAAATACTAATTTAAATTTCAACACTTCTTTCCACCCACAAACTGATGGTCAAATAGAAAGAGTAAATTATATTTTGGAAAATATGTTAAGATTATATGTTAAAGATCAGCCATCTAAATGGGAGGATTACTTGAACTTAGCATAATTTGGCTACAATAATAATTATCAAGCATCTGCTAAGTTAAGTCCATTTGAAATTTTGTATGGAAGAAAATGTTGTACTCCAATTTCGTGGGATAATCCTGTAGACCGATTGATCTTAGGACCAAATTTAGTGAAAGAAATGGAGCTAACCGTGAAACAGTTTCAAGGTAACTTAAAAGTTGCCCAAGATTGGCAGAAAAGCTATGTTGATTTGAAACGCACAGAAAGAGAATTTCAGGTAGGAGACCATGTTTTTATAAAAGTAAATCCCAAAAAAATTTCTTTGAAGCTTGGGAGATGTGCTAAATTAACACCAAGGTATTGTGGACCATTCGAAATCCTATCAAGGATAGGAGCTGCTGCATATCAATTGGCATTGCCATACAATTTAAAAATCCACAATGTTTTTCATGTTTCTCTTTTAAAGAAGTATGTGCACGATGCTACTCATGTGCTGAATTGGAATGACATACAGGTGGAACCCGAAGGAGATTTTCAGGTGGAACCGGACTGTATTCTAGACCGAAGGGAAATTATGCTTCGGAATCGCACCATAGGGCAGGTAAAGGTGTAATGGAAGCACCTTAGCCCTGATGAAGCTACTTGGGCGTTGGAAAGTAATATGCGGGCAACATATCCAGTTCTATTCCATGAGGAACTTGATGATGAATAAGCAACATCGAGGATGATGTTGAGCTTAAGAGGGGGTGTTTGTAACGTACCCTTTAAGCTGGAAAACATTTTCTGTTAAGAAACATTATGATAACTTTTATTGTAAAGTTTATATTGGATAGGTGTCCAATGATGACTGTAATTTGCACAATATATTATTATTTAATAAATAAAATAGGAGACAAACACCTAAGAGGACTGTTGAAAGAGTGGTTACTGGTCCACTAGGTGGAATGGAATCTAGGGTAGAAGGCAATGGACAAGTGGCAGCATCATGATGCAACTAACTAGCTCTTGGTATGGGACAACTCCCTTGAAATGTGGTCATAGTGCCCTGAAAGATGGGACTGGAGCTTGAGGCTCATTTATTCCAAACTAACCACTAAAAGACCTAGGCAGTCTATATAATAGCCATCAAATATTGAACTGAGGTTCATCTCTTTTCCTGACAAAGAAATTTACCTTGGGGTTTTGTTGTGTGTGCACCAAAGAGATTTGATAATGGGATATGTTCTTGTTGATCATGTTGTGAGTCTGCCAAACTCTTATTGAGTTCAGGAGGTTGATGCTGAGTGGAGAAGGAATTTTATTTTAGGAGGTTGATACTGAGTGGAGAAGGTATTTTTGAGATCCTTGCTTCTACACAGATTCCACCCACTTACTGGATCAGTAATCAGGCTCGGGGGTTCATTAGAAGTCAGCAGTTGAGCTGCTTCTTTTGAAGCAGGTTGGGAGGAACAGGCCTCCTTAGGTGTTTGTCGTCCCTATCGTCAGTTACAGGTTCTATTGTCTTATCTATTTTATTTTTAAGTTCTGTTATCTATTTTGCATATTACAGTTCTGTTGTTTATTTAACTTTCATTGTTTATTTTAAAAGTTATTTCAGTTCCTGTGTAAATTAATTATTCTGTATAAAATTGATTTGATTGAGTAAAAAATAGATTCTCTATTTTTCCCCATGCAAAAAGGAACAACATCATACTCCAGTACAGAAAGAGATTAAGATAGATAAGATATGATAGGCAAACTGCCATGGTGATGGAAGTACTATTTTATATGTTTTGTTAAATTATCTGCTGATATTAATTAGCATTATCTACTGTATTTTATTCACAGTACTATTCTTATTTCCATTCTTTCCATTTTGTTTTCCAAATGTTTATTTTCAAAGAATAACTATAGTTTGTTGTTGTTATCATTATTGTACTTATAGGACAGATAAACAAACAAGAAGCAATATATTACCAACTTAGGGTTTGTAATTTTACATTTAATTCTTTTCAAAGTTTACTGTTACTACTGATATTTCTATTACTGCACACACAGAACAGATAAGCAAACAAAGTCCCTTATCACAAAGCTAGGGTTTAATATTTTCTTTTTCATGCACTTATAACCATAAACACACAAATGCAATTCTGTTACAGAATCGAGCTAGATGAACAAGCTCCCTGTCATTTCTTTATTTTACTAATGTAGACATACTAAACACATTTTACATCAAAATCATTATTGTAGATCGAACTTATTGATTTCAAATATCAATTCAAAGTTTAAGACATTACAATGACTGTAGGAGCAAAGTCAAACAGAAAACACAAATTCTATTTGATGTCGAACGTAACATTAGTCATCATCATTCCATACATTCTAAACTTAACCAAAACCCTAAATCCGTACAGGTTTATAGTTGTACTACTTAAAACATTCACACAGTCGAAGATGAGGCATGTCAAGCACTCTAATTGCAGATAATTAAATATCAACACACAGAGCGTATGAAATTTATTGTCAACCCGAGAAAGTCTTTTTATTTCAAAGGACAAGTGCATAATATATGCTTAAACACAAAACCATTAGAAGTGAATATTTTATCTTCTATCATCCATGTTCACCCCAAGAATCTATGCAATCCCAATTGCCTTCTAACTGCTATACTACAATTCTTTTCTATTATGCATCAAGCAGAATTAATATCAGATCTAATCAACAATTGCAGGAAGGAAATCTCAATTGCATTCTAAAATAATCAACTGTCTAATTTAATCAAGCTGGGAATCATAAAGCATGACCTGAACATTACTCTAGAATTTGATAAAAGAGATTAAAGCAACTGTTCTAAGAAACTGGATTGCAAAATATAAATCAATCAACACATAACAGGAAAGCTAATTTGTAAGAGCTCCTGGGATTACGTCTCAGCTGTAGGATGAACACAGCAGTGTGAACAGAAATTGAAATATGTAAAACAAACCTGACTCAGTCGACTGTTATTCGATACCATTCACCAATCTCACAAAAATATAATCAATTACTGATAAATCCACACAATGAGTATTGCTGCTGCGTATAAAAGAAAGAACAAAGCATCACACAACGAGAAAGATGAAATCCTAAATTAACGCAGCAATCTCTGTGGAAGACGGGCCCAGTCTTCACACAGAGACGCTGGTTGAACAACACTCTCTTTAACTCAGAAGTAACTCCTTATATTAACAGAAGAATGAGTACACAGTTTTGGCTTGGCTGCTAATACAAGGTAAATTAATTGTTTGCTGTCCAACCCCTCAGTCGAGGCAATTCCCCATATTTATACATACAATTTGCAACATCTAAACCTATAATTGGGCAGCCATGAAGATCTCTGATCTTCAGGCGCCCTAAATAATCTAGCTGTTACAATGCGTGGCAGAACTAAAATATCCAAATATGAGAGAAGTATTAATTGTCCCAAGAGTGACGGTCCTTCCAGCTCACAGCTGGATTTGAGCAGCGACATACTTAAGATAGTTCTTCTGTTACAGCTGCCCTGCCACGACTGTGCCTTGATTGACGATTTAAGCCCCAAGGAACCTTCCACAAGCGATGAACGTTCCTTCATGACTTGTTCAACTCCGATCTTCCTGCAGTCTATTGTATTACTACCTTCATAAATCGCATCATGTTAGCACAGATTAAGAGATGCACAGCTTTAATCATCACAATCATAAGTATTAACACAATAAAACAATAATCGGCCATACCTTGGTAATTTGGGGAATAGATAAGGACAATAAGTTGAATTGCCAAGGTAATTGGTGTAAGACAAGGGAAGGGACGATGATAAATGATGGTCAAAAAGGGCCAATTCTGGGCTCAACATCTCCCCCCAACTATCCTGTTGCATGTCCTCATGCAACAACCTGCATCTGAATATTGCACTGAACTTTGTCCAGGAGAGAGGAAAGAATGTAGATAAATCAGGCATCCCCTCTATCTTTTTGAAAAGCTTCTGTGAGCAACCCGGCATCTTCCAACTTCATTGTTCCCCTTCCACTGCTGCTTGCTGATATCTGAGAATGCACTTGATGTGGTGGGGACCTTTCTGCAGTTCTCTTATGCTATGCCTGGGGAAGTTGACAGGACACACTCAATCTGAATCCAACTCAATGACACCTGTAGGAGGTGGAAGCACTGGTTCTTGTGGGACAGTGTCTTCCAGCGCATCTAATGTTAACAGGAGAGTTGTTGGTTCTTGTGTAACAGCAACATCCTTTAACCCATCTTCAGCAGCTACCTTCATTGCTTTTGGAGACACTGGTTCTTGTGTAACAGTGTCTTGTTTGTCATTCTGCTGCTGAGATTGAATATCCTTTTCAATTTGCAGCTCCTCCTCCAGGATTTCAGTGTCACCTGAGCATGGTGTCTGTACCTGTTCATTGTCACTCCACTGTGTGTCAGGGATGATATCCACTCCCAGGTTATCTCCCGGCTGCAATTCAGGAATTTTTGTTGCAGCCTCCAAAGATGTTGGTTCTTGTGTAACAACATCCTGGCTAACCTCTTCATCCTTCCTTTGCTGCAGCTCCTCTTCTATGAGTTCTGTATCATGAGAGCTTTCTGGGGTCACCACCCAGAGTTCATCGTTAAATGCCAGAATATCCTCTGTCCCAGCTTCTTCTCCTGTCTGCTCAGTCGGTTGGACGGTCAAATTTAGGGTTGCTGGTTCTTATGTTACAGCATCCTGTTCCAACTTATCACTGTCCTGCCTTTCCGTTTCTTCTTCTAAAATTATTGTGTCCTGGGAACGTTCTGGGGTTACAGCACAAAATTCTTCACTATCCTCCAGGGTATCCTTTGGCTCCATGATCTCTGTATCAAGGGAACATTCTGGAGTCTCACCATATTCTTTTATAAGCTCCAGAGCATCCTTCATTTCCCGTTCTTCTCCCATCTGTTCTATGATTTCTATGTTGTGGGAGCATTTTGGGATTGCCATACATTCCTCATAAATTTCCAGGGCATCCTCCACTCCCTGTTCTTCTCCCATCTGTTCTATGACTTTTGCATCATGGGAAGTGGCAGCTGTAGCCAGGATGTTTAAAGGTGCTGGTTCTTGTGTAACAGCACCTTCTTTCTCCACTGCTTTCCCTTCTGTGGCTACAGGCTGTTGTGCTGAATAGGTGCTAAGTAAAATTTTATGGCCTGCTTCCTCAAAGATCTCCCCACAGGTGGGGCAGAGTATTCGCTCATCCTTTTCTCCAGCTCCAGCAGAAGCTGATTCCTCCACTTGGTCTGCAGCCTCTATTAATGTATACATCTTTCTTCCACCCTGCTTTCTGCAGATTTCCTTCCATGTTTCCAGCTCCTTTCTAAGTGCTTGAAGGTCCTCTTTCATCATTGCATTCTCATACAAGAGTCCCTCAACTCCAGGCTCTTCCTCCACTGGCCTTTGTGGAGCATCCCTCGGTTTTGGTGTAAGGATTGGGGGTTCAACCTGTGTCTCTAAGGTTGCCCATTTTGTTCTAGCTGCCTCTGCTGCTGTGATTGACCGAGTTCGTTTCCTTTTGATTGGTGCCACTAAATCAAACTCATTGGTGGCCCTCTTCCTTTTCTGTGGCGTTTTCTTTTGTGACTTTCCTTTTTGTAGTGTTTCTTCTCGTGGAGCTGGAACATAGGGAGGCAAAACTGAAGTTAAAGGAATATTTCCCTGCCCCCCATGCTGTTCTTCTTCAATCACAGCTCCTCCTCCTACCCACTCCGGTGAAGACTCGATTGTGACCAGCTCAATATCTTCTTCCATTGCTCTGGCTCCGTCATCTTCAGGTTCCATTGTCGCAGCTTTTGATGCTGCTCCAATTTCACCTTCTGCTGTCGGAGCTGCCCTGTTATCTAAGTTTTCCGCGAGGGTTTCATCTACATTGTCGCCTGACAGCTCTGTTTGAGCTTCCCCTCGCTCTCCTTCAAATGCAGTGTCATCCCCCACTGGTTCTGCTTGTGCTGGGGATTCATATACTTCAAATGGCTCTGCCTGTGCCCCTGTTTGTTCTTCCTCTGTGGTTTTATCCACCCCGGATGGTCCTGCCTGTGCCCCCTGTTGTTCTTCTTCCGTTTCATCCCTCCCGGATGGTCCTGCCTGTGCCCCCTGTTGTTCTTCTTCCGTTTCATCCCTCCCCCCAACTTCACTGGAGGAACTCCGGTCCTCCTGTTGTGGCGGAACCGGTATTTGCTGTAATGGAATGACCCTCAAGGGAACAGGTTGCTGTGGTCGGGTAATGAATTTCTCCCATGTTATATTATGTTGGGCCAGGGTTCTTATAATAATTAACTTAATAAGGCCATGGTGAGTGAGGGAGGATAATGGGTGCTTTGCAGATTGAACAAATGTTGCCATATGGTGCAAATCATGCAATAGATAAAATGGAATATTTAACAAAATGCCATGACGGAGATGAGAAAGCAAAGGAAGCTCAGAGTTGTACACAGTTTGGTATCTACCTTCGCAAGTTATGTATTTCTTGAGGAAGATAGCAACCTGGTCCCATGGCTGCGGCAGTGACTTCAATGCAATCCCTCGCCTGGATGCTTCAACTTGCTCCCCTGGAGGTAAAAATTCTTCCCGTGCAACCGTTGCAGGGACTCGACGGTTAAACCAAGGTTTTCCCACCAACGGGATAGCTGTAACCTCGGATATAATGACCTCCGAAACATCTATACACAGCCCCCACACCGTGGAGTGTGTTTTAGTAAGATTCAATGCGAATTGCAGGGCTGCGTCCCGATCGAATCCATCCAATCGTTCAAAGAACTCGACCCAGCCAGCGGCTTGAAAAATGGCCAGAACCTGCAAATTCCGTCTAAGTTCCCGGGTATTGAAAGGTTCATGGCGAACTGGAATGCCCATGGTCCTGGCTGCAAGATGAAACTGTTGTTCGACAGAGTACAGGATCCCAGAATGGAAGTTGCAGCACAGAGAACGCACGAATCGTTGAGCGGAGACGTTGAGCGAATGAACTAATTCGGAAAGTTAAGCGCAGAGAAGAGTTTAAAATTTTCATGCCGAATTGGGGACGGTGGCAGTTAATATTATTACGTCGTACGAGGGAAAGGTTTAATCAGATATAAATGGTGGTGCGAGTGAAGGTACGGCCAATCTCGTTTAAATGATATCAATACTTAATCACGTGATAAATGAAAGCCATACCTCATAAAACTGTACGTCGGAAGGCTGCGGAAACTGGTGGAGCATGGAGTTGGTGACGTCACGGAGCCGAACGCGTGCACAGTCAGACGTGGGATCATGATGACTCGGATAAGGCACTGATTTCCTTCGCCGGTAAAACACAAGGCGTCGCATCCTCCGGGTTAAAATGATGAGTTCGCCGGCAGGACTGGGATGAATCAGCATCATAATTAGCAGGTTGAACAATCCTTCTGTTAACACGGGAGTTACCACTGCAAGTTGCCAAAGAAATGATCACACGGCCGATGAAAAAGCTTGTTGCAGCTGGCAGAAAAGAAGTTACAGCCACCGGAAAAGAATTCACGGCAGCCGGAAAAAGATTCACGATATCATGGAAAATTACGGCTGTCACGGGAAAATTTTACGGCGGTGGGAAAAAAAATTACAGCTGGCGGGAAAAGATTTTACGGCTATGGGAAATATGTCGCAGCCGCTGGAAAGAAATGGCAGCTATGTGGAAATGATGTGGAAGTGACTTGGTCAATAAGGTGGCAGCCGCCGAGAAATAAGGTGGCAGCCGGGAAATGATGTGGCGGCTGCGGGAAAAAGATGTTGCAGCCGCCGAAGTTACAGCCGCCGAAATTGCAGCTGCCGGAATTGCAGCTGCCGGAGTTGCAGTTGTCGGAAAAGATTTGACGGCGGGCGGAAAAAAAAACATTACGGCTACCGGGAAGTGAAATGGCCGTGGCTGGTAAATGGAGTGGCAGCTGCGGAAAATGAGATGGCAGCCGCGGAAACTGGAGTTGCAGCCGCCGATGTTGCAGCCGCAAATGTTGCAGCCACCGATGTTGCAGCCGCTGATGTTGCAGCCGCAAATGTTGCAGCCGCCGATGTTGCAGCCGCAAAAGATTGACGGCTGACGGAAAGGGCATTATGGCTACCGGGAAATGGAGAATATGGTTGCCGGAAAAAGGATATACGGCTGCCGGAAAATATGTTGCAGCCGCCGGAAAATATGTTGCAGCTGCCGGAAAATATGTTGCAGCTGCCGAAATTTATTTTTTTTTTTTTTTTTTTTTTTATAACACAAGGACAGCACAGAGAGATTTTCATTATGGGCCCCAAACTGATCGTTCTCCTGGCGCTTCCCTGAAATTTTTTTTAAAAGACAACAGCAAGCAAAGAGATCAAATGCAAAGAGAAAGAAAACGACAACTATACGCTACAGCAAGAAATTATTTATGTACAGCAAATATAATTTTCATTTTAAGATTTGGCAAAGGTAGAAAAATGTTCCTGCTCTGGTGCCAATTGGTAGTTTGGATCAGCAGCAATCTGTGAAATGAATGCATCTTTCGAAATGGGCTTTCGATACAGTCGCAGTCTGTGGCCATTAGCAAGTAATGGTATACGGTTTTCATCAATGGTGACCAGGCGAACAGTGCCGTTGTCAAATACCCTGTCAACCAAATATGGACCCAGCCATCTTGTGCGTAATTTCCCTTTGAAATCTTTCTTGAATCTGGAGTCGTATAATAGTGCCCAGTCTCCTTCATGGAAGATTTTCTTTTTGATGAATCGGTCATGCCAATTAGATCTCTGTTGCTGAAGCAGCACAGTCTGGTCTACCGCAGCTAACCGTTTCTCATCCAATTCATTCAATTGATTCAATCTTCTTTTCTGGGCTTCTGTTACATCCAGGTTCATTTCAATGGTTGTTTTCAGGGTCTTGATCTCAAATTCAATTGGAAAGATGGCACTCTTACCATACACCAAATCATAGGGAGAAAAGCCCGTGGTGTTGCGCCAAGTCGTGCGATATGCCCACAGTGCTTCTGGAAGTCTGTCAGCCCAATCCCTTCGATGGCTTTTAACTGTTTTAGTAAGGATTGCTTCGATAACTTTATTAGTACTTTCCACCTGACCATTGGCCTGGGGATGATAAGGTGAAGCTATCTTGTGCTGCGCATGATACTTTCGGAGCAAGGATTCAAATTGGTGTGAAATAAATTGTGGTCCCCCATCGGTAACTACTTCCTTTGGTACTCCAAAACGGGTAAAAACTTCACTGTACAGGAAATCAATCACCGCCTGGTCATTTGCCTTAGCCAAAGCTACAGCTTCTACCCACTTAGTCATGTAATCTGTACACACCAAGATGTAAACCTTCTGTTTGGAAGGAGGGTTGATAGGACCAACAAAGTCCAATGCCCATCTATCAAACGGTTCTAGTACCACTTGGGGCTGTAAAGGCATCTGATCTGTCTTATTAGGTTAGCCCATCCTTTGGCAGCTGTCACAGGACTGAACATATCTTTTAGCATCTCTGAACAGTGTCGGCCAATAATAGCCCATCCGCAACGCCTTATGCCCTGTTCTTTTATCTGCAAAGTGTCCTCCGCAAGGTTCATCGTGACAGGCCTTCAGTATATGAAAGATCTCATCTTCCCTTACACATCTTCTAATTTCAAGATCAGGTCCTGTGTAAAAGAGATGGCCTTTGAGCCAACAATACCTGGCACTTTGCTGAATAATTTTTCTTTTCTCTCGTTTAGACATATGTGGCGGAAGCTTCCCTGCAGCCAAATAATTAGCAACGTCTGCATACCAGGGTGAATGAGCTGAGAGTGCGAATAAATGTTCATCCGGGAAAGCATCCTCAACAGGTGAACTGTCATCACTGTTAGTAAATCGTGATAAAAAATCAGCAACAACATTTTCTTTTCCAGGTTTATCTATAATAGTAATATCAAATTCCTGTAATAATAAAAGCCACCTGGTTACTCTGGCATTAGTGACAGATTTATTCATTAAATACTTAATGGCAGAGTGATCAGTATGCACAAATGTAGGATACCCAGTAATGTAATGCCGAAACTTATTAATAGAATAAACAATAGCAAGGAATTCTTTTTCAGTAACAGTATAATTTAGTTCAGCAGGGGCTAAGTTTTTACTAACATAATAAATAGCATAAGGCACTTGACCATCCTGCTGTCCTAGTACTGCTCCAATGGCGGTATCAGAAGCATCTGAAGAAATGTGGAAAGGTATGGTCCAATTAGGTCCCCTTAAAATAGGGGTTGTGGACAGTTTCTCTTTAAGCTCATCAAATGCTGTCTGGCATGCTGTACTCCATACAAACTGTGCGTCCTTCATTAACAATGAAAACAAAGGAGAAGCAAGTTTGGAGAAGTTTTCTATGAATCTCCTGTAATACCCAGCATGTCCCAGAAAACTTCGCACCTCTTTCTGAGTTGAAGGGGTTGGTATATTCTTTATCACCTTAATTTTTGAAGGATCCACTTGAATACCGTCAGTAGAGATGAAATGTCCTAATACCACCCCCTCACTCATCATCATGTGGCATTTTTCAGTGCTTAGTGAGAGGCGAGCCTGTTCACAGCGAATTAAAACCTTTTTCAAATTTTCCAGTGCTTCCTCAAAATCCCTGCCATAAGGAGTGAAATCATCCATAAAAACTTCCATGCTATCATTTACCAATTCAGAAAATATGCCAATCACAGCTCTTTGGAACGTTGCAGGTGCATTGCACAATCCAAAGGGAAGCACCCTGTAGGCGAACGTTCCCCAGGGGCAGGTGAAGGTGGTCTTATCCTGATCCTCTGGAGCAATCTGAATTTGATTGTACCCACTGAACCCATCCAGGAAGGAGAAGAACTTCTTCCCAGATAGGTTATCAAGTACCTGGTCAATAAATGGCAGAGGAAAGTGATCCTTCTGTGTAGCCTTGTTCAGCTCCCTATAATCGACACAGACTCTCCATTTACCATTTTTCTTGGGTACAATTACAAGTGGGGAAACCCACTCACTGTCTGAGATAGGATAGATGAATCCTGCTTCCAAGAGTTTCTGGATTTCTTCCTTCACTATATCCCTCAGATTGGGGTTCATGCATCGTTGGGGTTGACATACAGGCCGGGAGTCGTTTTTAATATAAATATGATGAGTGCACAGACTAGAAGGAATACCCTTCATGTCTGTATACTCCCAGGCGAATGCCCCCTTACGTTCCTTCAAGAGATTGGTTAGGCGCTTTTGTTCTTCTGAGGAGAGACCAGGATTGATGTTCAAAGTTCTTCCAGGCTCTACCTCAATAGGAATACTTCTCGAGTTTTTCAATACTGGGATTATGTTTGTGTCATTGGCTAGTGCTTCCTCCGTAAGCTGTTCTTGTTCTTCTTTACCGAGGGTACTGTTCAGGAGTTGATAAAATTCCTTGTCTACTGAAGCAGGTTCGCTAATGAAATTATTAATGGCATCGTCTTCTGTTTCATTTTTGAAGGTTAGTGCCTTCCCTATTGTTAGTAATGGCTGAACATCTTCCTCTTCTTCCTGTTCTATCCAAAGGGAGGTTTCAGTTTCTAGACTCGGCCGTGCTGGAGGGTACAGGGTGAGGTTTTTGGTTTCCATGCCATCAGATATAGTCATAGATCCTGATCGACAGCTGATACAAGCATCGGCTGTAGCCAACCAGGGCCTCCCCAAAATCAATGGATGTCCCCCCAGCTGTGATTTTGGTTGTAATACCAGAAAATCGGCAGGGTATTCCCATGAGTCTACTGAAATAACAAGGTCGTCCAAAATCCCTTCGGGTCTGATAGTGGATCTGTCTGCCAATTCTAAGATAGTAGGGGTCGGTCTAATATTGGTGAATCCGAGCTTCTTTACAGTCTCCATTGTTATAACATTGATCGCAGCTCCTAAATCTACTAGTACGTTGGGTATCTGCGTTTGTCCTATGTGTACAGTGACAGTAGGATTGCCGGGATCCTCATACTTAGTTATAGGGGTTTTTCCAGTCATTAAAGCGGATAAATTCCCTATAACATGAACAGTAGGAGGATCTCTGGGTTTCCTTCCCGGTCTTTTAGTGCACAGGTCCCGAACAGTTCTAGCATAGATAGGTACATCTTGAAGAGCTTGTAAAAGGGGAATCTTAACATAAAGGTTCTTCAATTCTCCTAGGAGATTGAACTGAGGTTGCCCCCCTTTTTGTGGCAGCATCAATCTCTCAGGGTAAGGTGGTTGTCTTACCAACTGGGTAGGCTGCGTGTTATCCACTTCATCGTTTAATGTTTCAACCCTCCCATCTGAGGGATGCTCAGCATCTTCAGTGATAGGAACCGGATCAAATGGATGCTGGGAACTCTCTCCTTTGTCATACACAGTTGATGGAATATTTTCTGCAGTTACACGTTCTACTAGCTTTCCAGATCGTAAGCGAATATCATTACAAGGCACAGGGGAGAGAGAGTAGGCTGGCATATTGAGAGCTTCCAATTGCTGGACTGTTTTATTATTTGGGTTAGGGTTAGGTTGGGCAGGCAGCTGAGGCCGTATTGGTATGTTAGGCACAGGATTATTTTGCAGCTGCAGCTGCGACTGCTGAGGTAGATATTGAGGATATTGCTGAAATTGAGGATATGGAGGATACGGTAACTGTTGAGGTGGAGGTGGTTGAGGAAACTGGTTCCCAGGATGGAAGTTCCTCCATCCAGGAGACCATGAAGTCGGTTGATGAGGTGGCTGTGTCCAAGGACTCCATGAATTATAACCTTGCATCGCAGGTTGAGGGGAATTCCACTGAGCATAATTTGAAGGGAATTGTGTATTCACATTTTGCATATTAGTATTCCAATTATTCAAATTATTCAAAAATGGAAATGAATCGGGAGACATACCTTGATTCCGGGGCTGCCAGGGTTTCTTCTGTGCAATAAAGTAGGCTGAATCCACCTCTGGAGTTGATGCCTGCAGAACAACCTTCACTTGGGGCAACGTGGGGCATTCTTTCATATCATGGTTCAGCTCGCACAGCTGACACACTTGTACTTTGTCAAGAGGGCATTCTTTCAGTGGATGAGTCTTTCTACATCGGGGACAAAACACACCTAGTGTGAGATCCTCCACTGCTTGTCTTTGCTTGGCCTTCAAGACGTCAATCTCTGAAGAGATAGAGCTCATCATTTCTGTTTTAAAATTTACAAGAAGATTGCCTATCTCTGCCCGTGTAGATCCCCCATTGGATGACTTCTGAGTTCTGTCAAAGACATCGCGTTCCAGCTTATCTCGTTTATTCTGCTTGTTATACCTAGAATATCCCCTGGAGTATCTCTTACATAATTCAACAATTGTCTCAAAGGGTTCTTTAGAGATATCTCCCTTTCCTAATAAATTTAGCATGTCTAAACAATCGTCCCTGATCCCTCGAAGCAGGATTATCTTAAGCACATCTAGTCCCATGTTCGTCTGTCCAGCTCTCTGCACATTGTACAGCAACCTCTCTACAAAATCCTCCAAGCTTTCATCCTCCTTTTGTACCATCTTGAATAACTCCTCCCTTTTGTCCCTGGTGTTGCAATATTCCTGATATTTTTCCAGGAACACTTGCTTCATCTTATTCCAATTAGCAACAGTCCCTCCCCCAAGGCTCATGAACCATCGTAATGCATTGTCCTTCAGGGTGGCAGGAAAAAGCTTTAACTTTTGAGCATCTGTGACATAATCATAGCTGCGACAGAGGATATCGAATTCAAAAAGGAATTCATCTGGATCCTCTGCCGCCCTGCCATGGAAGCGGGGGTAACACCGACGGTGAGATGTTTTTCATAGGAGCTGTCCCCTCTAGCTGCTATATTGGAAATTGCAATGTAGCCATAGTCTCTGGCGGGGAATTATCTTCATGATGGTATTGTACCACTGCTTCTTCCTCTTTGTTCTCATGTCTATTACTCATCTTTTCTTCTGTATCTTCTCCTTCGTTTGTTCCTTTGTTCTTTACCTCAGTTGTAACAGCTGCGTATTCTTCGGTTGTAACAGCTGCGTATTCTTCGGTTGCAACAGCTGAATCAGCTGTTACTTCTTTAGAAGGAGTATATGCAGGAATCACAGCTGCTCCTGTATCTTCCACTGTAGATCCTGATGCTAACGCTCCAGGATCAGCAGGGCCTCTTTTGATAGGAGTCCCCTGTTGACGAGATCTGATAGCTGAATCAGTTTTGTCAACAAGGTCGTCAATGAATGTTCTTCTGCCCAGCGGTGGACCTCGACCACGACCCGAACCACCTGTACTGTTAGTAATTTGTGGGGTTTTGGGGGTCGGGAGGTGATCGCGTTTTACCCCCCTCGTATTCATGCGAAGCAGATCATTTCAAAATCAACCAAAAGACTGACTAAAAGCAATTATCAGATCAACTAATGACTAGTGTTTAGTTTTCATCCTTCCCCGGCAACGGCGCCAAAATGTCAAGCACTCTAATTGCAGATAATTAAATATCAACACACAGAGCGTATGAAATTTATTGTCAACCCGAGAAAGTCTTTTTATTTCAAAGGACAAGTGCATAATATATGCTTAAACACAAAACCATTAGAAGTGAATATTTTATCTTCTATCATCCATGTTCACCCCAAGAATCTATGCAATCCCAATTGCCTTCTAACTGCTATACTACAATTCTTTTCTATTATGCATCAAGCAGAATTAATATCAGATCTAATCAATGATTGCAGGAAGGAAATCTCAATTGCATTCTAAAATAATCAACTGTCTAATTTAATCAAGCTGGGAATCATAAAGCATGACCTGAACATTACTCTAGAATTTGATAAAAGAGATTAAAGCAACTGTTCTAAGAAACTGGATTGCAAAATATAAATCAATCAACACATAACAGGAAATCTAATTTGTAAGAGCTCCTGGGATTACGTCTCAGCTGTAGGATGAACACAGCAGTGTGAACAGAAATTGAAATATGTAAAACAAACCTGACTCAGTCGACTGTTATTCGATACCATTCACCAATCTCACAAAAATATAATCAATTACTGAGAAATCCACACAATGAGTATTGCTGCTGCGTATAAAAGAAAGAACAAAGCATCACACAACGAGAAAGATGAAATCCTAAATTAACGCAGCAATCTCTGTGGAAGACGGGCCCAGTCTTCACACAGAGACGCTGGTTGAACAACACTCTCTTTAACTCAGAAGTAACTCCTTATATTAACAGAAGAATGAGTACACAGTTTTGGCTTGGCTGCTAATACAAGGTAAATTAATTGTTTGCTGTCCAACCCCTCAGTCGAGGCAATTCCCCATATTTATACATACAATTTGCAACATCTAAACCTATAATTGGGCAGCCATGAAGATCTCTGATCTTCAGGTGCCCTAAATAATCTAGCTGTTACAATGCGTGGCAGAACTAAAATATCCAAATATGAGAGAAGTATTAATTGTCCCAAGAGTGACGGTCCTTCCAGCTCACAGCTGGATTTGAGCAGCGACATACTTAAGATAGTTCTTCTGTTACAGCTGCCCTGCCACGACTGTGCCTTGATTGACGATTTAAGCCCCAAGGAACCTTCCACAAGCGATGAACGTTCCTTCATGACTTGTTCAGCTCCGATCTTCCTGCAGTCTATTGTCTTACTACCTTCATAAATCGCATCATGTTAGCACAGATTAAGAGATGCACAGCTTTAATCATCACAATCATAAGTATTAACACAATAAAACAATAATCGGCCATACCTTGGTAATTTGGGGAATAGATAAGGACAATAAGTTGAATTGCCAAGGTAATTGGTGTAAGACAAGGGAAGGGACGATGATAAATGATGGTCAAAAAGGGCCAATTCTGGGCTCAACAAGGCATTTGGTCGAAGCCTGTCACATATTTTTAACACATAACCATCGACTTAATAAACAGTAGCAGCGTTTTTATTGATACACACTTTACATACGATTTCCTTTTAAACATTCATAAGCTTATAAGTTCAAAACGAAGCATGATAGCATAGGTACGATTAAAACCTAGTTTACACAAACATTGCCAGTTTACACACAGATTGTTTAAACATGATTTATTTTCCATTTCTTGAATCAACGAGTGACAAGTTTCATACACGGGCCAAGCCCTAACACTACAAACACAAAACAGTCATGGCCACTTAAGTTTGGCAGAAAGGTATTATATTATCATCTCAATAGAGTTTGAAAACCCCACTTAAAACAAAGAAATGTTGCCAAGTTCGAAACCCAGAACTCAAACCCTGTACAAATATCAACTATTACATCAACTCTACAAACTAAGAAAAACAACCAGGGTTTACAACCACGATTTCCAGATTTGGCGATACAAATGTTTGCCACGATTTCTTCCAAGAGAACCTACGAGGGTGGAGATCACCGGGAGTTTTAATACATTGCCAGAATACATTTTCAGCTTTAAAATAAATACAAAAATTCTATGAGGCAGTTATCATTTGTTAGTTAATTATTATCATTCTGCAGATAGCGTTTATCTTATAAAATAGGCTATATCAAAAAAAAAAAATTTGCGATTTTTGGGATGTTACACTACGGAAGCACTGTGTTGTCAAATCTATGGATTGAGGTGCACTAGTGGACGAAATCATATAAATGGTATTGATCTCTCCTGAGGGAGGGAATTTCGGGGGGTGAATCTCCTCGATAGTGGTGATAGATGACTCAAGGGAATCGTCGGTTAACTTGTGAAGGAACAATCTATACTTAGGGAGATCTGGGCAGTGATGTGAGTAATGGCCATAAACACCACATATTGCACAAGGGTGGTTTGTACGTAGCGATTTATCATAGGGCTTAAGTGTAGGGTCAAGTTGGATGACTAGGATGTTGGGGTTATCTTCCAAAGTTTGTATATGCTTTTGAAGTGAAGGTAGGTGTGGGCATTGATGGGTAGCATGGCCCAAATCGTCACACAAAGAGCATTTACGGGGAACATGAAATGTTGGAGGGTTCTTCACTGTCCTAGGTGTAGATGGGGTAGAGTAAGTCTGTGGGCCCCTGCCCCCAGTGTGGCGGGGTGGAGGTGGTGCATTACTGGATGTTGATGTAGTTGCCACCCCTGGAGGTGGGCGGTTCATCACAATAATAGGTTGAACAGGTTGTAAAATGGCATTTGCTGTTGGAGGAGGATTTGGGGTAGGCAAGTACCACACAGGTAGTCCTAATGTTAACCCAAGAATATTAAGCGTAGACATTACTGGGGTGTTGATTGCTCCTGGAGGGGGAAATAGGAATGGGATAGTGTGGATTGGTGTGGCTCCGATATGACTGGGCACTGAGGGTGGTTGCGGAAGTAAAGGGGGATGATGTTTGGGTGCCTGTGTATTGTGTGAAAGGGTGCACAAATCAGATATTTCGGTTGTCTACAAAGGGGGTGGAATGGATTGGAACGTGGAAGTCATGGATGTATCTGAGTATATCTTGGGTCCGATTGTGGAGACGAACAATGTACGTGCGTTCTGAATGGGTTGTTCAATCATAGGGAGAATGTTTTCTGGTGTGGTGGGGGCGTTAGGATTGTAGTACGTCAGTTGATCGATCTTAACCACATGTACCTCATGGGGGAACATCATAGTCCAGAAGACGGATGAAGTGATAGCCTTCATGGAATACATGTAACTGCATCCAACTAAGAGGTTGTAATAAAGCTAGGCATTGATGACCTCTATATCAATAAGGATCATTTTTCCACCTAACTGAACGGGAACGTTGGCCAAGAGGCCTTGTGGTTGATCTGAACGACCATCGTGAGATTGTAATGTGGTGGTGGATGGTTGTAGTGTAGGGGATCCTAGCTTCTGCCAGAAAAATGTCGACATCACGCAGGTGGAGGCACCTTCATTGATGAATCACAAGATTTCGTATGCATACAAAAACCTGAAATGCTAATGTGGAAGGAAAACATGGTTCAGCTTGGTCCAAATCGAATGTCATCATTCGTGAGTCAAAAGGGTCTATCGTACCAATGGCGGATGACAATATTTTTCGTTGTGCAGGACAGTTTTTTAAAACTTATAGGGAAGACATAGCGGCGGGGGAGTGGGTTAATTCATCCAAAATATTATAATTTGAGGCGGCATGAGCATTAGTATTATTATTGATCTATCGTAGTGGGAAGCGTGGGGCTTTAGGGCCCCCGTCCAATGGTGTAATAGGTATGCATAATGGTTGATCAGTTGGAAGAGTGTTGGTGGATGGATTAGCTGGCATGGCTTCAGGGGTGGAGCCATATTGGTTTCGACGTGTTTGGAGGTGGACATCAGTTGATGACATCATTAACAGGTGGTGAGTACCTGAGTCTATGGGTTGGTGAGTAGTTGCCAAATAGGTGATCTGCTGCTATGGTGTCGCGGTTCCTTGAGGGGGATCCAACAGACGAGTGTTCTTTAATCCTTGCGTGGGTAAAGGATTCTGCAGCACCATGGGTTGTGGTTGAGAAGGTGGTGTTGGTTGTGCTGCGTGCCCTTGGCGTTGGGCGTCGTCAGTACAAAGTTGGCATGCTCGCTCCAACTGGGGGAAAGTGTGTGTGTAATGGTCGTATACCCCGCATATGGAACATGGATGGTTTGTTCATAAATTAGGGTTTTTACCATGTTTAGGTGGTCGATCAGGGTTTTGGTTGGTGGGAGAAAAGTTGTTATTATTCGGAGGATTGGGTGGCTAACCGCCTTGGTTTTAAGGTTGGTTGTTTCAACGATTGCGTCCTCTTCCGTAATTTTGTTGGCCTTGTTGATTACGTTGGGTATTCTGGTTTTGAGATTGATTCTGCTGTGCATACACTTTCCCTTTGGAAGTAGGGGGATTTTGAGGTTGTGCAGGTGCTGGAGCAGGCTACGGTGGATAGAAAGCGGGTGGGGATGGATGTGGTCTAGGTGCTAGTGCTGATGGTGGTTGTTAGTATGTCTGAGCGACTGGCGGTTGTGTTGCAGTAGGCGTTTCCTGTGGTGGGTAATAGGCCGCTGGGGCTCGTGAGTGAGCAGGAGCATGTGTGGCCTACTGATGGTAATACGTAGGAGGTGCAACTGGAGGTTGATAGGCTAAAGGTGCGTGACCATAACACTATGGTGGACATGAGGGTCCATGAGTGTGGTGGGGGTGTGCAATGGGAGCATATGAAGTTGTAGCTTCGGAGTGAGATGTGTCCCGCGAAAGATCGGGGCTTGTATTATTGCGCATAATGGAAAATGGTTGGTTGTGTGACGCAACAGTTCCAATGATGCCATCAGTAGCATGTGATTCCCCCAATGCATCATTCCAAGAGGAATCGCCACGGGGGGATTAAGGTAGAATGGTATACAAGTAGCTAGACTGGGTGTAGATCAGATCAAACTACTGGGCTTTCAGAATGGCTTCTTCTTCAGACAGGGGTCGTTCGGATGCCACATCCTTGGAAATGACTGAAATGAGATATTTTAGAAACCAATCTAGGAAGATACGGTCATCTAACCTGATCTTGCATAAGCTTCGGCGTTTATGCCACTCATGAATGTGATCAGTGATGTGGGTGGCCGTGTTTTTCCTACAATACAGTAGGATCTCTACTCCTGCATCGTAACAAATGGGTAACTGAAAGAACTGCATAAAGGTCGAGGCAATTAATGTAAACGCGGGGTGGGTCCCGTGAGGCTGCTCAATATACCACTTAGCTGCATATCCAGTGAAGGTCCATTGCAACAAGCGTAGGCGGATGGAATCATCCACTATGGATTTGGAGGAACACCATAGATGGAAAGACATGATGTGATTTTGGGGATCCTCCCCTGCCTTTCCCTCAAACTTAGGCATGTATGATGGAATTTTGGTAGGCATATGAGGCCAAGTAGGATCATGTCGGATAGGATCATTCGTCAATCTGGCTAGGTCTGGGAGGTTGAGACTAGCCATAAATGGAAAACTGGCAGAAGGATGTGATGTGGTCACTAGGGTGTATGTATTGGTGGTAGCATTAGTGTTCAGGCCACTACCCCCAAAGTGTGAAGTGGGAATATGAGCCATGACAGGGATGTGACCTCCAAACAGAGGTGTGGGAATCGTATGGGAGGGGCCTGCGCCTCCAAGTGTAACATGGGTTGCAGATGGAGCGGGATTGGGTCCAGTAACCATTGGAATTGGCATAGTGATAGGGATGGTAGGTGTAGTCCCCATCGAGGGCATACCCAGGATAGGTGTTGTAGTGGTGGCTATCATGGTGGCTGGGGTGGTGGTGGATGCTCCACCTATGGTCCCTATGAAGAATGGGTTGGAAGTCATGTTAGCCATGGGGCTAGATGGTGTTGTTTACATAGGGTTTTCTGATTTTGCCTCAGAGTCAGATGTGAAATGAGGGGCGTCAGAATCGGGTTACGAGGCTCTATGTCGATGACGGGTGGTGTTAAGTGACAAGGCTCTACGCCTTTGACGAGTGGTGTCAAGTGAACCGTGTTGTGGGGATTCACTCTGGAAGTGTCGAGAACATCTCGGGGACTCAATGGTGATAAACTAATAGTAAAACTAGTGGGTAGTGGCGAGTGAAAAGCTCGAAAAGCCTAATGCAACCAAGTGTGCAGAAAGGGAGCGCAAAAAATATGGCACTCAGGCCAACAACAATCTCAAAATGCTCACTGTAACAGTTGTGCTACGGTAAACGGAGTGGCAAGAAAAAGTGGTCAGAATACCAACAAGCAAATGGCTCCTAAAAAAGAAAAAATTGTGTACTTGCTAAATGAGGGGGAGGTAAGAGAGCATGAAAAAACCTAACTAAAAGGTATGCTGGCTCAAACGAGATGTATCCTTTGTAAGGTGATGAAATCCAAGTCAAACAATACGAAAAGCAAAAACAAATGGATAAATGTCCCCCTACCAGGAGGGACAGCGGGTAAAAGAATCCTAGAAGAATGGCTACTAAGATACCTCGTTCATGACACGTCTAGAAAGTTAAATATCTAGGTCTTGTTCTATCGCCATCATACTCCCAACAGGGTACTACAATGATAACAATGAGTAGGTAGCCTTCGGTTACTGAATGGCTTGCGATATTCCACTCAGGCCTCCGGAACCAGTCTTGCTACTTCGACCCTCCTAGGGGAGAGGCCTTTCCGAAAAATTGGTGTATAACCATGTCAACAAATACTAGGGGATTTTGGTACCCTAACAGACAACAACTATGTATCAAGTGAAAATGACTGAGGGGTGTTATTTGGATGCCTATCCCCCCTGTCCTACCTAACTACAATGTTCTTTTGTGTTCCCCAAGTGGGGTTAAATGGTTGGTTCAGTTAAGTAAATTTTATGTCTCACTTAGATTAAGGTGACAGAGTGTGTGTAAGTGTGATGATGTACCAAATGAAATGCCACACTTGGGAAAATATATACCAAATGTAAATGCTGAAAATTTTAACTTGCAAATGCTGAAATTTAACTGTAAATGCTTAAAATTTTATTTTCAATAAAAATATGTAAAGTGCTATAATGAAGCAAATAGCAGAAAAATAAAAGGAATAGCTTGGGATGCAGGTAAAACAGGTGGCTGTCAGGGTGCAGAAAAAGATGCAACAAAATCAGGGCCAAAATGGGTGACAAAAACTCAGAAAATAGATCACAGGTTTCGGGCCGAAACTGGGGATCTGGGTCGCGGCTATCTGAGAAAAATCTAGTGATCTGGATCGCGACTGTGAGGCCGAAAGACGCGATCTGGATCACGACTTTTAAGATGAAGGATCTGATTTGGATCACGGCAGGGAGGCCGAAGGACACGATGTGGATCGCGGGGGAGAGGCCGAAAGACACGATGTGGATCACGGCGGTGAGGCTAACTTAGGTGATCTAACTCGCAGATGTGAGGTGGGAAGTCGCGATCTGGATCATAGCTATAGGTATGGATGTTGCGGTTTGAATCGCAGGTATAATGGAGAGGCGATCTGGATCGCGGGTTTTGGAGTGAAACCAGGGGGTCTGGATCACGGGTTTCAGGTCGAAACTAGGGGTTCTGGGTCATGGTTTTTTGGCTAAACAACTGCGATCTGGATCGCGTCTATGGGTTGGAAACCTGCGATTTATGACACGGAAATGGATGCTGAAAATGATAGCCGAAACAAAAAAATGGGGACTGTAGGGCTTACAGAAACAACAAAGGGCTTGGGCTGCAATTTATAGGCTTAAGGGTAAACCAGATCTATGATGTTAAAGTAAAATAACAACTAAAATAAGAACAAAACTAAATCTAACCAGAGATTCATAAAAGTGGATTCGCCAAAACTGTGGCTAGGATTTTCACCCTAGCTTGTGTGAATGGGCACCTACTAAGGAGAATGGACTTCTTAGTAGTTGTTCAATAATATGTAAAAACAAGATGCAAGATCTATAAAATTTTAATCATTAACATGTGCATGAAAGTAAATCTAAATCTAAAATAGTAAAAAAATAAATAACCATGAGAGATATAGTAAAAAATAATATTTTGTATTAAAGAGCAAACTAGGGTTTGCAATGGTGTTACCTCAAATGATGAGGTTGATGGAGCTTGTGCAGTTGCATGGACGAGGTGCTCCAGTGCTCCAATGGTCTCTTCTTCTCCAAGATGCTAATGGGGAACTCAAGCTCAAATGGGAGGCTAGGGTTCTCAAGAATGATTTTGGCAGCATAAGGATAAGTAAGAATGTGGATGGATAATGGGGAGCCTCTATCACATTTTTATAGATTTTGGGTGATGGAGAATAAAACTATGATTTTGGGTAACCAATGGTATTGGTAAAATGGTTTAGGGTTTCTTTTCCTCTTTTTCCCTCTTTTTTCCTTTTTTGAATTTTATTCCCTTTTAATTGATTTTTGGGAATTTTGGACCCCTTTGGAGGGTTTTTGGTATTTTTTGAGGAAATTTAACTATTTTGAGGAGAAAAATATGGATTTTGTCCTTTTTGGTGACCATTTGAGGGTTTTAGTGGCTAAAATGGTAGGAAAAGTGGACAAATGGATCATGTGACTAGGGAGATGAGCTAGTGAGCATTTTTTGGGTGTCAACAGTGGGTGGCCTCATTGATGAACTTTCACATATATCCACTCTTGTATTGGTCGTGCTTGTGTCATTATCTTTTCATGGATCTACGCTTGTAGTCTAGTAGCCATAATTTGTCTTCAATCATTGTTGATTTAGTACTATCATGGATCTGCGTTGTATTGGTCGGCAACCATGCTTTAAGTCTGTTGTTCCGGGCATGGGTATGCCTGCTTGAGGGTTATTCGACATATTGATGATGTTTCCTTGTAGCTCTTCTCTGGTTCCCTTTCAGCTATCTCTGCATACTTCCTTATTGGTAAAGTGTTTCGGCCATCAAATACCTTCTGATATGACACTTTAGGGGGCATCTGTTGTACCTCAAATTATCACTCCGTACACCATTGAGAGTCTTCATGCCATATGACCATTAAGAACATGATGTTCATACCTCCTAATAAGTGTTGAGACCCATCCTCATCATGTTGGTCCCCTCCCCAGAGGCAAATCCAACTCTTAAAGGTTGAATGCCACTTCACCAAGGCCATCTTGCCAATATTTTCGTGCCTGCTACTGGTGCAAGGATCGAAAATACAACCTTTTCGCTCTTGGTATTCCTGCTGGGGTGCGGAAATTACAACCTTCTTCGTGCTATGCTCAGTCCCCGGGGCACGAAAATCCCTCAACAACCATATTCCTTGGTTTTAGGATCTTGAATCTCGAGGATATTTTATTGGGATAGGGATTCCTCTTGAATATTAGCTCACCCTCCTTCCTTGGCATGATTCATCTCCTTGATCCATCTTTTATTCATCTAGATTCATAATTCTCTCTTAGTGGTTGGCCTCCCAAATCCTATCAGAAGAATTTCATCCATGAGCTAAGCGAAGAAATTTTGGAGGCATCAAAATTATGATCTCAGAAGTCTTGCATAGGTAGCAAAGGAGAGCTTGGAAGGAGGTGATACCATCTTGGACATCAAGGTATAATGTTGTAATTATCTTATCTAGCTTTCTTAATGATAACTTGGATTATTCTCCCATATCTTGTCTTTTATTGTTTTGATGCATGATATGTTATAGCTTAGATTTAGATCAATACATCTATTGCTTGGAGGTTCTTGGCCTTTTGTCTTGTTCAAACAGGTTCAACTTTTGGAAATCAAACTTGGAGCTGGAGCTAAGACAACCAACGAACCAGAGGTAAGTCTCATTGATTCCTTTTCTTCTTATGCTTGATATATTGTGTTAGATCAAGGATAATAAACTACCATTTGTTTTGTTTCTTTCATAGATTGGACATTTGTAAACTTAGTTCAATATTTGGGAGGGTTTAACTGTCCATAGGACCAATTCTCTAACACAATATCATAGGTCTTTCATGCTCTAACACACATCTTCTCAAGACTTCATCTAGACCCAATTTATACAATTGTCCTACAATAAGCTGATAATCTGTTGCTTTTACTACCAACTATTTCTTCTATGCTATTATATTATAATCCTTAGGATCCATTCTTGTACTCAATAAATGAACAATATCTTCGAAGTAATTATACACCATCTTTACTGAAAACAATTGCACATCAATCAAATTATCATCTAAGCTTATTTGTTCTTATCATGTTTCCAACCTCGGCGAATGATCAAGACTTGCATTTAACTTTCCTAGTTTGACTACAATTTCAAAATCATATTCTTGAAATATTAACAACCACCTGCAGAACCCCCCCCAACACTAACTTATTAACCAGGTATCTTAAAACAAAATCATCAATATACATTTTAAAATGAGACCCTAGCAAATAATGTATACATTTTTGCATTGCATATACCATTCCTAAACCCTCTCTTTCTTTCATGGTATAGTTCCTTTCAACTATTGATAAGTTTTTGTTGGAAAAAGGAATTGGGTGATCTATATCTCCCTCTCCAGACTGTGGCAAAAATGCACCCAAGGATATGGATGAAGAATCAACATGTACATGAAACTCTTTTATCCAATATGGAAAGACCAAAATTGCCGCAATCACCATCTTTTCTTTCAATCTGTCCAAACTCTTCTGGAACTCCTCATACCACTGGAATTTAACATCCTTTTTCAACAATTTCTCCATAAGAGCAGTAATTTGTGCATACACTTTAATGAATTTATGTACTAACCTTTATGTCCCAATTTTGTTCTCAACTGTCACACTGATCCTGGCAGTGGAAGATTTACAATAATAGCAATTTTGGCATGATCCATCAAAAGAACCTATTTACATACCACATGTCCCAGTAAAATTACAAAAGGAGCACAACAGATACATTTCTTAAAATTTAAAGAGATATGGTATTTTCTACATTGGTCCAACATCAACCTTAAATTCTCAATATGATTCTTCAACAAACTAAAAACTATCCAATCATCAAAGTAAACCTCCAAAACATTGTGGATAAATTCCTTGAAAGTTGTGACAACTACCTGGGAAAAAATAGTAGGGGCATTTTTCAAGCCAAATGGCATTATTGTATACTAGTAGCAACCCCACTCTGTTGAAAATGTAGTCTTATGTCGATCTTCCTATGCAATCTTGATTTGATGATAACCAGAAAACCCATTAGTAAATGAGTAGGCCTCCTGTCCTCCAACGTTCTCTAAGACCTCATATGTAAAAGGGGTGGGAAAGGATCTTGTAAGCATGCATCTTTCAAATTTATGAGATTGACACATATTCTAACTTCCCCTATCTTCTTATCCTAAACTACCATAGGGATAATCCACTATGACTCTTCAATAGGTTCAATGATTCCTGCATAAAACATTCTGTCAATTTCTTCCTTCACCTTCTCTTTATATCTTGGATTTAATCTGTAAGGTATCTTCTTAATAAGATTCACATTAGGCTTAAGTGGAATCTTCATTTGTCCTAAGTCACCAACAATACCCTTCATCTCTGAAAATGTGGATGGGAACAGATCCTAAGATTCATGCAACAAGTTAGTAATTTTTCTGACAGTCTCGTCATCCTAGTAATCCCCAATATTAACAAACTTAGGATTTTCTTCTGACCCAATATTCACTTTTCTAGTCTTTAAAGGTTGCAAAAAGTTAGCATATTCTATCTCAGGTCCCTCTATGTCACAGTTACCTTATGTTTTTGGTATATGCAAATCCCTTGGGTCATCAAGTTCTTGGTCTCCAGTAATATTGTAGCACTCTAATTCCTACTCAAATGTTTCAACCCAATTTGACATGTTGTAAATAGGTAAAGAAACTTCTTCAAATATTTTCTCCTTGATCACTTGTAGAGCTTCATCCACTGTTGGACTCTCATCCTCAAAACTAAAAGTCACCTTAAAGTTCAAGATCATATTTTCCCACTCTGTCATTCCACGTCGTAGTTCCAGTTCAGTATATCAGTTTCTTGGTACTATATCCAAGGTATGAACAAACATGTGTACCCATTCCTGCTTAGGCACAAATCTCCATGTCATAGTGCATTCCATTAAATGCTCAGTAGTACTGGTCAACCCATTAAACGTCACCGTACCATATTTAAGTGCTTCTCCAAACCTAATTTCTAACATCCTTTTACATTGTCACTAACATTCTATATTATTCTTGTGAGTATTCCACCACCGTGCTGGGGTAGACTCTAGGGATACATCTAAATATAATACCTTGTGTTGCTCCAGAAATTGCAAGTCAATCTCAGAAATAAAAGAATCTAGATTTGCTAAAGCATCATACACATGTGGGTTACATACCTCTATTCCGATCCAACACAATGACTTGGAGATGCGAGCACACCTCCTCATAAATACCTCATGTAGTCTATTTTTCCAATTTTCCAGTCCTTCATCTGAATCTGACACACATGAGATGATACTACACCAACTCAGGTTTCCATATTCTATAGGGTTGTTATAGTCATACATTTTTGACATCATATTATAAATATTTTTCATTTCTTGAGCATCGTTTTCTTCTCTAACAGCTTTGACATATCTCTAACCTTCTAAAGGATCCATGGGTGCAATAACTCTGGTTTTTCCTCCTTTGAATTTCATCAACCTCTTTTTCAAATTAATAATAGCCTAGTTATCCAATATATCCCAATCTATTACAAGTAATGTCGGATAAGGGTTAGTATCATTTATAATTTCAGTAACTTCAAAATATGAAAATCTTCGCAATCCTTCCACTTTGATAGGTACCCCTACCAACCTACCAAATGGGACCACTTTTTGTTGATTTGATAATCTTAACCGTATTGGTGAACATACAAGCTTAAGATTACCCGTGTTTTACCATGTTTGCTTAGTAAGTACATTCACATTTGACCCCACGTCTAGAATAATAAAATCCATATCATAATCCCTGACTTCATCACTAAGTCACATTTCCCTACAAGTCCTCTGTTAGAAAAACAGGATCGCAGAGCAATAACAATAAACAGAAATGAAAATATAATCACACATACACATTACAAGAGAGACACAAATATATCGTGGTTCACCCAACTTGGGCTATGTCCACACTGAATTTGCCAGTCCTTATTATTATTACCGTCTAGCATGGTGAAGGGATACAACCTGCAGCACAACCGCTGCACTTCCTCTTCTCTGTTTCACAGTCTCTCTCCTGATCTCGGAGATCTTTTCAATGCATAAAACCTAATACATCATCATCCCTAGCCGTATTACGATGTCTTTATTTTATAAGGGAAATACAATGGGAAAATACCACTGGATACCCAAAACCATGGGCCCGCAAAACAGCTGGCGAAAACAACCCCAAAAATTTTCTTCGGGGGCGCTGCCCCTGGACCCCCCAGCCAGGGGGGATGGTCCCCCCTGGAACCCCGTGAGGGGGCGATGCCCCCCCACACCCCCCCGCTGGGGTGACTGTACAGTCCACCTACATATCATATAAAAATGGGGTACAAACATGGCTGATACAATATCATCTATGAGACTAGAAGATCTTGCTCCACAACCAACATCCTCCTCTTTTGTTGGAATTGATTGACAGTTATTTCTTCAACGGGTTCTACTATTTTTCGATTACATTGATCAATCAAACTACGAAGTTCTTTTACCTCTTTTTCATCTTTTAATAGATCTAAACAAATTTGCAAGAAATTCTTTAAAGGCCTTACCTTTCCCAATGATATCTTTGGAATCATCCAATCATAAATTAGAGGCATATTGTATATTGGATTTGTATCATATATTGGTTGAGTCTGTGAAGTGGATTCTCCTCGGTTTGTATTGAGTATACAAAGGGATAAATTGGGAAATTGTATTATTTTTAATATTTCGATGATGAGGCTCATGCAATGTGACATCATGATGAAAAATTATATGTTCATAATACCAACCACTAAAATGTCCAATTCACTCCTAATACTTACTGTTTGGATATCCACATCATCATTTTCAGGACCTTGCATGCAATTAGGGTTTGCATGCATCCCAGTCACCAGGTTGATGCCTCCAACACCTTATCCACTTCATTCTAGCACCTGGGAGCTCCTTCCATTAGATTTGTATCCCTCCTAGTCAGGAAGGTGCCCACTTCTCACCTACTGCCAGAGAACGGTGCACTTCTTCACCTACCACTGCAGTTCCACTTCAGTTAGCTCTGATTCTCCTTGATTTGAGGCTAGTTTCACTCCCGACTGACTGTTTCAATCCGTTGGACCTCCAGATTGACTAGGTGACTTGTTTTGACTTCAGTTAAGCCTCCCATATGCCCTCCACTGAGTCTCCTTCCCTATATCAGTGCTACATACTTCAGTTACACTCAGTTAGACTTAGATTCACACCTGGATGACTGGTTCTTGTGCATTGATGACCACCACTAATTGATGATGAGAACTCCTAGTTGGAGTCAAGCTACACCATTCAGTAATTCGAATGACCTTCTTAGTCAATTCAAATTGCTCAGTCATTGTTACTGTATTGTATTGTAATTATTCACCCTCATTGGGATATTGAGCACTGATGCATGTTTTGCACAGTTTTACACCATTTTTCTGAGTTTCATCTATTGTGATTGATTTACTTGTTCATTAGATATGTTGTGACTAATTTTACATGGTATCAGAGCCATGGCAGGGACAAGATCTCTCTTCTATAGGTGTTCTACATGAAGATTGAGCAATTTTTGCTCACTTTGCAGCAGTTTTCTGCAATTGCAGCTATTGCTCCATAATGGTTCTTGTTTGCTTGTGATTTGCAAGTTTCTTACTTCCTCCATTTGCATTTGCTATTGCAAAGATGGAAGCTTCTTCTTCACAAAATTTTCTTACACCATTCAACTATGATGAATGGAAACCAAAGATGATTGTATGCTTGAAGAGACAATGTCTTTTTGATATGTGCATTGGTAATACAAGAGATTTTGATTCCGATGAAGAGGAGAATGATTGGCTCAATGATTGTGACAAAGATTTTGGATCAATATGTCTTGCTATGTCTCCTTGTATGTGCTACCTCAGTAAGACTGCTGAAAATCCAAGTGATCTATGGGTCCAACTTGATAGAGAATTTGGAAAGCAGGAAGAATAGGATCATGCTAGCCTTTTGGAGAACAAGCCCAGTGAGATCTCCTTATGTTTTCTTTCTGATCATGTCTTGGCCTCAACAATTGTTCAAGATGAAGAAGAAACTGTAGATTCAAAACTCACTCTCTCAAAGTCTTCTATTTCGAATTCTGAGCAAGATAAACAAGCTCATACTCTAGATTCCGAAGAGGTTCCTGAATCCTCTCTTTCACATGAGTTTGTCGGCATGCAGAATAATGATCTACTTGAAGTTTTGGAGGTAAAATCTGATTTTGGAGGTAAAGCATTCACCCTACTTGATTGCATGCCTCTGATAGACTTATGTTCTATCATTTGCAAAGTTTCTCAGATTTTTAATGAAGATGAAGAGCACTACCATTTGCTTGAGTTCAATTCTCATGCACTTTTTGCTGATTTTGGTTTTGATCTCACCCTTGTTGGTTCAAAGGAGATCTCAAGAAACCATTCATCTATTTTTGGAGCTGATTTAACTTCTATTGATAAGAAGTTCAAGTTTCAAGATCTATTAGATCTGATTGGAGCTATTCCTACCTCACTTGGTTCGAATCACAGGTTCCAGGATCATCCTCATATTTTCAGATTTGTTCTCACAATTTTAAGTATGAAGAGCAAGTTCATAAAGTCTCCACATTCGCTTGCATCCACTGATGGAGAATTCAAGCACATGTTTTTGGAGCATGATCCATTTACTCCCAAGAGTAAGATACCTCTAGACATATCTACTTGATTTTGGAGCAGTTAAATCTTTTGGTGTGCTACAGTCTATTTTGAGGGGGGGTATTTTTCCCATGAAGTTTTCTCCATTTCCTCGGTTTATTAATTGTTATTAGTTTGGATTATTATTGTATTGGTGTGACCTTTGGTCTTAGTAACCAAGGCCCTACATTATTTTATTTTTTTACATCATAGTCTAGCTTGAGGGGGGGGTGTTCGGATATCCACATCATCATTTTCAAGACCTTGCATGCAATTAGGGTTTGCATGCATCCCAGTCACCACGTTGATGCCTCCAACACCTTATCCACTTCATTCTAGCACCCGGGAGATCCTTCCATCATAGTTTTAGCCCACCTAGTCAGGAAGGCACCCACTTCTCACCTACTGCTAGAGAAGGGCGCACTTCTTCACCTACCACTGCAGTTCCACTTCAGTTACACTCAGTTAGCTCTGATTCTCCTTGATTTGAGGCTAGTTTCACTCCTGACTGACTGTTTCACTCCGTTGGACCTCCATATTGACTAGATGACTTGTTCTGACTTCAGTTAAGCCTCCCATGCGCCCTCCACTGAGTCTCCTTCCCTATATTAGTGCTACACACTTCAGTTACGCTTGTTACACTCAGTTAGACTCAGATTCACACTTGGATGACTAGTTCTTGTGCATTGGTGACCACCACTGATTGATGATGAGGACTCCTAGTTGGAGTCAAGCTACACCATTCAGTAATTCGAATGACCTTCTTAGTCAATTCGAAGTGCCTAGTCATTGTTATTGTATTGTATTGTAATTATTCACCCTCATTGGGATATTAAGCACTGATGCATGTTTTGCATAGTTTTACACCATTTTTCTGAGTTTCATCTATTGTGATTTATTTACTTGTTCATTAGATCTACTATGACTAATTTTACACTTACAACCAGGTGAATAAATTGCTACGATCTCTTAGTGTATTTCAACAATGTCATGGTCATGGGTTCTAGATTTAGGATCCACCTTACTTACCTCATCTATGTAGTGCATCAAGAAGAGATTATATATGTGTTTATGTGGATGAAATTTCTCTAGATATCCTTGAAAGTAAGTTATCTAAATGAACCACTGATTGGTAGTGCAACAAAATTATTAAATACTATTTTGAATCAGAAAATGATGCATCTAAATTTCCTAGATGAACAAAGTTTGTTTCTAAAGAAATATACACTGTAAATAAGACCGAGATAAAAAATCCATATAAGAATATATATATTAAATATAAATTGATGAGATGATGACAAATTGCAAATATAGGCTCCTATGTATATATACCCATGCAGGGTGCCCTTTCATAAGAGGTGTGACCTTTCAAAAATAAGGTGTCTCTTCATTACATATTCGATTATTGAATATTAATTATTAACTTGTTATTAATATGTAAATATTATATATATTTTTGTTTATTACATTGTCTCTCGCTTATAAATGCTTTGTCCTCAAAGCATTATCATGGAAGACTTTATCCTTTGTTTTTGCTCGTGTTGTCTTCTCGTGATATTTTGTGCTGGGGGCTACGACACTTGACGAAACGAGACAATATGAGTTACAAATTCCCAAATAAAAATGTTGCATCATTTGTGAAGTGGTCCATCCGAAGTTAACCTTCATTGGGACCTTTTTCTTATTGATTTGTTGGACGGAACTTCTCGTTTTTTGCTTCCACCCAGTTTGTTGATTTTGTCTCCATTGTTTTTTGAAATCATAACTCATCTGTTTCTATTCCTTTTGACCATGTCATTGGTCATATCGATTCTTGTGATTTGGATGATGATAAGGAATCCTAATATTTTGTGATTGTTCTTCGGAACCATCTTCTTCTAATGTTAGTGATTTGTCAATATAAGCATTCTTCTGAATTTGAGCATTGATTGACTCAGTATTGGTTCCCTCTTTTGTTGTTTGAATTTGAGTGTCTGATGACTTCTCTATTGGGCCATTCATTGTTTATTTGTTGACTAATGATCCTTTGCAATCTAACTCTTCATGTAAATATTTCTTATCATGCTTTTGCTTTCTAACTTGTATAAGTAAGTCTTGATTATGTCTCCTTAAGCATAGGAGTTCTTCCTTCAAATCTAACTTGTCACCTTCATTTTGAGTATCTTGATTCTCTTGCTCCGTTTCCTTGAACCTTTTTATTTGTTCTAGCAATTCCTGATTATCCTTCTTTAAGGAAGAATTTTCTTCATCTTTTCTTGATATTATTTTCTGAAGATCTTGATTCTCCTCTTCTAACTTTTGATTGCACTACATTTTTTCTTTTGTCTTCTTGAATTGAACAAGTAATTTTTTAGTATGATCTCTTAAATGATAGATCTCTTCATCTTTTTCTAGTAAAATTTTGTCATCTTTCTTCTTGGAATCTTCATTTTCCCTTAGTAATTTCTGATTATGATAATTCTCATTTTTTAATTCCATAATTTGAGTAAACAACTCCTTATTCTTCTTTTCTAGATAAAAAATTCGTTTCTGTACTAGCTCACATAGTATAGATTGACATTGCATAGATTCCATTTTGTTTTTGACCAAATTCCACTAATAGATAATAAGTTTCAATGCTTTTTTTTTACTTCAAACTTCCTTGATATACCTTAGTTCACTTGAAGTATATAACTACTTCACTTTTTATATATATATATATATATATAATCCCTTTTATATTTTATTTTTTTACAACTTTGGGAAGGTTTTTTATATGTACTTTTTTAAAAACTTGAATGCCTTTATTAGGGCTTATATCATACTTTATCTTATATATTATAGTATAAGACTTGCACTTTATGAGATATATATATATATGTTTCCTTTATGAATTTTCTAAAAAATAAACCTTTTTGTATACCATTACTTGACTTGGACTTGGGTTATACAAGGCCCTTGCACTTATACCCTTTTTATATATACGTGCACTTCTTTATTTTTGGAGTTTGAATTTAGACTTTTGTACTATCTTTATAAATTTCACTTAAAACTTATGAAATATTCTTTTCTCTTATTTGTATGACTTAAATATGATTTTTTTCACTAATAAAATAATAATTTTTTAATATTATATAGTCAAACAATGACGTTTCACTTTCATTAATTACACTTTAACCCTTTGTGACGTTTCACGGATCACTTTAATTTAAAACTTGGGCCTTTGATAAGTCAACGTTGCGACTTGTTCCAAGCGATGCGCCGCTACTTTTTCCAAGGTGATAGTCGACGGATGTGGGAGGAAGTGCAGGATGGTGCGGTAAAGGACGTGCAGACTAGAGGGAGGGCAGCACGTGGAGTGTGGTGGAGAGGGAAGGGATGAGAGGGGTGGGCAGGGGTTAAATTTGACACCCATATCCCTGTTTTTTTCGTTTTTTACCTGTAAATGACTAGTTGACATCAGTAATGAAGTCTATTAAATTTTAAAAACCGTCAATTTGATGGACACGGTCAAAAAATGCCCGTATGTAAATTTTGTATATATTATAAATTATATATTATAGCATGGACTTAAAGATGTGAAGTATGGTAATGGAGTGGTTGTGACGCGTGACTCTGTGAGTTAGTGTGCGCCGACGCAGTGGGTTGTGGCTAGCTCAACCTTCAGGGCTCCGACAGCAGTCCAGTTGGCTACAGTACAAAGTTGTACAAAGTTGTTGGGTATCATTTAATGCCCAGGTTGGCAGCCTACAGGTGCCAATGCCATCATAAATGCACACTAAGTATAGGAACGCCGCAACGCAGATTCAGTACACATGAAGCCTGAAGGATCCATACTTCCAGTTCTTGCACCATAAGCACTACCAGATACATACCCATTAGTAATTTAGTGGATCCAAATTTCCAATAGCAAAGGCACCTAATCTATACACAGTTTGATACCCAGTTGGCAGTGACCAGTCCCAGAAGCAGATGCAGCAGTAGCTCCAGGAGCAGGAGGTGCAGTAAATGCATCGTTGGAAATTGGAAGTTTCGAACGATTCGCCTCACGCGGCAGACTGCGGTCGGCACGCCTGCGTCTTAAGCCTTGAGGCCTGGACAGGGTGTGAGTGGTGACTGCAGAACTTCCTTCAGGCTTCACCGAACCTTCGAAGGTTAGTACACCATTTTCACATCTAGGCTCTGGTTTGAATCATTTCAATCACACTTTTTTCATCCTGTGTAGTGTAAATGAATGTTTGTGGTGCAAAGTTCGAGTCTCGACCACTATCTTGTCTAGTGGCTTGCCATGACGTATATAGTTACAGTTTTATAGTTTATCATTGAGCTTCTCGTGTCATTCACCTTATCCGGTCTCAGACTTTGGCATAAGAGGTGAGGCAAGCTGCAGGCTGCAGGCTGCACTTGTTACTTGTTAGTACTTCGTTACTAGTTAGATATAACTTCAAAACTGTAGACTTCATGATTGTGTCGACGTGTGAGGTCCATTATCCCTACCTGTAACTCGAAATCTCTTATACAGATGAATATGGATCCTTAACGAAGAGATCAAACTGGGTTTTCATCAGGTACCCACTATTGTTAGCTTTATCGTCATTATTATTGGAAACCCTTTTAAATGGACATGGATCCTTAAACCGTGCAAGGCTCCCTCTGACCCTCCTATGCCTTGCAAGAGGATCCTTCACCCATGAGTTAAAAGAATTAAAAAACCAATCGTTTGGAGCCAAACTAGTTTAGGAATCATCCGTCCTTTGGGTCCCCATCCAACGACTGCTGTGAAATATGGAATGAGTTTATGGTTTGTGAATAGGCAGAACAGAGCCCTCTACGCACTTGGAAATCACAGGTCATGATTCCAACAGGTCGCAATTCCTCCTTCAACGAACAGAGCCAACTTCTTCTGAGTTCGAATTCATGTTATTACATCCATTTCTGCACACAATTGAACTGGAAATCAACACGCACTGTCTTGGATTCTACGAGCTAGTAATAATCTCGATTTCCTCTACTTATACAGAGTCTATTTCTATCTCTGATACAGATCCTCAAATGATAACACAGTGAATCCTCGAAAAACAAATCATCTCCTTATCAATTATCTCAACTCCTCTAGGTTTGATTCAGATGACATATTCATTTTAATCGATTCTTAATTCCAAATATGCATTCAACTGGAACTCACCCATCAAATAATACACAATGACAATTATATAATGGATAAACCCTTCCTTTCATTAATAAAACCGTAAATATATATACTCAGAAACTCTTACTCTCCTCTTGTCCTGTTCTCTACAATTCTCAGTCCTCTGACTATCAAGATTTTAACTTGATTTCACCCTTGTCGACAGGTACTCAACCATTGTGAATTTCAACCCTTCCACAGGTTATTCTCCCTCGTACTCATACAATAACTACAGAAATACTATGCAACCTCTTCATGCTTCAGTTCCTTCATATGCAGTCTCTTCATCACACGAGTCAAGCTTATCCTTTGCCTTCATTCACACAGACTCCTCCTATCTTATACATTTCCAAGGCAGCAATTCTGTCTAGTATAATAGGTTAATACCCTAATATTAATTCGTGCTTCACACAGACGCACAGAACTCTGCAAGTTTAATGCTCATACATAAATGAAGAATTCCATTCACACATCACACAAAATGATTGAATTTCCTTTCTATTAACAAAACAATAGCTATACAAGCATAATAATCCCAATCCTAACTCACTGTGGCCTCATTCGACATTTCTTGGCCATCTTCTCTTTTGGATCTCTCGATCCCTTCCACAACCACTAAGGTCAAACCTCCTTTTCCCTCGGGCTTACATGTTTATACAAGGCAAGTTACTGCCAGCTCTCCTAACAAAATCCTAAAAATAAGTAACTAATCTCCTAAATCTAAGCAACTAATTCTATAGATAGATTTCCTATCTTATCCACATCATTGAGTCATAAAGCTGACTGCTACATTCGAGCAACTCAACTCTCAGACTTCCTCGAGCCACTCCTCAATAAATTGATCTAATTAATCTAACTCATCACTAATTAGAACCTTCTAATTTATACACTACAAACTCTAGCATTTTTATACAAATATTTTACAACATAACCCCTCTTGGGAATGTGTCCTTTTTCCCCTTTCATATATTCTCACGTGTCCATTTTTTTATTATAAGATGATCTCTTTTATTGTTCTTGTTATTTTCTTTTGGGTTAGCTTGATTGGTTTACATGTCAAAATCCTTTGATTGCATTCCAACCAAATGTTCTAGGTTACAAATCTTGGAAATCTTATTCTCACAAGCTAGTTCTCAATTTTGATTTGAAAACTCCTATAATCCATTGGCACAATTTTTTATTATATATCTTGTTGTTGGGGTATGCTCATCCTCATCCCACATTGAGTCCATTTCCATAATATCTATACATAAGGTTAAGTGATAACAAGGTGGTTATTTGATTCTAAATTTCCTAGACATAATACATTTGGATGGGCCCTTGAATTCTCTTTTAGAGATATTATCCTAGGTGATATTTCTTTTCCAAATCCCTACCATAAGAAAGTGGAGATATTATGCCATTGATTTGAATTTCATATTGTTACCCATACTTTATCTCTTGTCCCTAAAAGTAGAGGTTCGATTGATTGTTTAAATTTGACTCGTCATGAATTGACTAGATCCTTGCTTCCCATGCCTTAGAAGGTCTACTCGCTATTTTATTGAAATATGTATTCATGGTAATTCCCTAGGAAGACTTGCAAACATTTCGATTTTTCCAAATTCTAAATACTCAACAATTTGAGGCAAGTACCTTGTTCTTCTACTTCCTAAAATTGAAAAATCTTTATCCCTAATAGATACCTATCGCAATTTTGATATAATTGATATTTGATGTTATTTTTTAAAGGTAGATATTAATTCCAAGAATCTACTAAGGAAAAATTTGATTTACCATTCCCACTTCCCAAAAGCTATTATCACTGATTCATATTGTTCCACATTGTTGCAACAATGTCTATGGTTTTGTTTGTCAAATAATTGAGGGTTGCTTTTGGCCCAATGAAGGTTTTATTTTGAACTAGGGCAACTAATGATCCTCTAGCTTAAGTAAATGTGTGCGTCCAAATGATTACAATGTAGAGTAGAGATTACATTGGTAATGTCTTCTTGTCACTAAGAAACCAATCTACATTTGATTGAGGTAGTTGAGCAACCAAGGTTCACGTGTATTTATGAAAACAATCCACTATCTTGCATTGCTTTAATTGTGTTCAAACCTTTCAAAAGACAATTGATTCTATGTGTTCTTTGAGCTGATCTAATAATGTTCAAATTCATTAGTTCACATTATGTTTGCACTAGCTACATGTGGGTGTGAATGCTTCCCTACAGTTCTCAACCTCTCGACTACTTCACCCTAACTTTGTTGGTTGCATCATGGTCTTTTGGAAAACCTCTTTACCAAATCCAGGCTCCTAATAATTTTAAGTTATGCATCTCACTCGTTACATGGATGACGTACAAATGCTAGAGTGATAGCTATGACTTAGCAATATGAGGAAAATCCTTTTAGGTAAATGAGAAATGCCACCCATACTCATGTGATAGTGTTGACATGCTGAAAATACTTTTAGGTAAATTAGAAATGCCACCCACATTGTCAGATTTATCTTTAATCTAATTGTTTATATCCCAAGATATATTATTATTAATAAATATCTTAAGATATATTATGATTAATATTTATGGCTATATATATCCCAATATATGTTACTATTAATATATATCTTGAGATATATTATGATTAATATTTATGGCTGTATATATCCTGATATATATTAATAAATTTGATTGTGTGTATTCCAATATATATTAATCCTTCTAATGTAACTTTGATTTATTATAATGAAACAATATTGTGATAAATTTCACTTGTTATTATTGTGAGATTGTCATTTTAGTGGAGGAATGTATTTTTGGGAATTTGTACAATATTTAATTATATTTTTTTATTATATAGGTATTACATCAAAAAATGTCTCAATGCAAAAAGAACCAATCTTCTATCAAAAAATTCTTTGGATGGTCGTTTACATCACAAGTTGCATCACTTAATAGAGAGAATTGTAATTTTGATTTGAATGAAGACTTAGATATCCTAGGGCATGATGAAGAATGTGATGAAGAATTTCAAGGAGGAGAACCTAGCACTCAAAAGAAAAGAAAATTGAAAGTAAGAAGAGAGTTTCATGAACAATGGAAAACTAAGTATAAGTGGTTGAGAGAGGCAAAACATGAAGGAAAAACAGTTATGAAATGTATATATTGTGAAACACATAAGGCAACCGGACCATGGGGAGTTGGCACTGGTTTCTCTACCTTGCAACATGATTCAATAGTTGTTCATGCTAGTTCAAGCATCCATAAATTTTCACAAGCAAAATGGATATGTGGAAATGAGAGGAAAGCAAAACCTATTCCAGAACACATATCATGCATTGATGAAATGAACAAGGAAAGAATCATCACAACTATGAAATTAGTTTATTGGATGGTGCAAGAAGATTTACCCTTTTCAAAATATGAATCTCTTTGCTTGTTTGCAATGTCTTTGCAAACACCAAACATGCCAAAGATCAAAGACTACACATCATACACAAATCACATAGCTACAAAAGAATTTATTTTTGCTATATCCGAGTATCTTGAAGAGCTACAAATTTCAAGAATGTTGGATAACCCTTTTTTTCATTGATGCTAGATGAAAGTACAGATCGCAGTTTGGAAAAACATCTCGTGGTTTATGCCACATTTCTAGACTCAAAAGGGTTTGGGCCTCCAATTTCACAATTTTTAAAGCTCATAAATGTTTGTGATGGAAGGAAAAACAACATATGATGCAATCAATGATTGAATTGCAGCAAGGGGTCTTTCAAAGGAAATATTGATAGGAGTTTATACAAATGGTGCTTCATCAATGGTTGGGATTGAAAATGGTTTTGTTACTTTTATCAAAAAATATGTACCTAATCTTGTAGGTGTTCACTGCATTGCTCATCGTGAAACTTTAGCGGCATCAGATGCTTCCAAAAGATTACCTGAATTATTATTTGTTGAAAAATTGGCAAATAAGGTGTATTCTTGGGTGCAAATTCTACTAAAAGAAATAGTAAACTTATTGCTCTACAAGAAATTATGCAACTTGAAACTCTTAATGCTCTTCAAATCCATGGAGTTAGATGGCTCTCAAGAGGACAAGCTATTGAAATACTTGTTGTATTGATGCATCCCATATTACCTTTGTGGAAAAATGAAAAGGACTTATGGTATGATAAGGCAAGGATATTTTCAATACAGTTTTGTTTACATATGCTTGCAGATATAATGTGTGAACTAAACAAGTTGAACAAGAAATTCCAAGAAGAGTACGTTGATGTTACCTCTTTAGGGGCAACCATAGATTTTTGAGTACTCAAATCTTGTAGGTCTCAAACCCCCTCTACTCACAAATCCATCTTTTCTCAAAAATCCCACTATTTATCAAGTTCGCAAAGGAAGACCACATGGGACGAAGCGACCTCACAGTCTGGACAAGGAAAACCAGGCTACGCCCAGGATAGAGGCAAGACCAAACCCCAACAGAAAAGTACCCACACCTCCGCTCACTATCTATCAACTGGGAAGAAACACAACTTCGACCCCACCGGGTCAACAAAACTTGATTACCAGTAGTTCAGCGACTGCAGTAAGAAAGCCTAGGATGGCGAGCGAAGATGCAAAGTTGCCACTGTTCCATGGAGATGGAAAAGACAATCCTAAACAATATTGGTTCTTATGTGAGGCAGTATGGACCATAAAACAGATTACTAATGACGATGCTAAGAAAGGCCAGTTAGCGACAACTCTGTGGGGTCGCGCATAAGATTGGTTTATGAAGTTTGTTCTAGTCCCTATAGGAGATCCGGAGAAGATGCTGGATGATATCAGGAATGGCTTGATTGCAGAATTCAGAAAACCCAAGTCTGAAGCACAGTATATTACATAATTGAAATAAATTAAGCAGTATCCCAATAAGACAATGTGGGATTTTGACCATCGGTTTAAGACACTGATGGCAAAGGTTAGTTTTGATATGAGCGATGTCCAACACAAAAAGTGGTTCATTGCGGCACTGCTACCACACATTCGACTACCACTGATGCAACAGACCATTACGATGCCCAGTGAAGCTCTGGATATTGGCATGCGGTTGGAGGTGTATCCGATTGGTGAACATGCAGCTGGGATGTTGCAGATACAGACATAGCTGGCTAACTTGACCATACAACTACAAGATCTGAAGAAGGGCAAGGAGCAGCGTGAAGAAGTATGGTTTATGCGATGTCGAGGAGAAGGGATTACTAAGGATAATTTCCCTGACTTCCACAATTATATGGTTTTAGGAGCACCGAACCCGTTGAATGGTGGTGGCATGCCATGGTGTCACGTTTTTCAGGAATATGGGCACCTCCATGAGGAATTTCCATACATGCAGAAAATGGTCACCAAACCGATGAATCTGTATTGCACATTCTGTAAATCTGTGGGACATGACGACAAATATTGTCGGGAATACGGGTTGCTTCAGAAGACAACGTATCATGCATTCTATGTAAAGGATGATCAGTGTGCCGTACAATAACCACAACCGCAGCCGCAGGTAGCCTAGCCGCTACCTCAATTGTAGGTACAGTTTGTACCATAGCAGCAACCACAACAGTTTGTGCCACAATATGGTCCGATGCAAATGGCTCCACCGCAGCCACAGTATGTTCAGCAACCACAATATGCACAGTAAGGGCAGGGCATGCAACCAACTCCTATGAAGCAACAGTACAACCAACCGCAGGGTGGATTCCGTGGAGGATTTGGTCGCGGAGGAGGACGAAGAGGTTGAGGACCGGTGCAATGCTATCACTGTGCGGTATGGGGACATTACCAGCGTGCTTTTCCACTATTGCAGATGTAGTGTACATTTTTCTTTGTTATAGACCATACAGTAGAGAACTGCTTGCAGTTGATTGCGCGATGGCAGGCAGGGAATGTTCCACAATTACAAAATCAAAATTAGGTGCAACAGCTAGTACAGAATCAGGTGCAACAACCGACGCAAAACCAGAATCAACACCTAAACCAGAATGCTAGTCAGAATGTGAACCAACCGGGGAATCCACCGACGAACCAGAATCAGGGTGCGAGTGTTACAACTATTTCTGCGGAGCCAATACCATAGAATGCAGTTGTTGTAGTCATCACGCGGGCTAGTGCAGTAACAGGAGGGTATAGCCCAAAACCACTCATTCAGTTGGTCGGGCAGAAGAAGGTATCAATCGACATTGAGTTCGAGCGCGATACATTCTTTCAGGCGCGTCGTGAGATGGACCAGGACCACAGTAAAGCCATCATCTGCAACATGCCCCCTGTTTTTTATGCTACTTTAGAGGTAGGTCCATCGGCGCCATATGGAACCTTGAAAACAAATTTTGAGAGCTGCTTATTATTAGCAAGGGATCCTACTGCTCTAGCTGAGATTGAGGGGTTGCTGTAGCGACTAACCAGGGGATGGCAAGAGTCTGCGGTAAACTCCTTACAACGACGGAAGACCAGTAAGGAGATGCACATGAACATACAAATTGGGGACAATGATGTTGATGCAATTATTCTGGATCTTGGTTCGGATGTCAACATCCTAACCAAGCAGGCATGGTAGAAAATGGGGAGCCCCCCATTGAGCTGGTCTCCTATACATCTCTGGTTAGCTAATCACACTAAGGTAACACCGATTGGGAGAGTCCCACGCTTGGTGGTGGACATTGAGGGCATGAAGACCTATGTTGACTTTGATGTCATCGAAGTGGTTGAAGGAGGAAGCTCGTATCCCTCATTGTTGGGGATCGGATGGGATAACGATAGTAGAGTGGTAATCAACTTCAAGTGGCGAATGATGACTTTCGAAAACCGCGATCTCAGTCATAGCCCCATTGGATCCGGCTGAAGGACGTAGATACATTGATCCAGTGAAGGACGTAGATACATTGATCCAGTGAAGGACGAAGATCCCAATGGATGGGACCATACATTCAATATTTCCGAAGACTATATTCATATGACTACCAACAGTGAGCTGGGATGGCGTAGTGAGAGCTCTACGTCTTCCGACTCTGATGATGCGTTAGAACACTGGTAGAACCGCTTGCACGAGGTATCACTCTGCAAGTGCGGATTAGTCACACAATAATTATGCTGCGTTGCGACTGAAACCGTCACACTACCAGTATATGAGGTTTTTCTCGGTCTGTCTGACTTTCTGGCGGAGTTTGAGGAAAGAGTTTCCGCACCACAACGACTATTGGCGTTGGGGGAAGCACTAAAGGCTGCTCCAGCACGCTGGTGGGCGACACACAAGAAATCAATTAATGAATGGTCGTAGAAAACCAATTCAATTGAACATTTATTATTAGTAGGCACCAACCTGGAAGCGGAGGTTGCTAATAAATCAGCCGCAGCATTTTGCAATCTAGGAACAGATTTTATATTGAAAGCATCAAAATACGTAATTAAATCTCATACCTCAGCCTGATAACCTTTCAAATGTGGTGAAAGACAATGAATGGTATCTATCACCTGTCTGACGACTATTTCCTAGTCACCAAAGACTTTTAGATATTTAACATTCAAGCCAATGGCTTTCTTCAATCTGTGAACTAAAGCTTCATATTCAGCAGTATTGTTAGTACAATCGAACTCTAGTCGACAAGACAAGAAATATTTGTTATTTTCAGGATCAACTAGAACACAACCAGCTCTGGATCCTTCTTGAGTTTTGGAACCATCAAAGTATAGAATCCAAAAAATATTCTTTGATCTAGGTAAGTTAGTATCTTTATCATCTAAGTCAGTAACTAAGCTAACTATGTTACAGTCAACGTCATCAGTCCGAGAAAATTGAAGGAGATTGGACAGTTCGTCTGATTTATGGCTAACAATTTTAGATTGATAGTTACCTGGCTCGGTTTCTAAGAAATAATTCCCAGAACTGAATATGAAAAGGCTACAACTTCATTCTTTTCCTCTAGTTGAGTTACATTTTGTTTCATGTGCGGTTCTGTCAAAACTTTAATCTGATTTTGCCTATTCTGATATGGTAACCATAAATGGGACCAATTCATTGCAAAGTAACCATTTAGTTTTGTAGACCAGTCTCTGCTTAAGATCAAACCATAGGATTCAAGGATATCGACTACCATTATGTCAATAAACTGACAGACTCTAGGATCCGCTGACAATCTAATAAGGACATCTTTCATTTCTCCAATGACTTTAACAGTAGTTCTATCTAGCTAGATAATCTGAGCTGGGGATGGAATTGGCTACCCATTAATCCTTTTGCAGATTGACAATGGCATGACATTCGAGGATGCTCCAGAATATACCAGACAATTATGCACACTGTGGTTGAAAATTTCAAAAGTTAGAAGGAAAGGCAATGTTTGGGATTTAGATTTCCCTCCAATACTAGCTTCATTAATTTTAGGATCTTCCTGAGTATCTGCTAACAGAGCGTTGGATTGGGGTTCAAGAGATTGCAACAACTTCTTTTGTTGCTGAGGCAAACTACACATATCAAATATTGAAACATTTGCTTTTACCTTCTTTATATCTTCAATTATGTCATTTTCAATGTCACATTCTTTTATGAATTTTGGTTGATTATCTGTCTTGTTCGAAGTGGCTTTTGGTTGCTGAGTTATCGTTTCGACATTTGGTTGTTTGGTAGGTATGTGGTTAGCTTTAGGTTGTGGTGGAATAATCATGATGTGTCTTTTAGGCACTTATTTGGAGACTTTAGGCTTGAGTGTAGTCGAGTTTGGGATTGGATTAGCGATCGGACCTTTACTATGAGTATTGATGTTTACAGCTGAAACCTGGATTTCTTCAGGATCATTTTCCCTTAAGTCAATTAAAGGCACCCAGTCCCATAGCACCATAGTGGTGTTTGGAACAGGATCCTCTAATTCAATAGTTTGTTCTTCTAGAGAATTGTCTTGATCTGGAATCTCTGAGTCAAGCATTTGGTTCATTACCAAGCTCATGGGATTTATCCATTGCAGATAGCTTTTTTTAGAGTGTGGTTCCTGATGAAAGGTACAAAAGTGTTCCATTCCTACTTCATTTAAATTCAAAACAGGAGAGTTGTTCAAAGGTGGATGAGGCTAATCATTTTCATCTCTTTTCTTGTAGAAAGGTTTGAAAGGCTTCCTAGATGTGTTGGTTGCCTTATCCTTTTCAAGATCCACAATTTTATTGGATAATTTTTCCATCATTTTAACTACCTTCTCAATATTTGTTGATGACTCATCTTTATTCCTAGTGAGAAGCAAGGTTTTCTTAGTGGTTGCTGGTTTTGCTTCCACGTCTATAGCATGTTTAGCAATGATGTCTGCTTCTTCCTCCACCTTCCTAGCTTCTTCGAAATTCTCTATTAAAGTAGTTTTCTTGGTTCTTTTGACAAACATTGCTATTGGCGATTCAAGTGCTGTAGTATAGTACTCAACTAAGGATTCTTCAGCTAGTCTAGCTGTTGTACTAAAGTTATTTATCAATGTGGTGAATCTTTGGTTGAATTCTTGAACCTTTTCTTTCTTTTCCATTCTCATAAACAACAACTCTTTCATGAGTGTAGCTACAGTTTTTTGATTTCCATATTTTTTTAAAAAACAATTTTCAAATTATTCCCAATTCGATAGTGAACTAGCTTATAAATTGAAATACCAGGAAGAAACTTTCGATTCGAAAGTATATGGAAAAATCCAACAGACAGCATCTTCGTGCTACACATTTAAAAGGCTCAGAGCCAAATAAAATCTCTTTAGGTGATCTTCAGCGAAGATACCTTTACCAGGATCGTATTTAGGAAAACCTTTATCAGGGTTCTTAGGAATATTGTGAAAAGGTCCAGCCAAATTCAAAGCTCATATTGCTCTCCATGCAGGTACAACCATGGCTCCTCATGGAGAGTTAGGTGGAGAATCACGTGGAGAATTAGGTGGAGAATTCTTTGGAGTGGACAGCCTTTCAAGATCTAAAGGATCTTCAAGTTCGATTTCTCCAAGAGGTTCTGTGATTTCCTCTAAAGATAAATCTACTAATTCTTCAAAGCTTTGAACAAGAACTGAATCGAGTGTATATTGTCTTTCCCGTCTGGGAGCTCTTATTCTGGGAAGAAAAGGAATCGTGTTTAAACCACCAAGCTGCTTAACATAAGCAAGGGTATGTCTTCTTAAGTTTGCTACTTCAGCAAAAGGTATAGCATACAGTGTTTCTTGATTCTCAGATTCAGAGTTAGGATTTTCTTGATTTGTTACTTCAAGGTCTAAATTGTCTGGGAGTGATGTTCCAAGAGGGTTTCCAATTGGATCTCCTCTTAAAGAAGAGTCTCCTTTATCATCCATGCACTGGTGGCCCTCCTTCTAGCACCAAAAATTGTTGATGCCTTAGAGATCGTAGCATAAATCAGCAAGGGATTCTCCCCGGTAAGCAAGCCCAATTAGATCGCTCACCGTTTGGTGTGGGGAATCCGTCCGGTTAACAGTTCCAGCTATCGTAAGATTTAAAGATTCTTGTTCTTTACACCGGTTGCGGACCGATCCATCGTTTATGTATTTTATTTTAAATATGATATGCAAGTGCCATAAGCTAAATGCAGGTAACTAATCTAAGCTAATCTAAGACTGTATAAACAAATTTAATCTATCCTTGCAAGGAGCAAACTTTAAAGATGATTAATAGACTGAAAGAAACATCTAAAGATCAGACAGATAGCTATTTAATCATAAAGATGCATCCACAGCAGAATATAAAAGATATTAAAGATAGCTTTAATTCTGTTAATACATTCCATTACTCAATTTGAGACAGATATCTTTGCACAGAAAATAGAAGAATCATTCATTACAAAGAAATAATTCACAACAGTAAGGAAAGATCTCAGAGTAATGTATGTCTGATACAAGAATAATCCAACACATCTTTCAGGAAAAAATGTAGTATCTCAGGCTTTCATTAGGAAAAATCAAGTTCCTTATACATGCAAAGAAATAGTTCACGTACAATACAGAAAAAGTCTTTCACCTGCCAAAAGTCCCTATTACTATTCATTAATCATCTATATATAAGTTTACAAAAGGCCTCTAGGGCTGCCATCTGTCTTCTCTCTTTAATTCTTTTAATTTTCTTTTAAATGTTTTACAAAAATGAAGTGATTCGTGGCACCCTTTACATAACCAAAACAAAAAGACAGTTGTCCCTTTGAACACATGATTCGATAACAGGAAAGGAAAGAAGTGACGTGCTATGGTTTCCGAGTTAGCTCTGGGGTGGTGCCTCTGTTTCAGCTGGGGAAGACATCCCAGAGGGTGCTTCTGTCTCAGCTGGTGCCTTTGTTGCAGATGATGTGCCTTTGTCGATTGATGCCATTGTTGTTTCCTTCTTATCTTCTTCTGCAATATAGCTGAACCAAACACCAGTGTCCCTTATAACAACATTGGCAGGTGAAGGGAGCAAGATTTTCTTAGAAGTCACATGCTTGTCCAGCTCTTCCTCGATGTCTTGCATTTCTTCTATTGGAACCTAGCAGATTTCATGAAACATCTGAGCATGTACTGAAGGAAGCACGATGCTTTGATGAAGATCGTCTATGGTCAACACATCAATTCTCTTCACATATTCCATTTGAAGGTTCAGCTCATCTTTCAAATCAGATAGGCGTTGCTCTTTATTTGGGAATTCTTCAAGAGTTTGGGGAAATGAAACCATGCATTTTACATGAACTTCTCAGATCTTTTGATAAATACTATTGCAATTTCCCATTGTCACTTGGATCACAGTGATTATTTTGGCGCCACAGTTCCTACAAAATTCCATGAAGGTTACATCTTCCTTAAAATAAACTACAAATTTGAATGGAAGGTGCTTGGGGAAATCCACTTTCCCTTCTCTCCATTCCATCTGCCTTAAAATATCTTCTTTTACCCATGTGTACTTGTTCCTTAGCCTAACAACTTCAAAGTTGATTTCCTTCATTCTGTCTAGCATGCCCTTTAGCCTGGAAACTTCTTCAGTAAGCATTTCTTACTTCTCATGCATTTTCCACATCACAGGACTGCTCGTGAAAAGGAGTCATATCCATTGCTCTGTTGTTCGCTTGCTTTAGCTGCTCAACCAACAATTGCTTGTCTTCTTCTAATTGAACAACCTTAGCTTCGGATTCATTCTTCTCTACTTCAAGTACCATCATTTGTACTGCCATGTGTTCCTTTTCCCCTTCCAAATGTTGATATTTATCTGACAACTCCCTATGATCGGACAAAAGGAGATCATATTTCTTTACTATGAGCTCCCTATAGGCCTGCTCATTGGCCACGATGTGCTGCAGCATATGAGTCCTATAGGCCGATTACATTGTCCTCGCTTGATTTGGCTGCCGCCACAATAGCAGATGCAATAGCCACAGGAGCTTGCTTTGTGTTTTTCATAACCGTAGTTTCCCGATGGGTAACAATGCTTGACTCAAAAAGTCTCTTTAATCTTGTCTCTGACTTCAAAACAATAGACTTCCTGTCTCTGTTATATACAAATCTGTTCCATTGGGACACAGTGTGATCCTTTGATGGGGTGAAAGGGATTAGTAGGAGATTTTCTATGGGGACATTCTCTTTAGCGGGAGAGGTCTGTACTGCTTGGGATGAACCTACATCCATGTCCTATGTATTAGGATCATCAGCTTGTGCATCTTCATTGGCCTTGTTTTCTTCTTTGGCCGTGCATCGTCTTTCCTCTTCTTCATCCTTTAGCTGATTTCCATTGCCTCCCTTTCTTCCTACTCTTTCACAGCTTGCTGCAATCTTTCCTCTTCTAACTCTTGATCCCGAATCCTCTAGGATTCCTCTTCTTGCAGCCTAAGAGTTTCTGCCTCCTGAAGCTTAAGAGCTTATTCTTGCTGAAGCTTAAGAGCTTGTTCCTACTCCCTTCGCAACTTGTCGGAAACTTCTTTCTAGATTCTGTCTGCTTCCTCCTTTAGCCTTTGCTCTTCATTAGCTAGAGCTTCCGCTACTTCCTTTTCTTTCTGCAACTTGGCTTCTTGGGAATTTTGGACAGTGGTAGAGCTAGAACTAGCTCCACCTTTGTGGTGGAATATTTGCAACTGAGTCATGTTGTTGATTCCCCTATATACCTCTTCATCCTGATCGTAATAATGGGCATAATCAAAGTGGGAGTACAACTCTTTACAATGTTCTGCAACTTTGTTCTGCCTGTCATTTCTATGAAAAATTGCTTCTTCGAAGTGAAAACCCTTTAGCTCTTGAATGAACTCCTCGGCTAATGCAACCCCTAAGAACTTATAGGCTCCGACACAGAAAAGCAATGGAGGGAATGAAGCCTTCTTCAATTTATTCAAAAATCCTCCGACTCCATCAAGAAAAACTTGCCTAACTGCTTCTTTCAAGACTATGTAATCAGTGGCATATCTGGGAAAGATATATGGTGGCTTAGAACCTCCATACATTCTGATATAAGTACCACCCTTTGAAAAGTAGAAATCGCCATAGTTTTCCATAACTGCCATGGCATTCTCTGATAAGCAATTAGGTTCTTCATTAAACATTTGCTCATATAGAGGTATGATGAATTCTTCACAGATGAGTTTATAATGCATCTTGTAATTATGATCCCATGGTATCTTATAAGCAGTATATACTGGGGTGTTGGATTGATCCCAAACACAACCTAGCTTGGGGAAAGGGAGTTTTGCCAAAATGCAATCAATGAGATATGAAGACATGTAAAATTCTGACTTCTTCAGAGCCAGTCCTTCTTTGGATGCTTCTATTGTGGATGATAAACCATGTGAGAGGATAGTTGCCCAATCAAAGATAGTTCCCTTAAATGCTATGAAATGGATTATGGGGGGCCCATTGTATCCTGTAAACAGTTCCGTTAGCCATGCCGAAAATTCTACTTAACATAAGGGCGATCATCCGAAAAGGAGTCCTCAGATTTTGAACTTCATATTCATCACTATCTCTTTTCCTTAGCTACTTTCCTATGATTAACAGCTTCTTAGCCATTTCAAAATTATCCATCTACTCCAGCCATTCATCATTCAGTGGCTACTGAGAACGAGGTAATTTGTAGGCTGCTGCAATGTAGGTTGGATGGAACGAGGCGAAAGCCTCTCCTTTGCTATCATACAACACTCTTGTTCTCGGGTTTGCCCAGAATCCACCCAATCACTTATGAGCAAGGAAAGAGCTCAGGGCGTGTGGAGGCCTTGGATATACGAGAGCTTCTGATTTTTTGATAGATATGCTCTTCCTCCAAGAGTGCTCCTGGGATGTCTTGGTATTTGAGCATACGATAAACATCTCCCCATTTGACTTCAGGAGGGACACCTGTGGTGGACTTGGTATCTTCGAACAAAGTTTCAACTCTTGGATCTGCTAGTTCTAGCTCAGCCACCTTATCTCTCTTTCTGCTACCTTTCGGCGTTTTGGCTTAATCTTGTCAAGCAACTACGCATTAATAACATAAGATTGAAAAATAGTACAGAACATGGAGCAAGACGCAAGAATTTCAAAACATAGGGTCAGCATGATAATATGTAACACTGCCAAATGAAGACGAAAGAAAAAAAAAATTGTTTCAACAGAACTGTACTTCTTCCATTCATGATAAGTAGTTTTCGGCGGGTGCTGACAAAGTTTTTTCAAGACCATGTTTTAGAAGGGATCAAGCTCAGGGTTTCCCCAAATGAAAGCGTGAGTGGCGCGATGGGTAAAAGCCGTCTATGGAAGTTTACGTTTCACAGGTTTAAGGGACTAGGGGAAAGCTATGAGGGTCGACGGTTAAAAGTTATATGCTTGGGAATGGCCAACATACCAACACATGCAGGACGTCTACCGACCATGCAGCTTATACAGGAATATCGATACTGAGAAAAGTTTGATGCATTTAGAGGTAAAACAAAACACTGGTAGAACCACCTACCTGGCAAGAGATTGTTGGGCTCGGAGAGGTTGACTATGTTGTAAGTGAGCTGAGCTGGAGTAGTCTAACAGCTTCAAAACGGCATTCTCCGATAAAAAATCTACTAATAAAAACAACACAAACTCCTCGAACGCTCATATAAGAGTTGACGCGTGCGGGCAATTAATAGGTTAGTGGAGGCCTTAAAACAGCGTTAAAAGTGCGTACGGTGGAGTCACCTTGGAACGTTTGGAATTTAAGCTTAACCGTCGAAATCGGAAGGAAAAGATGAACTCACCCGACATTGCGGTAAGAATTCGTAAGTTCCATCCGTTGTTTCGGCAGTTGATGCTGAGTTTGTCCGCCATTGCAGTGAGAACTCGTAAGTTTCACCCAGTGTTGAAAGGTTTTGCGACTTGAATAAAGCGTCCACCCGTTGCGGGAAAGCTCCACAGGTTCACCCGAAGTTGCAGGGGCACTTACCGGGTCGATCCGACGATCACTGGCTCCGAGACTTAAAAAGGGGGACACGCGCCCATTTCGGCAAAAGATTGGGAGTTGTTCCGACTTTGCGGCGGAACTTCATGAGTTCTTCCGTCGTTGTGGGGAAACTTGCCAAGTTTGTCTGAAAAGCGGCTTTGTGCCTTAGTAAAAGAATAATGAGGACCTTTCGCCGTTGCGGCGAGAATTCTTGACCTTTCGCCGTTGCGGCGAGAATTCTTGAGTTGGTCCGCCATTGTGGGAAGACTTGGTGAGTTCGCCCGAAGTTTCGGATGGACTTGGTGATTTTTCCCGAAAATTACATGGCCAAGAGACTTGATAAAAGAGGCACCAGTTGTGGCAGCACTTCAAGATTTCTTCCGCTATTGCGGGTGAAAAAGATGAGCTCTTCCGTCGTTGCGGGCGTAAAGCCTGAGTTTTGACTTAAAAGAAAAGATCAATAAACTCAAAAGAATGATTTCTCTTAGAAAAAACTAAGTATAAAAGACCTTCTAGGGAAGAATTAACTCCTAAGTAAACTTTATACAAAAAATAAAAGGAGGGGCCCCAATATCTTCAAAATTTTGGGGGGAATGTTGCAGCAACAACAAACTTATACATATAAATATTCTTCTCTGTAAAACTGTTATTCGAAAATACAATAGCTAGGAAATGCATATTTCAAGTTTAAGCCATAACAGAACTCATTAAATCATTATGAAAGTACAGGGATAACATTTTGGGAAACCCTAGATAAACCCCACAAGTATCAAATCTTACAAATAAATTAAGGTATTTATAAGCACTATACATAACACAAAACTCTTACAAGTTTAAAATAATTCTATATTAAAATAACATTTCCAGAATATAGTTGAGATTGACACTGCCATCCTTTTATAAATCTTTATATCTCAGTAACACAGTCGAAGGACTGTTCTTTTAAACAGTCAGAATTATACATTAAATAAATGATCAACATATAGTGCAATTCGAATATTGGGCAAATCTTTCCATCATAAATCAAAATAGCAAGTCAAGCATAAAGGACAGTGTAGGGTCAAACCCTATAAATAGTTAACAAATGAAAACATTATATTAAAAATCATCAACCAAGTCAAGGGTTTAAACCCTATAGACTTAATCAGTATCGTATATTATATGGTCATAAGAATATTGCATAAACAAATTTAATTATGCCACTATTATAATCATGTAACGAGGGTCCGAGACCTGTCAGGGCTCACCCTGTGTTCTATAAAATATTACGAACGAGGTTAATATAACCCAGGTTCCCGGCATCTATTGTATAAACTATAAACATTAAATAAAAACGGAACCAATTTCTTATTATAGTCAAAACAACTGATGAGCTCCAGAATGCATCAAGAACTGAGCTCAATGGCATCTAAAAGATGCATCATGGCCACTTTGTTTAGAAAGGTTATTTAAAGAATAGGCCAAGGGTTTGAGTCTCTTGAGAGAGAGCTCACCCGGTCGTATTGTTTACATATAATGAACTTTTAAATTACAAAATATATTTACTAGACTAGGTTTAGGGATTAACCCTATGGTTTCAACACCATTTCAGAACTGAGAACAAACCAGCACATTACACCATTTTACAGAGCTACGAAGAAGGGCTTGGCTCCAAATCAAAATAACATTAACTTTTATAGAATGTAGATAAATAAACTATTAAAGACACTGAGAGAAACCAATAGAATTAATACATTTAAGAGGATACACATAGCGAAAACAATAAACCATTTCTTTAATCGAGAAACAAATAGTAACGGTATCGACGGAGACAGAGATGCAACTGCAAGAGTAAATGACACTGTAGTTTGTTTATTTAAAATGCTGGTCGAATCCCAACTACAAACCTTACAAGCGAAAATCCATTCGACGCCCAAAGGCTTACAGTAGTATAAACATCAAACGTTGATAGTGAAATCATTTGGTTGATAGAAGAGACTTCATGGAGAAATCAAGGCTTACTATGGTATTCATACCACCAGTGTTGCGATGTCTTAAGTATTAACGAAGCCGAGGACTCAAGAATCAAACCTAAGGATAACTGGAACCCTCCTGTCATTTAAAAATAGCAACGATTAGTCAAATATAAAAATACAAGAGTTAAATAAAAGTTCATGTAAAAAGATTACAATGATGTCGATTGCTTATACCTTGAACAAGTCAAGAAGTTGTTACAGACAGCGTTGCTCCTCCTTACGATCAAATCCAAACCATTCAACACCAAGATGATAAACTTACATCTCTCTGGATCATCTCTGTGGACAAGTGCACCATTTAAGAACTGTGCAGGGCATGCCAGAAGGCCATTGTGGCCGAGAGAGCTTGGCTCTCCAAACCCTCGAGCAAGCAGCGTTAACAATTCCAAGTCCAACGAAGAGCTTGGGTAATGTCCCCTTCATTGTAATTCTTCACCAACCATCACGTGGGCTCTTAAATGAGCTCGGTTGTTTTCCACTACGTTTCAAATAGTTACCCACAGTCATATAGTTGAAACATGTTAATTTTTCCATTGAACCTTATTTCTTCACGCACCCTAAACTTTGGATAATTGATACTTTATAACATCAACACTTTAACCACCAAAGACCTTGGATAATGTAAAATGCTAACATGTGAAACATTGTTATGCCATTACTTGGGATAGAAGCCATTAGGGCTAGAATGAACCAATCCCTTAGTTAGGGTTAGAGTAATTAAATTCCATGCAACATAATCTTAGAGCTAGGTCATAAACTTGTCTTTAAAATATATGAAAACTTAAACCAAATCATGCATGAGAGTCCTACCTGTAACTTGGCTAGAATAATATAATTTGCATTAGATTTGATAGCTAAGTAAGCCTTAGGGCTACCCCAGAACTCTCTTTCCAATCAAAATATTTACACATAATCCAATATTAATATAAAAACATTTACGACAATAGAATGATAAGCGAAATAACAACGTTAACAACAAGAGATAAGTTATGGATTTAAGCTTTGAGCATAGAATGTCAATATAATTATGTTATAAATTTAATAGCCCATGACTTAACAGCTTGTAGGAATAACCAAACATTCAATAGATAAATATGTAATTGAAATCATAATTACTCTCATTCAATAAAGAAGACTCATAGATCTACTTTAAATGCTTTAAGGCCAAAAGAAATAAATGTCGATTCATGAACATCATAATAGCATTGATAAATACACAAGACATTTATACAATAATAACTTAAGGGAAATTCCGCAAGTATAATGTTGTATTAGGGACAGTACCATATTAATTACAAACATAGGAATGCATATCTATCTAAATTTCGTTAAGACACATTTAATGCAATGATGACTTTTGGAAAAACACTTAAGTGTCGCAAGTAAGAGTTTAGTTAAGCAGTTAATGTCGACACTACACATTGACATTTATACTTCCGCACAAGATTTAATAGCGATTAGATTGCTTAGATTTTTTTTTAATTTTTGACGAATTTTGGGGATGTTACATGTGGTATCAGAGAGCAAGTTCAAACACTAGGCCTAAAAGTGGATCAACTCGCACAATAGAAAATTCAAAACTGAAAACACAGTTACTGATTTTTGTTTTAATTTGTTTCTATACAGAACATTTGGTATTTAATTTGCAGGTATGGAAGGACCAGAAGAATCTGTTGAGGATAGATCTCATCATAATGAAGAAAATAATAATGAACAGGAACATGTTAACGAAGAAATTTACGTAGAATTAAATGATAATTCATCTTAACTACTTCGAACCATTAAAGATTTAAAAGCTGAAATAAAAATTGTTAAGGAAGAAAATGAAAGGATTCTGAAGGAACGGGAAGAGCTGAATCACGTATTACTAGATAAATTTCATAATGACGAAAAAGATAAAAGAACAGAATTTAATTCTGAATCTGGAACCATGTCCTATCAACACAAAGGTAAGAAGTTAAAATTCTCTAATGATGATAGTAGTTCTTCTTCCGAATTTAATGTTAAAATGCGTAAAAAGAAGCATAGGTATTCCAGTGACAGCAGTGAAAGTGGCTATAGACCAAAAATGAGGAATTATAAACCATATGAACAGATTTAAGGGAAGTTCAAGAAGATAAAACCCCCAACGTTTAACGGTGAAAATGAAAAGGGAGAGGCAGTCGAAGCATGGTTGTCAGGCATGAAGAAATACTTTCAAATTTATGATTATTCAGATCAACTGAAAGATAAGATGGCCATTTATAATCTGACTGGGAAAGCAGATATTTGGTGGCAGGATATAAAGAGAATAAAACGCATTAAAGAAAAGAGTGTAACTTGGAGTACATTTAAGAAATATTCTAAGAAAACGTTTCTGTCTGAACAGTACTATGAAGAAAAAGCAAAAGAGTTTTATGATTTGAAACTGGGTTCTATGAACATGAAAGAATTAAGTAGTAAATTCCTAAGTCTGTTAAGATATGTAGCTTACATTATTGACGAGAAGCCTAAAATACAAATATTTCTGAGTTGCTTACCTTTTAATATCAATGACAGAATTGAGTACGACAATCCTAAGACTCTTGAGGAAGCCATGAGAAAAGAAAACTTTTGTTTTGAACAGAACATAAAAAGAGAAGGTGTATCTAGCTGGAAGGGTAATAATGTTGATGTATATGTAACTTCGGAATGTGTTTCATCTATGTATTATATATATATTTATTGTACCCTTATAAGAGATGTGTTATTCCTCTATAAGGAAGTGTTGTCATGTGGATTGACAAGTGTCGCAAGTGTGTGTACTTGCTAATGGGTTATTAGACCACCATGTGTGGGGTCGGCCCTAAAATTTATATTATATTGTGGATGTATCTAGATAGACAAGTCGGCCCCATAAGGTCACTGGGAAAACAGGTTAAGTATAAATAGAGATCATGAGATCTCTATTTGGATCATTCAGAAAGTCACACTTCTCTCACTCAAAAAGTGGCGCACTAGTGAGGAGGAGGATCATCTGCTCTACGAGACTATCTCAAAGTGTATTTTGGTTGTACTTTGGTTGAGCCATTTCTCTCTCTATCTCTGAGGAAGTTGTGGTGTTTTTCACCTTAGGGTTTTCCCCACGGAAACTCTGTGTCTCTTGTCTCTCATGCTTTTGATTCTTGTGATGCTTGTGATGCTCATTGTGATTGTTATGCATTGATATACTGTATATGTTATTCTCTCAGTAAAGATCCAACATTATTGTGAATTAATGCTCAAAATTTAACATGGTATCAGAGCTAACTTGAGAAGAAGACATTTTGCAGTGATGGAAACTTGAGTTTCTTGTTTACTGGGTTTCTCTCCATAGTTTTTGGAAAAGCGGTATAGTAGATTGACTCTACTCATCAAGGAGAATCTATCTGTCCAATCACAATTCAATTCTGAGCATTTTCAGATTTGGCCCTAAAAATTAGGGTTTCCACAAAAATAGGAATTTCTGAAATCTGAAGACATAGTTGGAAGCTCCTTGCAAAAATCGAAGTTTAGAGCTTTGGATCGAGATTTTTGGCTGGGTAGATCTCCGGGAAACTCGAACCCTAATTCAGGGCTCTCCCTAGTGAACCCGAGAGGACAAAAAGGAAAATCTGAAGGGTTTTTTCCAACATACTGTAATGACCATTTTTCAAAATTTTATTAAAATGCCAATTTTTCCACTTTTTCCTCAATTTCGACCTTTGACTAGTTTTACTGTTTTGACCTCCAAATCAACCCAAATGCTCCCAAATATTCTGTAGGAGTGTATGAATGGTATTTAGACTTGAATATTAGGTTCAGGGATGTTTTATGGCCCTCCAAATACTGCTGCAAACTTGATTTGTATTTTGATCAATATAGGTAATTTTGACTAGTAATTTGTGCATCAAATCCCCCCGGGGTAACACTGCAAATGGCCTTCCAAATGCCTCCAAAATCCCACGAATTTATGAACAGAGGTATGTAATGTGTTAATTATGTGATTAAGGTCTCATATGCACCATTAATTGATTTTTACTACTGTTCTAACTCTCTCACATTCAACAACAAAAACCCCCAATTCGACCCTTGGGGAAATGACACTATTTCACCTCTCAATACAAACAAATTGAGTAAAAATGCTTCAAATGTTCAAGTACAGTACATAAAACTTGTAGAATATATCCATGGCAGTATATTAATCACAAATATATCATAGAATCATCCATCCATTCAAAATAATCAACCTTATAGTGTCATATATCAAAGCATTGGGGAAACGGACATTGTTTGCTCATTAATCAATAATTTTGCATACATTCAATGGGTATTTCGACCTGAGAGTTTATGAATATGAAGAACAGAGGATATGAAGCTATTACAATCAAAAAAATATCATATGAAGCTCTCCCAATGAGTGCAAGATCTCACCCAAAGCGCAATCCCTCAAGGAGCCCGAATATGCCTTCAAAATTGGAAATGGTGGAGAGAAAGTGCTGCACTAAACCAAACCATGAAACTTCCTGTAGCTGCTACCTGCAAATAAAACTCCATTAAATCACCATGAAAGACCTGAGTGGCCTCTCCAAACACCAACTTGGATGGGAATCTTTCACCCTCGAAATTGGCTAAGGCAAGAAACTAGTCATCCACTAGTTCTCTCTTCACAAATGCAATTTTTCTCAAATCATCAAAATCCATTCTCATACTTGATTTCTACATTTTATAACCAACATTAGCCTTCAAGGGGTCGAAATCCTCTCAATAGATTCAATAATTTTCCATTTAGAAAATATTCCTCATTTGCCACTTGTCTCCTAGTTCCAACCTTCCATCTTCTCCCAAATTCGAATTTGAGTCTCTTTAGATTCCTCCAACTCCATGAGCGCCTTCCTTGAGCCTATTTTTGGGGCTGACATGTCATAATGGTCAGGTGTAAGAAGTCAGGTCTGAATTTTGTCATAAATGTCATATATGCTTCATTATTGTTGTCATAAAACTAGGGAATCTAGCCCAAGTGTCCACTAGTCTCCAATTTGACTCTTCCTCTCCCATGGAGGTTACTATTCCATCCCATTTCGACCTAAGATGCTCAATGCCATGTGTTATGACTTACCAACTCACCCAAGAGTGTTCACCTTCCCATGAATTTGAATTGGCAAGAGAGAGTTGCCATGTGTCATTGAAAAATCAAGCTAGTGTGGGTTCCACCACCTCCATATGTCTCCAAAACCACTTGTCACCTATAATTTCTCTTGAATTTATTTATTCATCGTATTTATTAAATGTTTGAACCCTTCTAATGTCTAAATATCATTTATTAGCTTCCTTATTACCATCCCACATGTGCCCATCCAACCTAGGAAACTAGTAGGATTGATGGGATTGTCTTACTATGCACTTATTTGAATGGGGACATTACACAAACCCTAATCTGGGACCAGATCCAGTTTTCAGCATTTCAAGTGGTAAGACCTAAATCTTTTCTATTTCCATTTGAAGTACTCTTTAATATGTCTCACCACACCAAGCTTGAGGATAAGCTTAAAGGGGCTGATAACTTCTGAGCTTGGAAGTATAGGATTGGGTTAATCCTCGAAGAGAATGAGTTGGACTCATATATAAAAGAAGACATCCCTATCCCAGAGGATGAAGAGGCTAAGGTGTTGCATAAGAAGAACTTGGTCAAAACAAAGAGAATCATTGCTGATTCTATCAAAGACCATCTCATACCCCATGTGTCTTCTCTAAAGACACCCAAGGCTATGTCTGACTCTTTGACCAAGCTATTTGAAGGAAAGAACATAAATCGGAAGATGACCCTGTGGGATCAATTGAAATGGGTCAAGATGTCGAATGGAGAAACCATTCAATCCTATTTCTCCAAGGTCTCTCAGATCAAGGAACAACTTGAAGCTGTAGATGAAATGGTGGAGAATGGTGAAATTGTTATGACTACTTTGAATGGCCTACCTAGGTCATGGGACTCTTTTATCCAGGGGATCTATGCCAGAAAGAAGTTAATCTCCTTCAGCAGATTATGGGAGGAATGTTCTCAAGAAGAAGCAAGGCTTGTGGCAAGAGAAGAGAAGATGGGAAATGAAGATCAAGCTCTCACAGCTCACACTAAGAAGGGCAAGTTCAAGATGGAGCCATCCCATCACAAGAAGAAATCTTCTCATCATTTTCACAAAGACAAGAAAGATCTAAGGTGTTTCACTTGTAATGAGAAGGGTCACTTTGCTTCAAAATGTCCCAAGATCAAAAGGGGCAACCACAACAACAACAAATCCAACAAGAAAAAGAAGGGTAACAAAAGAAGGTACCATGCTCATGCTGCCGAAGATGATGAACCTCCAAAGAAGAAGGTTAGGGCAGAAAGTGATGATAGTAATGATGACTCATCAAGTGAAGAAGAGTATGTTCTAATCTCTGCTCTCACAGGTACTATCTCCCATAGTTGTAATGATTGGTTGATTGATAGTGGGGCTTCCAAACACATAAATGGGTTTAAAGAATCCTTTGTGAATCTATCTGAACATGAATCACCCCATAAGGTGAAACTTGGGGATGATTATCAATACCCAATCAAAGGAAGTGGTAAAGCCTCCTACAACCTAGATTCTGGAAAATCTTTGAAGATGAAAGAAGTCCTTTATGTACCTGGGATCAAGAAGAACTTACTCTCCATCTCTGCATTGGATGCAAAAGGTATGAGGGTTGCATTTGTGGATGGCCAAGTCCTAATGTGGCCAAAGGGAAAGACCATAGATGATGCAGTTGTGATTGGAGAGCAAGAGGGAGGTTTGTATAAATTAAAAGGACAACCTAAACATGCCATGGTGCATGAATCCATGGAGCCAAGTGAACTTTGGCATAGAAGACTTGCTCATATGCACTATAGGACACTTCCAATTGCAAGCAAGGCTATAGAGAGTCTTCCTGAAATCAAGACCAAACATGAAGGTGTTTGCAAAGGATGTGCAAAAGGTAAGAATATTAAGAAGGCTTTCCCAAGCAGTGAAAGCAAGGCAAAAGATATCTTGGAAATCATCCACTCAGATGTATGTGGTCCTATGTCATCCAGTTCTCTAAGTGGGTATGTTTACTATGTCTCATTTATTGATGAATTCTCCAGGAATACTTGGGTATACTTCTTGAAAAACAAAGATGAGGTGTTTGATAGGTTCAAGGAATTCAAAACCTTGATGGAGAATCAAACTGACAAAAAGATCAAAACATTCAGATACGACAATGGTGGAGAATTCACCTCAGGTGACTTCAAGAAGCTTTGTAGTGATTCAGTGATTAAGAGGGAGTTGACTGCTCCTTATAATCCTCAACAGAATGGAGTTGTAAAAAGGAAGAACAGAACAATCATGGAAGCAACAAGGGCAATGCTGCATGACCAAGATCTACCTATGCATCTATGGGCAGAAGAAGCTAGAACAACTGTATATGTGCAGAACAGAACACCCCACAAGATATTGGACAACAAGACACCATAAGAGGCCTTTTCTGGTAAGAAACCTGAAGTCAGCCATCTCAGAATATTTGGTTGTCCAGTATACACTCATGTCCCAAAGGAAAAGAGGACTAAACTAGATCCTTAAGGAAAGAAGGGTATCTTTGTGGGTTACAGTGAAAGCTCGAAGGCTTACAGAATATACTTTCCAAGGTTCAAGAAGATTGATGTCAACAAGGATGAATATAAGTTCAAGGACAGGTAATCCAGGAAGCAAAGATCAAGAGGGAGCATGCTCCAGCAGCTCCTACAAGGATGTAGATTTTCAGAGGGAGTTGACCATATTCCTACATTCCACAACAGAAAGGTGTAGAAGAAGCTACTTCAGCAGCTCCTGCCATGAAGCAAAGACTCATAGGGAATCCACCCAACAAAAAAACAAACATAAGTATTTCAATTATCATTTCTTGCCTATTTTGTTTGTTTAAATAATATTATGCTTATAGACTTAGAAGATGTATTGTGCATATTAGAATGATTGCATTAATGAACAGTATACTACTAATATGCATGTGATGGGTAAGTGGCCTATGGCACTGTACAACATTATAGTGCTACTTATCTAGAATGAAACCTCTTTGCTGACATGTTGGGAGTAGTGAAAGCTCTTAACAATGTTCTGGTAGAGACTGGAAGGCATCTAGAAAGTTGTGGAACATGGATAAATGTTGTATTGAAGCATTGGCTAAGATAACTGCATGACTGTATGACATATTTCTTTATGTGTAAAGAATTTGTTCTGAAAATTATGAGATGTTTCTAATCATGCAATTTAACTTGTTTTGTAGGAAAGATCGTATATCTTCACCTACAAAAGGACTACAACATTTGTTCCAGCAACAAAGATATCTATTGAAGATATTGAATTTCCCAGGATATGGGATGAAGAAATGGAATGCCATGATCCATCGATCATGAAAAAGATGTTTGGGATGTAGTCCCAAGACCTGACAGGGAGTCACATGTGTGCAGATTGAAGAAATCCTTGTATGGCTCGTAGCAAGCTCCCAGAACTTGGTGTGATACAAAGAGGAAGCTCACTGCTGAATTCGATATGAAAGATTTGGGAATGATGCATTATTTCCTAGGTATGGAGGTGTGGCAGAATTTAGGTGGGATATTCCTTGGTCAAGGGAAGTACACAGTAGACATCCTGAAGAGAATTGGGATGATGGATTGCAAGGCCATGGCCACACCCATGGAATCGAATCTAAAGCTTATATGTGATGCTTCATTTGAGTCGGTTGATGTCTCTATGTATCATCAGATGATTAGGTCCTTGATGTACCTGACGAACACGAGACCAGATATTTGTTTTGCTGTGAACACATTGAGCCAGTTCCTGACGGATCCAAGGAGTGTTCACCTGGTTGCTGTAAAGCATGTTCTGAGGTACCTGAAGGGTACAGTGGATTATGGGCTCAAGTATGAAGCAAATCAAAAGTTTAACCTAGGGTTATGTTGATTCAGATTGGGCTGGTAGTGCTGCAGATAGGAAGAGCACATCTAGGTGTTGCTTCAGTATGGGATCAGGTGTGGTCTCTTGGTTTAGCAGGAAGCAGTCCTGCGTAGCACTGAGTATGGTTGAGGCAGAGTATGTTGCATCTTCTTCAGCTAGTTGTGAGGCAGTATGGCTACGGAAGCTACTGCCTGAGTTATTTGATCTCCCGTTGGATGCTACTGGTATCTTTTGTGATAACCAGAGTTGTGTGAAGCTGTCTGAGAACCCAGTGTTTCATGATAGGTCGAAACAAATAGAGATCAAATATCAGGGATATGGTGCAGAGAGGAGCTATGAAGCTCATGTATGTTGCGACGGACAAGCAGATTGCAAATGTGTTGATGAAGCCACTAGCTAGGGTGAAGTTCGAGTACTTCAGGGAGAGGCTGGGTGTTCTTCAGATCGAGGACACTTCGAGGAAGAAGTGATGGACACATTTGATGAGGCCATTCCAAGCATGTTGGAATGAGGATCCTTCACATGGTTGTGGATGTAAGCGTTGGATGATGAGCATCAGGATGATGTTCTGGTTTTTGCTTTGTTGGATGCTGGATATGATTAGTTGGATCATTTATATGTATATGTATGTACACATCATGTTGGATGATGAATATGATCAGTTGGATCATTTATATGTATATCGCATCATGTTGGATGCTGGATATGATCAGTATGATCATTTGTATGTATTTTGTATATGCATCATGTTGGATGCTTGGACCATGTATCTGTATATGTATCAAGTGGATACATTGTATGATCAGGTAGATCATGTATGTTGATATGTATCAGGTATGATCAGGTAGATCATGTATGTTGATGGATACATTGTGTGGATCATGTATCTATGTATCAAGTGGATACACTATGTATGGTGATATGTATCATGTAGATACTTGGTATGCATCAGGTGGATGCATTGTATGATCAGGTTGATCATGATGATGAGCTTCATGATGTTGCTCCAGATGATATGTACCAGGATGGTACAGTGATGATGATCAGTATGATCATGGCCATCAGGATGATGCCTCGTGCGATGATGATCCGTCGGATCATGAGTATCAAGTTGATACTTGGAGGTCAGAAATGATATGTGGCAGGTTGTGCAAATAGCATGTAATCAGTCCTGGGAGATCTTATCGTTCGTGTTGCGGCACATAAATGTTCCTGGGGTACTCTTTCCGGTATTGCTATGTAGTATGTAATCAGTCCTCAGATATCCGATAGGTTGAGCTGTGTGCTCATAATTAGTCCTGGGATGAGGTATTACTATGGAGACATGTAATCAGTCCTAGAGATCCGAGAGGTTGAGCTGTGTGCTCGTAATTAGTCCTGGGATGCTCTTTAGAGATCTTGTCGGTCGTGCTGCGGCACATAAATGTTCCTGGGATGCTCTTTAAAGGTTTTGTCTATCCACATGTAATCAGTCCTAGAGATCCGATAGGTTGAGCTGTATGTTCGTAATAAGTCCTGGGATGCTCTTTAGAGATCTTGTCGGTCGTGCTGCAGCACATAAATGTTCATGGGATCCTCTTTAAAGGTATTGTGGAGGAGATGCATGTAATCAGTCCTGGGAGATCTTGCCGGTCATGATTAGGCACATAAATGTTATTGGGATACTCTTTCCGGTATTGCATCCACACATCAAATTAGTCCTAAGAGGCCACCTCTATCAGACCATTCGCACAGATGATGAAGACCTGCAGGTGGTGGGCCTACATCCAGTATGAAAAAGGACTGGCTCTTTAGAACTTCCTATGACGAGTAGAGTCAGAGATTGGTTGAGATAGTAGCAGCAGTGACAATGATGATGACGATGCATCGATGACGATGATCTCGAGAAGAAGACTTGTCTAGCAGAAATGTGTCGAGAAATACCTTCCTAGTTAAGAGGGAGAGTTGATGTATATGTAACTTCGGAATGTATTTCATATATGTATTTTATATATATTTATTGTACCCTTATAAGAGATGTGTTATTCCTCTATAAGGAAGTGTCGTCATGTGGATTGACAAGTGTCGCAAGTGTGTGTACTTGCCAATGGGTTATTAGACCACCATGTGTGGGGTTGGCCCTAAAATATATATTATATTGTGGATGTATCTAGATAGACAAGTCGGCCCCATAAGGTCACTGGAAAAATAGGTTAAGTATAAATAGAGATAAGGAGATCTCTATTTGGATCATTCGGAAAGTCACACTTCTCTCACTCAGAAAGTGGCGCACTAGTGAGGAGGAGGATCATCTGCTCTACGAGACTATCTCAAAGTGTATTTTGGTTGTACTTTGGTTGAGCCATTGCTCTCTCTATCTCTGAGGAAGTTGTGGGGTTTTTCACCTAAGGGTTTTCCCCACAGAAACTATGTGTCTCTTGTCTCTCATGCTTTTGATTCTTGTGATGCTTGTGATGCTCATTGTGATTGTTATGCATTTATATACTATATATGTTATTCTCTTAGTAAAGATCCAAGAGTATTGTGAATTAATGCTCAAAATTTAACAAATAAACCAAGTAACTTTGAACATAAAAGAAAAAATCTTAATTTTAATAGGAATGCTGGAAATAATAAGCGAAATTTCCATAACATAAATTTTCAAGTAAATAATTTAAAAGCAATACACCACAAAATTTTATAGCTGCTAATAATTATGCTATAAATAATGAACAAAAAGCACCTATAAAATGTTATGAATGTCAAGGACCGCATATTGCAGCAAACTGTCCTAATAGGAAAAGAACAGTCAGCGACATCCATACAGTGCAGGAAGAACCAACAGTTGGTGACTTAGCAAGGGAAATGCCCAGGATCAATGCAGCCTTGGAAAATCGACAAGTTGATCATCAAACTTCAATGGTCAAAATCTAAGGTATGCTACAGAACATACCCATCTCTATTTTAATTGACCCAGGTGCGAGTTTGAGTTATGTATCACCTGATATAGTAAAAAGATGTAATTAATTGAAAGTAGAAAAGTTTGAAAATGTTGATGTATTTGTAACTTCGGAATGTATTTCATATATGTATATTGTATTCCTATAGATATGTTATTATTCCTCTATACGGAAGTGTTTGTATTCCTATAGAGATGTTATTATTCCTCTATACGGAAGTGTCGTCATTTATATTGTAAGTGTTGTAACTTATACTTGATGGGTTATCAGACCACCTTGTTGGGTCCGGCCCTATATAAGTCATGTGGGTTAAAGGGTTATTAGACCACCCTATTGGGGGTCAGCCCTGTTAGCATTATGTTATGTGGTTAAGTTAAGTCCGACCTAGTAAAATTTATTAGGCAAGTAAAGTCAAGTATAAATAGAGTGCGGGAGGCACTCTATTTGATCATTCACTTTCTCACTCATACTCTCATTGGAGAGTGGCGCACTTGTGGAGGAGGAGAAGCTACTGCTAGGAGAAGACTATCTCTTATGATTGGGTTGTATCATTGCTCTATCTATATCTGCGGAAGTTGTGGGGTTTTTCACCTTTATGGTTTTCCCCAGTGAAACTATGTGTGTCCATTGTCTCTTGTGTGCTTGCATTATTATGTCCATGATTGACATGCTATAGATATGATGTACATGTTGTTCTCTCAGTTAAGATCCTAGATCAGATTGAAGTAAATTATGAAAAACTAACATGGTATCAGAGCTAGCCTGAAAGAAGGCATGGTATGGAATTTATGACACTTGTTGCACTTGCGAAGCTATGGCTTGATATAGCAAAAACCAGTAATCGTAGCACTTTCACTATAAATCCCTTTTGGCGAATTTTCAGGATCTGAAAATTTTACAGGTCAAAAATAAGATCCCAATGTACCTTGTGTCCAAAGAACAACTTCTAATTCATTGTACTTTGTGTTTTATGATCTGTACAATCTAGCGTTTTTGCCTCTCCCAGATCTCAATCATAAACAGGTGACCTAGGAAAAAAGGTCACAACTTGGGCTAGGAAGCTCCAAATGAAATTTCATAAAAAGTGACAGGTAGGGCATAGACTTTAATTTCACAGGCTGAAGGTTCAGAGGCTGAAAGTGAACCAATGACATGTGGCACTCCGTACAAGTTCGCTCTCTTGTTTTATCCCATAAACAGGTCACGTTGTGACACGACATAACTCTCTCTCAGAGAATCCAATTGAGGTCAGACCTATGGGGTTGGAAATATGACAGGTTAGGCTACCACAGGTCGCAGTTTCAGACCTTGTTGATTTGTAATTTCAGAGTTACACCAAAAACAATCAGGTGCATATTTCTGTCAAAACATAATTGGATTTTGAGCACCTTCAATCATGGCTCCGGGAATTTAGGGTTCCGGGGAATGTTGGAATTTTTGTATAGGAGACCACGGCTAAATGATCCTCATCAAATCAAAATTTAGAAACCAAGATCAAATTTTTTGGTTGGGCAGAAGGTCATGCTTGATCAAACCCTAGTTTGGGACTTTGATCGGAAAAGTGGAAAATTAGGGCTTCTGTAAAAATGGGAATTTTTGAAATTTGTGACCATAGATAGAAGCTCCTTGGAAAAATCGAAGTTTAGATATTTGGATCAAACTATTTGGTTGGGTGAAGCTCCAGGAAACTCAAACCCTAATTCAGGGTCCTCCCTAGTGAATCCGAAAATCTAAAAGGCAATTTTGAGGGGTGAAACTTTGCAGTTTTCAAATTCTAAGTATACCAGCTTGACCAGCTCAAAAAGTTGCATCTTTCTATCCTTTCAGAAGTTTGAAATTCAAAGTTTGAATTTTTAGGGTTTCTCTGACAAACCCTAATCCAGCTCTAGATCTAGTTTCTGCAAATCAAAGTGGATTGGGTTAATCCTAGAAGAGAATGGATTAGTCACCTGCATAAGTGAAGAAGTTCATGTTTCAGAGGCAGATGAGGCTAAGGCCTTACATCAGAAGATTACAAGCAATCTCGATAGGTATGACTTATCCAGGTATGTTTCAAGATCTGATCATGATTAAGTTTATGGTATGTTTGTCTTCATTAAGGTAAGTACAATCTTGATTAAACATTAGACTTGTCGTATGAATTGTGAATGCAGATATTCATTGATTAGAGTTTTGACACTTATGATTGTACTAATGCATTGTGGTGTTGTATGAGGTTGATGTTGTCCGCTAACATGAAAGGTACATCAAGAAAGACAAATCATGTTCTAGTTCAAGAACATATGACCATGGTGACATATAGATAAAGATTCATCAATTGTCATGGATCACATAGAAGATCTACTTACGAGGTATGTATAACTTGGTTCTATAATGATTAACCTATGAGATATGCAGGTTACTAGAACAAGTCATTGAAGAGAACAAGAAGACATTATGTGGGTATGTTAGACATAACTAGCTAGCATGCTAATCCAGGTATGTTTTTCCTATATCAAGTTAGAATCCTACCTTGTGTTAGAATCTTATACTGTTGTATGGTTGATAATGATTATTCATGAAGTTAGAAATGTAAGTAATCAAGGGTTTATGCATATTATGTCTCTTACCTTGATTGATGATATGACTAACCAGAAAAGTCCTTTGGTCAAATAAGAATATGCATGAGTAAAAGGAAGTACTCCCTGAAACCTTGAAAACTAATGCTTGTGATAAATTATCTATGTATGCAATGATCTTGACCATACATGTTTAATATTACTTAGAATCATAATTTTTTATAGTATTGAGATTATACTAATGAATGTATGATTGTGTATGAGACCTCGAGGATAACACAATGATGATACTAGTAAGTATGCATAAGTGATCGAGGATGGATATAAGTTCAAGGACAGGTAATCCAGGAAGAAAAGATCAAGAGGGAGCACACTCCAGTAGTTCTTGCAAGGAAGCAAATATTGAGAGGGAGTCCACCCTACAAACCAAACAAAGATAAGTATTTGAATTGTCATTTCTTGTATATTTGTTTGTTTAAATAATATTGTTCAATGATGTATATGCCTATGTTCCTAGACTTACGGTGTGTATTATGCATATTAGAATAATTGCATTAATGAACAGTATACTACTAATATGCATGTGATGGGTAAGTGGCCTATGGCACTGTACAACATTCCACTGCTACTTATCTAGAATGAAACCTCTTTGCTGACATGTTGGGAGTTGTGCACACTCTTAACAATGTTCTGGTAGAGATTGGAAGGCATCTAGAAAATTGCGGGATATGGATAAATGTTGTATTGAAGCATTGGCTAAAATAATTGACATATTTCTTTATGTGTAAGAAATTGTTCTGAAAACTATGAGGTGTTTCTAATCATGCAATTTAACTTGTCTTGTAGGAAAGATTGTATACCATCACCTACAAAAGAAGGAATACAACATTTGTTCCAGTAACAAAGCTATATATTGAAGATATTGAAGATATTGAATTTCCCAAGATCCGGGATGAAGCAATGGAAGAATGCCATGATCCGTCAATCATGAAGAATGATGGTTGGGATGTGGTCCCAAACCAGAAGGGAAGTTTGTTGTGACTTCCAAGTGGATCTATAAGATCAAGCATGTTGCAGATGGTAGCATGGAGAAATACAAAGCGAGGTTGTATCTCGTGGCTCCTCCCAGAAAGAGGAATTGACTATGAAGAGACTTTTGCACATGTAGCAATTCCATTAGATCAGTACTTGCTTTGGCTGCAGTGATGAAATGGAAGGTACACCAAATGGATGTCAAGACAGCTTTCTTGAATGGTGAAGTTGAAGAGGAAGTGTATGTGGAGCAGCCACTCGAGTTTGAGACACATAACCGAGAGTCTCATTTGTGCAAACTGAAGAAAGCCCTGTATGGTTTGAAATAGGCACCCAAGACCTAGTATGGCAAGATAGATGGCTTCCTATCCAATTTGGGATTTACCAAGAGTAAAGCGGATTCCAACCTGTTATCACCTAAACTGTAGCTACCCCTGTGGATGTATCCATTAATGGATGGCAATAGGAAATGGCAACTCAAAAGGTGCAACCACGATCACATCGACCTCCAATAGATGGTTGTCACGCCAATCGAGGAAACCTTCACTTTATTCTATCTAGCCCAAACAGCAAAGGGGGAGACCCGATCTACTCCCGACAAGAGAGATCAAACCAAAACATTGAATCTAGTTAAGTATAAGTGAAGTATTATAGGGTGTATGGTGTACCCTAGACCTAAGGATGAAGTCACAAGATAAATGAGGGGTTCAATGAGTATAGATTTGTTTCATTATTGATGTGAGAGTGACTTATAGTATTTGAAATGAGATCCAGGATTAGAGTACTAGTTCAATGTGAGAAAATCCACTACCTTGGGAACCGTGTCCAATGCAGGGTAGTTTAGGGGTTGAATTGGGGCTAACTAGTACAAGTGACAAGCTTGATCATGAGATATGATAACATCAAAGGGTTTAGTCCACCAAACAAGGATCAAACCACAAGTTAATCCAACAATCTAGGAAAGTCGAATTGACTTGGAGAGAGATCAGTGCCTTGGGAATTGGGATAAATGGAGTCAAGAAGAGATTAACTTATGGTTGATGACTCCTATGGCATAAGACAAGTGGTCTATTAATGGTTTGATGGATGAATAAGACTAGATCTAATCATTCATGGTTTGACCTAAGTGGACCACAATCCCTTAAAACAAGGAATGTTATCCCCAAGGCAAGATTTCACAAAGTGACCCACTAGACCTAGGTTTTGAATTATGCTCATTCCAAATCCACCAAAATCTCATGTACCCATGTCCTAGAAGTGGACCAACTCCAATCTCCCAGGAAGTGCAACTTTGCCCAAGGAGGGTAAAAGGTGGGGTAAATGGGATCAAGACGAGTCCAATGACATCCAAATTTTAGATCCAAGTAGGTTAATCAAGTGAGAATGTGGATCTACAGTTTCAAGGCAATCCAATGGTTAGATCTTACTAGATCTGAGTTTAAAGATACCAAGTGGTCCAAAATGGGGATTAAATCTCTTAAAAGGTGGAGTAGGGCCCACAAGGTAGAAATTGCCAAAGTAACAGTCTAGGGGTAGGTTTTAGGACGTGTATATCATGAATCAATTGAAATCTCAACTACCCATGTACTAGATCTAGGTCAACTCACCCTCACCAAGAAGTGCGCCCTTGCTTGAAGAAGCTAAGTTGGCTTGGGAAGACGGTCAAATGAAGGCCAATCCTCACCAAACTATAGTTCCGAGATACTGTGGATACTATAGAGGTGGGTTTTAAATATCTTACCCAAGTAGCCACTAGATCTTAGTAGATCTGAGAAAATGTAACAATGAGGGTTTTGATTAATTAGGGTTTTATCAATTATGTGTTGTGCCAATGGATTGGAATCAAGATAAGAGAAACAAACCTGTGGATCTTACCTGGGTAACCTTGTAGATGCCTTGATGATGATGATCTATGCAAACCCGATCAATTTGAAGCAATTTGAAGTAGATCTGGTGAAGTGCGATTTGCCCAAGGAAGCCAATGCGCCCTCTCTCCTGCACAGTAAATGTCAGCAATATCAGATTTACTGTAGACAAGAGATAAGACTAATGCTACAAGAGAAATAACAGAATGATAGCATAGATCACAATGATACTAATGATAACCCCCTAATACAAGCGAATGCCAAAGAGATCGATTTGAAGAAGCCTTGCAAAATCGCCCTAGTTGAAGTTGCCCTCCTGTAGACAAGACAAAGATTTCCAAAAATATATAGATCTTACCACAAATACGCAAATGCTAGGATGCAATAGATTTTCCAACCACCATCTAATAACACCAGATGCAAAGGAGACCACAAGAATTTCCGCAAGAGAATTTTTCTATGCCAAGAATCCAAGAGCCAAAGACCCCTTACAATGAGAAGCTCTCTGCTTTAAATAGGAAGGAGAGGCATCAAAACCCTAACCACTTTTTGAATGAGTGGCTAAGATTAAAAGATAAAAATGTCTAATCAATGGTTGAGATGAGCTCAATAATAAAATACATGGATCACTAATCAAATATAACCATAAGTGGACAAAATCACCCTAGGAGAGGGGATCCCACCAAATCATGATGACAAAATATAACAATAAGCTTATGGTGGGTCCAAGGGGTAATTTTAGACACCCTTGGTCAATCCCCATAGCACAATAATAATAAAATAGTCATCAATATACCAAATTGTGCCTCTATGGACAAATCGTGGGCCTTAAGAGGCCTCAAAAATCATCAGAAAGTGCCATAAGTGATGGACGTGGGTCCCGATGAAGCTGAAATTGTTGGAGAAGGTGTGGAAGACATCCACTCATCATCACTGATCATCCGATGCCAAGACCTTGCCTCAGTAGCCAAAATTGAATTCCTCAATAGCCATTTCTACCAATCCTGAAATGCCTCGGGAAGCGTGAAACTGCCCCAAACTGCCTCCTAGAGTGCCTGCGCTATCAAGGTGAGGGCACCAGTGTGTCCGGGAGGGGGGTAATATGGTAAAAACAAGTGGCTGTACCACCCCCTCCAAGCACAGCGCCCTAGGTCAACCAAATAAAAACCATCTCTGCTCTGACAGGGTTTCCAATAGACCAAAATTGCACTGGGATAGCCTACTGAGGCTCAATCATCACTGTAACTTCCCAGAACTGAAAACAGATTGTCTCATTGGACTTAGAAGTTCCAAATCTATCCAATATGTGTACTCATACACCATGTGAATCTCTACATGATCATATAATATATCCAATATACCGGAATAGGTGAAATAGTAATAATCTGTAAATGATCAAAAAATGTTGTAAACCATAAATCATCATCATAACCCTGTATTTGCTGCATAGAACCATCATGTACATGTACATGGACCATTTATCATCTATCTGTATCATCACAAAGTCCAACCATCTCATGTCCTATGGTTGACCTTGGTCAAACTAGGTTTGACCAAGTCAACATGACCAAATATAACTATCATCAGAAGCTGCTGCAAAGTGTCAAAGGTTAATGCATGCTCTACAACTTATTCAAACAACAATTATAACACAAAGTAATCATAACTGGCGATCTAAATCCAAATATATAATGTCATTAATTATTATTATAACTCAGACTAGACTTTCAAGACCATACTCACTTCATAGTTGTGATCAATTTGCTAGTGAAGGGTGAAGGCTAAAATAACTGGCTAGGCTGAAGGATGACTTGACTGACTTAACGTTGTGACACTTTGGAAAAGGGAAAGGGAGTACACACCATAGTATATACTGAATGAGCAACAACACAGGGAATGGCGGTGTCTCACAAATGGATGAGTTGTTCAAAGAGGGTTTATTCACCTTTAACAAATGCGCACAATCCATAATACAAATGAGGCCAACAATTATTTAGATATAGCATTTAAGTTCTATTGCTTTTGGGCCTGAAGTTTCCATAGCCTTTGATCTATGTGTGTTTACAAACACATTGCGTAGATTTACATTTATTTTAGGCTTTCTGCTGCAGGTGTGTTTTTAAGGCACTTGTTTACCTGATCACTTCTAGGTGTGTCACAAACAGCTTGTTTACCTAGGTATTTTACATTTCACAAAAGATATAACATTTTATTTCATAGCCACTTCATTTGGCTTGCCTTTCATTCATGTGTGTTTAGAAACACATTACATGAACGGGCTTTTCATACAAGATATAACATTTCATTTTCCATACTTTGTATTCATGGCAACACTAAAAGTTTCAGGTTTAGCCAACACAACTTTGGTGACTAGGGGAATTCACAAGGAAATCCAACTTACCATAGGTAAGTTTTGTCACCAACTCAGAGCCGAGACACAATAAACAGGGAAGCTCATCCAATACAGAGGCTACAGTGGGGAAAAGTCCTCCATGCCACTAGTCAAGTAGTAAGTCAGGGTGATAAACTAAAAGGTAGGTAATGGATGGATGAAGATAATGAATAATGGAGCCAACACTAGCAAGCCAAGGTATGGTGGAATGATCACCTCTACTCTCCCTAAGGAGAGTAAAACCAATGAGTATGAATAGTGAACTTCTAAGTCTGAGTAGGGACAATAAAATATATATAATAAGATCAACCAGGTCCACATATCTATATGATCGCCAAATCATGACACTAAGTGCTAAGACGTGCTATAAGAATAAATATAAAAGCAATATAATCACAACACTATGATATACCTGCTGAATCATATACCTTAATGCTCATCCTCTGAACCATCATCTGTCCTCTGAAACTGCTACTGTAACTCTGGGCACTACTGACTACTCTGTACAAATGGTATAATGGCTACATTGGTCATCTCTCTGAGTGTCCTGAGACTCAGTCATGGCAATGGGGAATAGATATACTGTCCAAAATCTGATAGTGATCCAATATAGATGCTCATCTCAGCATCTCAATGTAAGGGAACTGGCTGAATAGTTTACTGGAATCTGACAAGAAATGTATGGTAGCCCGGCTACTATATATGTGATAACACAACCTTTACTACAAGGTTGAGGAAGGAAATCCAGTGATACTACTATTGTATGTGGATGGCCTGTTTGTAACAAGTGAGGATAGATTGATTGTCGATACGAAGAGGAAGCTTGCTACCGAGTTCGGGATGAAGGACTTGGGGATGATGCACTATTTTCTAGGCATGGAGGTGTGGCAGAGTGCAAATGGAATCTTCATTGGACAAGGGAAGTATGTAGTAGAGATCCTGAAGAGGTTCGGGCTGATGGACAGCAAGGACATGGCCACACCTATGGCATCGAACCTAAATCTTCTGTGTGATGCTTCATCTGATCCGGTTGATATCACTGTGTATCGTCAGATGATTGGGTCCTTGATATACCTGACGAACACAAGACCAGATATTTGCTTTGTGGTGAACACATTGAGCCAATTCTTGACAGATCCCAGAGGTGTTCACCTAGTTGTTGTAAAGCATATTCCGAGGTACCAGAAGGGTACAATTGATTATGGGCTCAAGTATGATGCGAATCAAAAGTTTAACCTGCAAGGTTATGTTGATTCAAACTGGGTAGGCAATGCTACAGATAGGAAGAGCACTTCAGGGTGCTACTTCAGTATGGGATCAGGTGTGATCTCTTGGTTTAGCAGGAAGTAGTCCTGCGTAGCACTGAGTATAGCCGAAGCAGTGTATGTTGTAGCTTGTTCGGCTAGTTGTGAGGAAGTATGGCTGAGGAAGCTGCTATCTGAGTTATTTGATCTCATGTTGGATGCTACCGGTTTCTTTTGTGACAACCAGAGTTGTGTGAAGCTGTCTAAGAACCCAGTGTTCCACGACAGGTAGAAGCACATAGAGATCAAATATCACTATATGAGGGATATGGTGCATAGAGGAGTAGTGAAGCTCCTGTATGTTGCGACGGATGAGCAGGTTGCGGATGTGTTGACGAAACCACTAGCCATAGTGAAGTTTGAGTACTTCATAGAGAGGATTGGTGTTCTTCAGATTGATGACACTTCGAGGAAGAAGTGATGGAAAAATTTGCTGGAGCCATTCCAAGTATGGTGAGAGGAGGATCTTTCCCATGGCTGTGGATGTAAGCACTGGATGATGAGCATCAGGACGATGCTCCAGTTACTGCTCTGTATATGCATCATGTTGGATGCTTTTTATGATCAGTTGGATCATGTATATGTATATGCATCATGTTGGATGTTTGTTATGATCAGTTGGATCATGTATATGTATATGCATCATGTTGCATGCTTGTTATGATCAGTTGGATCATGTATATGTATATGCATCATGTTGGATGCTTGTTATTATCAGTTGGATCATGTATATGCATCATGTTGGATGCTTGTTATGATCAGGTGGATCATGTATTTGTACATGTATCAGTTGGATACATTGTATGATCAGGTAGATCATGTATTTGTATATATATCAGGTGGATACATTGTATGATCAGGTAGATCATGTATTTGTATATGTATCAGGTAGATACTATGTATGCATCAGGTGGATGCATTGTATGATCAGGATGATCATGGATGATGAGCTTCAGGATGTTGCTCCAGATGATATGCATCAGGATGATGCTATGACAATGATCAGGATGATCATGCGATGATGACATGCATCAGGACGATGTAGCGATGATGATCAGGATGATCATGTACATCAAGATGATGTATGGTGAGTATCAGGTTGATACTCTTTGGCCGTGGACAGGTTGTGCAGACAAGCATATAATTTGGCCCTGGGAGGGCTGCAGATACTCTTTCGAGGTTTTTCCTATGGCATATAATGTGGCCCTGGGTTATCTGGCAAATGCTCTTTCGAGGTTTTTCTTGGGTAATGTCCCTTGTTAGGAATTTTATTAAAATGGCAATTTTCCACTTTTTTTCCCTAGTTCGACCTTTGACTAGTTTGATCTCTAGGTCCCAAATTTGCCCCAAATGATTTCAAATCTTCTGAGAAGGTATATGAATGAGATTAGAACATAAATATGTGTTTTAAGGATGCCTTTGGACCTTTAAAATACTTCTGCAAATACTCTTTCAATTCTGGCCAATGTAGGGAACTTTACTAGTAATTTGCCTTTGACTAGTATTGGTCTCTATGTCTCGAATTGACTCCAAATGCCTTCAAATCTTCAAGGAAGGTGTATGAATGATATTAAGACTTGAATATGATGTTCAGGGATGATATATGGCCACCAAAATACCTCTGCAAACTCTCTTAAGATTCTGGACCAAGTATGCAATTTTACTAGTAATTTGGGGTTCAAATCCCCCTGGGGTAAGTATTGAAAATGGCTTCCCAAATGCCTCCAAAGCCACTCAAATTTCTGAACAGAGGTAGGGAATGTATTAAGGATGTTATTAAGGTCTCATGTGCACCATTAATTGATTATTATATCTGTTCCAACCCTCTCCCATTCAACTGCAAAAATCACCAATTCGACCCTTGGGGAAATGGCACTATTTCTTCTCCCAGTGCAATTAAACTAAGTAAAAATACTTCAAATGCTCAAGTAAAGTACATGAAACTTGTATAAGACATCCATGGAATTATATTGACCACAAATATATCAGAGAATCATCCATCCATTCGAAATCATCATCAATACATTGGCTCACAACAAGGTAGTGGGGAAATGGCATTGTTCTTCCATTAAAAATGAGATTTATACATTTCTACTTGGAATTTCGACCTGAAACTTTTTGGAGATGAAGAACAGAGTATTTACTTCATATTACAAAAGAAATGGGGCATTAAAAGCTCCCCCAAAGAGTACAATAGCTCACTAAAAACGCCCTCCCTCAAGGATCAAGAATATGCCATCAAAACCGGAAATGGTTGAAGGAGTGAGCTGCAATAGAAGAAACCATGAGCTGCCCTGTAGCTTACACCTGCAAATAAAGACTCCATTAAAGCTCCAAATGAAAGGTCTGAATGGCCTTTCCAATTACCAACTTAGATGGGAATCTTTCACCCTCGAAATTGGCTAAGGCAAGAAACTAGTCATCCACTAGCTCTCCCTCTTCACAAATGCAATTACAAATTCTACAAATGATCAAAAGCTCGTTTCATTCTTTGTTATTGAAATTTATAAAGTTCTAATGGCCTCCATGGGTCGAATTCCTTCCAAGAGACTCATGCCAACTCAAGTTGGGAAGAGATTCCAAAGAACGCCACTTGTACAACAATTCCTAGTCTCCCACTTCCACCAAATCACATGTGGAAGCATCTTAGCTGCCCTAACACCCTTGAGCGCCCTCTTGGAGTCTATTTTTAGCCCTGACATGTCATATATGTCATATGTCAGCCTTCAGGTTTGATTTGTGTCATAGGTGTCATAGCATCTTCATCATTGTTGTCATAGAGCTAGGGAATCTAGCCTAAGTGTCTCACTAGCTCCAAATTGCCTCTTCCTCTTCCATGGGAGTTACTCTTCCTCTATATTTCGACCTTGGATGAGTTATGCCATGAATAATACCTTTTGGACTTCCCCAAGTATGTTACCATTCACCTTGAATTCGAATTGGTGAGAGAATGATGCCAAATGTAGTGGGGAAATCTAGCCATATGTGGGTCTCACTTCCTCCATGTGTCTTCATGATGAAATGCCACTTTGATTTTCACTTGTATATATTTATTTAGCTCCTTTATTAAATATTTATGCCATTCTAATGTTCAAACATCATTTATTATCCCCATTATTCCAAATCCCAAAGCTTCCACCCCAAACCTAGGAAACTAGTAATTTTCCTCCTTGGCAATTATTTGACCCTTAACATCAACTTTGCAAACTCTAATGAATATGGCTAATGTGATTAGGCCATTGTGACCCAATTCCAAATTTGGGACATGACAAATCCTCCCTTCCCAATATTGCTTGTCCTCAAGCAATTTCAAACATGGGTGTTGAAGAACCTGCTTTCTGTATAATTCTTTGAAGTTGCCATTGAATTGCCAAACCTTGAGTCTTTGAGTTTCCATGAATATTTTAGAGAGGAACCAACATGCTTGCTGCTGCACTACTCTGATAAAAATCACTTTATTAAGTGGGGAAATCCATCTCCCATACTGCTTGTTTCCCCAAAAAATTTGAAACCAATGAGATAAAAATTATTCCAGGGTCCCATTGCTTGTATTGCACCCGAACAATTAAGAGTGCTCTCCAACCCATACCATCATATAAGAGGATTCCTGGATCCCATTTTCTTGTATGCATTCTTCCAAACATCATGAGTACAAAATATATATCATCAAAGTACATAACTACATAATGAAAATTAATATCAAGGAGGTGCTTCATCAAAGAATCATGAAAGTGCTTATACCTCCAAGCAAGTAGACCACCGTTTTCCAAGTGCATACAAGCTTCAAGTGACCAATCAAATCTGCTCCAATGACATAGGTGAGGATCCCATGTCCTATAAAGCTGCTCCAAAAGGATGTGATATGCATCAAAATATTCAGCCATGTATTCTTTCATCCAAGAAGTGAATGAAGAATCTCCACTAAAATCTGAACCAAATAATGAGCAGAAAAAACAAGGAGACTTCAAATGACTCAAAGAAGTCTCACCCATACATCCCTGAATGTGATTATCATAAAGATATAACAAAGTATGTGGCTTCCAACAAAAATGTTCTCCAATCATAAATCTATTCACCCAAGTGTTGGATGAAGTTCCTCCAACATCAAATGAATCAAGTGTTGAGCAAGAAAAACCATGAGTCTTCAAGTGACTCAAATGCATATCATAGGTGCATCCATGTAGATGTGCATCATCATAAAGTAATAAAGTATGCTGCTGCAAATGTGAATAAGAATGTGCTCCAACCATATCATACTCCTCATGTGGCACCATCAAAAAGAACCCTTTCACCCATACTTCATTGAGACTAATGTTGCAAAACATGGAATTGTAGGATGTAGGAGAATGAACCAAATCACCCAAATGATCAAAAAGTACAGAAGTTTCATCATGGGGAGGATCCATATGGGTAGTATCATGCAGCTCCTTCAAAAGTGTGAACTCTTTGTCATAGTTTGGTTCCAATGTAGATGAATCATGCTCTTCTTTAAAAATTGCACAACCTTCATCAAGAGGCAATTCAAATTCTTCTTCCACCACATCAAGTGTTTGGATCTCTTCAAGTTCATCTCCAAACACATCAAGAACATTCAAATTTTCACATTTCTCATGATCCACCATGTCATGAGAATCCTCCAAACAATCTACCATTTGACAATCTGAAACATAGGAGGAAAAACAAGTATCTTGCAACTTTTCAAGAAGTTGCTCATTTTGAATTGTGAGCTTATGAATATCCTCATTATTCTTCAAGTATGCATCATGTAACAATTCATTAAGCTCAAACAAATGGTTTCTATCAAAAAGCAAAGACATGAAATTACCTTTGATTTGGCACATTGCTCTTTGAATCTTCTCCATATCTTCAAGGAAGGATGTTTCCTCCAATGAAGTAGCTCTCCAACAAGAATTTGACACCAATGCTTGAGTCTCATGGAGAATGTTGAGGGACTCTTGGATCTTCTTTTCATTCATCTTTAAGGACCCTTCAAGAAAATGAGGCTCTTGCAAATGAACCTCCTCATCTTCTTCATTTTTGCTTGGACCAACTTCATGAAGCTCAAGTGGTGATGGGGAAGTTGATCTTGGTTCTTCTTCAACTGCTACAAGGTCTTCATTATCATGCTTAATGGAACTTGGGCTTGCAGCAACACTTTCAAAAGTGATCTCTATGTCACCAACATAGAGGTGTGAGCACCCATCAGTAGGTACTCCTTCATAGTTTAAGCATCCATCAGTAGATGCTCTTTGGTTCATGTCTAAGCTAGAAGGTGTCTCGAAATGATCTTCCATATTTTCAATAGAATCTTCTTCATGCTCTTGTGATGTCTCTTCATTTTTCTCCTTCAAGCAAGCTGATTCATTTTTCCCCTTGTTTTCCTTAGGATCGGTATATTTGGAATCCCTTCTTGAATAAATCTCAAAAGCTCTCATCAAAGAGGACATCATTTCATGCACACATATATGATACTCGCTCCAAGGGTTCTTACAAGAAGGGCATAAACCTTTCTTCACTAACTCCACATCTTCATTTTTGGGCCTATTTTCAAAAACATGTTCAGCATAGTACTCAAAAGACATGGCATTTTGTGTATTTTTGCTCGAAGCAAGATATTCTTGATATTTTTGATATTGCTGGGGCAAGGTTTTATAATTTGCTCTCCATCTTTGGAACTCACTCATAGAATTATCCTTGGTTGGTGTGACACATTCATATTCATCAGATTTAAAGTCATAAGAATAATCTTCATTTCTCTTGAAATTGTAAGAAGTGTTGCATGATGGCACCTTTTCCTCATACCATTCACATTCTGCTTCATATTGCTCATAAGCATCTGCATATTCATCATAAGAATTGTACTCATAGGATTCATCATAATAGTAAGACATGGCTGCCAATTATTCTTGAATGTATGTACCTAATACACAGGTGCAAGGACCATGCTCTGATACCACTGTAATGTCCCTTGTTAGGAATTTTATTAAAATGACAATTTTCCACTTTTTTTCCCTAGTTCGACCTTTGACTAGTTTGATCTCTAGGTCCCAAATTTGCCCCAAATGATTTCAAATATTCTGAGAAGGTATATGAATGAGATTAGAACATAAATATGTGTTTTAAGGATGCCTTTGGACCTTTAAAATACTTCTGCAAATACTCTTTCAATTCTGGCCAATGTAGGGAACTTTACTAGTAATTTGCCTTTGACTAGTATTGGTCTCTATGTCTCGAATTGACTCCAAATGCCTTCAAATCTTCAAGGAAGGTGTATGAATGATATTAAGACTTGAATATGATGTTCAGGGATGATATATGGCCACCAAAATACCTCTGCAAACTCTCTTAAGATTCTGGACCAAGTATGCAATTTTACTAGTAATTTGGGGTTCAAATCCCCCTGGGGTAAGTATTGAAAATGGCTTCCCAAATGCCTCCAAAGCCACTCAAATTTCTGAACAGAGGTAGGGAATGTATTAAGGATGTTATTAAGGTCTCATGTGCACCATTAATTGATTATTATATCTGTTCCAACCCTCTCCCATTCAACTGCAAAAATCACCAATTCGACCCTTGGGGAAATGGCACTATTTCTTCTCCCAGTGCAATTAAACTAAGTAAAAATACTTCAAATGCTCAAGTAAAGTACATGAAACTTGTAGAAGACATCCATGGAATTATATTGACCACAAATATATCAGAGAATCATCCATCCATTCGAAATCATCATCAATACATTGGCTCACAACAAGGTAGTGGGGAAATGGCATTGTTCTTCCATTAAAAATGAGATTTATACATTTCTACTTGGAATTTCGACCTGAAACTTTTTGGAGATGAAGAACAGAGTATTTACTTCATATTACAAAATAAATGGGGCATTAAAAGCTCCCCCAAAGAGTACAATAGCTCACCAAAAACGCCCTCCCTCAAGGATCAAGAATATGCCATCCAAACCGGAATTGGTTGAAGGAGTGAGCTGCAATAGAAGAAACCATGAGCTGCCCTGTAGCTTACACCTGTAAATAAAGACTCCATTAAAGCTCCAAATGAAAGGTCTGAATGGCCTTTCCAATTACCAACTTGGATGGGAATCTTTCACCCTCGAAATTGGCTAAGGTAAGAAACTAGTCATCCACTAGCTCTCCCTCTTCACAAATGCAATTACAAATTCTACAAATGATCAAAAGCTCGTTTCATTCTTTGTTATTGACATTTATAAAGTTCTAATGGCCTCCATGGGTCGAATTCCTTCCAAGAGACTCATGCCAACTCAAGTTGGGAAGAGATTCCAAAGAACGCCACTTGTACAACAATTCCTAGTCTCCCACTTCCACCAAATCACATGTGGAAGCATCTTAGCTGCCCTAACACCCTTGAGCGCCCTCTTGGAGTCTATTTTTAGCCCTGACATGTCATATATGTCATATGTCAGCCTTCAGGTCTGATTTGTGTCATAGGTGTCATAGCATCTTCATCATTGTTGTCATAGAGCTAGGGAATCTAGCCCAAGTGTCTCACTAGCTCCAAATTGCCTCTTCCTCTTCCATGGGAGTTACTCTTCCTCTATATTTCGACCTTGGATGAGTTATGCCATGAATAATACCTTTTGGACTTCCCCAAGTATGTTACCATTCACCTTGAATTCGAATTGGTGAGAGAATGATGCCAAATGTAGTGGAGAAATCTAGCCATATGTGGGTCTCACTTCCTCCATGTGTCTTCATGATGAAATGCCACTTTGATTTTCACTTGTATATATTTAGTTAGCTCCTTTATTAAATATTTATGCCATTCTAATGTTCAAACATAATTTATTATCCCCATTATTCCAAATCCCAAAGCTTCCACCCCAAACCTAGGAAACTAGTAATTTTCCTCCTTGGCAATTATTTGACCCTTAACATCAACTTTGCAAACTCTAATGAATATGGCTAATGTGATTAGGCCATTGTGACCCAATTCCAAATTTGGGACATGACAGAGGACATATAATTTGGCCCTGGGAGGTTTGTAGATGCTCTTTTGAGGTTTTTCCTGTGGCATGTAATATGGCCCTGGGATATCTGGCAAATGCTCTTTCGAGGTTTTGTCCTATGGCATGTAATATGTCCATGGGAGATCCGATAGGTTGGGCTGTGTGCTCGTAATAAGTCCTGGGATGCTCTTGTGAAATTTTGCTATGACCACATGTAATTTGGCCCTGGGAGATCCTATAGGTAGAGCTGTGTGCTCATAACAGCCTGGGATGCTCTTGCGAGGTTTTGTGGTGACCACATGTAATATGTCCCTGGGAGATCCTATAGGTAGAGCTGTGTGCTCGTAACATCTTGGGATGCTCTTGAGAGGTTTTATGGTGAGGTCACATATAATATGTCCCTTGGGGATCCTACAGGTAGAGCTGTGTACTCGTAACAGCCTGGGATGCTCTTGCGAGGTTTTGTGATGCACGTAATAAGAACTAAGGATTCCATAGTATGTCCAATGATGAAGACCTGCAGGTGGTGGGCCTTCATCCAGTATGAAAAAGGATTGGCTCTGTAGAACTTCCTATGACGAGTAGTTCAGAGATTGATTGAGATAGAAGCAGCAGTGACAATGACGATGATTCGATGTCGATGATCTAGTGACGATGATCCAGAGAAGAAGACTTGTGCTAGAAGACCTGTGTCGAGAAATACCTTCCTAGTTAAGAGGGAGTGTTGATGTATTTGTAACTTTGGAATGTATTTCATATATGTATATTGTATTCCTATAGAGATGTTATTATTCCTCTATATGGAAGTGTTTGTATTCCTATAGAAATGTTATTATTCCTCTATATGGAAGTGTCGTCATTTATATTGTAAGTGTCGTAACTTATACTTGATGGGTTATTAGACCACCTTGTTGGGGTCGGCCCTATATAAGTCATGTGGGTTAAAGGGTTATTAGACCACCCTATTGGGGGTCGGCCCTGTCAGCATTATGTTATGTGGTTAAGTTAAGGTCAACCTAGTAAAGGTTATTAGGCAAGTCAAGTCAAGTATACATAGAGTGCGGGAAGCACTCTATTTGATCATTCACTTTCTCACGCATACTCTCATTGGAGAGTGGCGCACTTGTGGAGGAGGAGAAGCTGTTGCTAGGAGAAGACTATCTCTTATGATTGGGTTGTATCACTGCTCTATCTATATTTGAGGAAGTTGTGGGGTTTTTCACCTTTATGGTTTTCCCCAATGAAACTTTGTGTGTCCATTGTCTCTTGTGTGCTTACGATATTATGTCCATGATTGATATGCTGTAGATATGTTGTACATGTTGTTCTCTCAGTTAAGATCTTAGATCAGATTGAAGTAAATTCTGAAAAACTAACAGAAAAGTCTTGGTTGGTTCAGTTAGTAATAGGAACCAAAAGGAAGGTAGTTGATTTTGTTAAAAATTGTGATTTGCTTATGAGTCAATTAAAGACACAAGTAAAGTTGAATGTATTACCGTTAGGGTCTTATGATGTCTTGATTGGAATGGATTGGCTGGAAAAGCATAGGGTAGTTCTGAATTGTTTTGAAAAGACATTTATATGCTTGAATAATAAAGGAGAAACAAAAACAGTAAAAGGAATCCCTAGAAAAACTTCAGTTAGACAGATTTCTGCTTTGCAAGTAAAAAAGGATGTACGAAAAGGATGTAAAATGTTTGTTGTAAATGTAATTAATGATGAACACGCAACTAAAGAAGATAAGTTAAAACTTGAAGACATATCAATCCTAAGAGACTTTTCATATGTATTCCCGGAAGAAGTTCCAGGATTACCTCCGAAAAGAGAATTGGACTTCACCATTGAGCTAGTACTGAGTGCGGTACCAAACTCGAAAACTCCTTACCAGATGAATATCGTAGAGCTTAATGAATTAAAATCACAGTTAAAGGAATTAATAGATAAAAACTACATAAGACCAAGTGTGTCTCCTTGGGGAGCACCTGTCATTTTCGTTAAAAAGAAAGACGGTACATTGCATTTATGCATAGACTACCGCCAATTAAATAAAATGACGATTAAAAACATATATCCCTTGCCCCGCATAGATTATCTGTTTGATCAAGTACGTGGAGCAATGATATTTTGGAAAATAGACTTGAGATCTGGATATCATCAAGTTAAGATAAAAGATGAAGATATCTTTAAAACTGCTTTTAGAACCCGTTACAAGCATTGCGAATTTGTAGTTATGCCTTTTGGGCTAACTAACGCTCTAACAGTTTTCATGTGTCGAATGAATAATGTTTTACATAAGTATTTGGATAAATTTGTAATTTTGTTTATTGAAGACATTTTAATTTATTCAAAAACTAAGAACACGATGAACACTTACGAATAATTTTACAAGTCTTAAGATAACATCAACTGTACTCTATATTCAGTAAGTGTGAAATTTTCAAAGATAAAATACAGTATTTAGCTCACGTGATATCCAAGGATGGAATCTCAATTGACCTGGATAAAATAAGAGCAATTAACGAATGGCATGTCCCTAAAGATGTAACAGTTGTACGATCGTTCATGGGAATCACAGGTTACTACAGAAAATTTATAGAAGGATTCTCAAGAATCGCAAATACCATAACCTCTTTGCAGAAAAAGGGAAAGAAAATTGTTTGGGATAAAAAGTGTGAAGAAAGTTTTAAGAAGTTGAAAGAACTATTAACTACTGCACCTATTCTAAAAATTGCAGATCCAAACAAAGACTTTGTTGTATGCACTAATGTATGCAATGATGGCCTTGGCGGAGTCTTAACACAAGAAGGTCGCGCAATAGCGTATGAGTCAAAAAAGCTAAAAATTCATGAAAAGAACTATGCTACCTACAATCTAGAGTTGGAAGTTGTGACACATGCTTTAAAGATGTGGCGCCATCATCTGATCGGTAGAAATTTTTCATTAATGACAAATAATAAAGGTTTAAAATATCTGTTGGATCAACCAAATCTGAACACAAGGCAAGCTAGGTGGTTAGCTTTCCTTAGCAAATATGATTTTGAGATCCAACACATAAAAGGTAAAGAAAATAAAGTGGTTGATGCCTTAAGCAGAAATGCAAAATTAAATTTCATGGCAGCAATCAACACTTATAAAACAGATTTAGAAAATCAGCTTGAAGAAGGAATAAAACTGGATAAAAATTATCATAAATTACAGAAAAAAGTTGCAGAAAATAATTCTGAAAATTTAATAACAGATTACAGATTAAATGAAAAGGGTTTAATGATGTATAAAAACAGACTATATGTGCCTAATGTACCTGAAATTAAGTCATTGATTTTAAATGAAGTACATAGAAGTCCTTATTCAAGACACCCCGGTTACCAAAAGATGATAACAATGTTAAGAAAAGATTACTTTTGGCCAAATATGATGAATGAGGTGGCTGAATACATAGCTAGGTGCTTTGAATGTTAGCAAGTTAAAGCTGAGCATCAACACCCAGCTGGATTGTTACAACCATTGCCAATTCCAGAGTGGAAGTGGGAAATTATCAGCATTGATTTTATAACTGGTTTGCCTAAAAATAAAAAGTAGAATGATTCAATAATGGTAGTCTTAGATAAGCTTAGCAAAGCAACTCATTTTATACTTGTTAAAACTACTTTTAAGGCTGCTAACATTGCTGATGTGTTTATGAAGCAAGTTTATATTTCTAGACTTCCTTATGTTTCTTACCAAGCATCAGGACAAATAGCTTTGATTTAAACATTAGAACACTGAGTGTAATATAAACCTAGGTACAACTTATACATATAAATATTTTTCTTTGTAAAATTGTTATTTGAAATACAATAGCTAGGAAATGCATATTTCAAGTTTAAGCCATAACAGAACTCATTACATCATTATGAAAGTACAGGGATAACATTTTGTGAAACCCTAGATAAACCCCACAAGTATCAAATCTTACAAACAAAGTAAGGTATTCATAAGCACTATACATAACACAAAACTCTTACAAGTTTAAAATAATTCTATATTAAAATAACATTTCCAGAATACAGTTGAGATTGACATTGTCATCCTTTTATAAATATTTATATCTCAGTAACAAAGTTGAAGGACTGTTCTTTGAAACAATTAGAATTATACATTAAATAAATGATCAACATACAGTGCAATTCGAATACTGGGTAAATCTTTCCATCATAAATCAAAATAGCAAGTCGAGCATAAAGGGCAGTGCAGGGTCAAACCCTGTAAATAGTTAACAAATGAAAACATTATATTAAAAATCATCAACCAAGTCAAGGGTCGAAACCCTATAGACTTAATCAGTATCGTATATTATACGGTCATAAGACTAATTATGCCACTATTATAATCATGTAACGAGAGTCCAAGACCTGTCAGGGCTCACTCTGTGTGGCTATAAAATATTACGAACCAGGTTAATATAACCCAGGTTCTCGACATCTATTTTATAAACTATAAACATTAAATAAAAACAGAACCAATTTCTTATTACAGTCAAAACAATTGATGAGCTCCAAAATGCATCAAGAACCGAGCTCGGTGGCATCTAAATGATGTGTCATCGCCACTTTGTTTAGATGGGTTATTTAAAGAATAGGTCAAGGCTTCGAGTCTCTTGAGAGAGAGAGAGCTCGGTCGTATTGTTTACATATAATGAACTTTTAAATTACAAAATCTATTTACTAGACTGGGTTTAGGGATTAACCCTGTGGTTTCAACACCATTTCAGAACCGAGAACAAACCGACACATTACACCATTTTACAGAGCTACGAAGAAGGGCTTGGCCCCAAATCAAAATAACATTAAATTTTATTGAATGCAGGTAAATAAACTATTAAAGAGATCGAGAGAAACCAATAGCATTAATACATTTAAGAGGATACACATAGCGAAAACAGTAAACCATTTCTGTAACTGAGAAACAAATAGTAACGGTCTCGATAGAGACAGAGATGCAACTGCAAGAGTAAACGAAACTGTAGTTTGTTTATTTAAAATGCTGGTCGAATCCCAACTCCAAACCTTACAAGAGAAAATCCATTCGACGCCCGAAGGCTTACAGTAGTATAAACATCAAACGCTGATAGTGAAATCATTTGGTTGACAGAAGAGACTTCGTGGAGAAACCGAGACTTACCGTGGTATTGATACCACCAGGGTTTCCATGTCTTCAGTATTGATGAAGCCGAGGACTCAAGAATCAGACCTGAGGATAACCGGAACCCTCCTATCATTTAAAAATAGCAACAATTAGTCAAATATAAAAATACAAGAGTTAAATAAAATTTTACGTAAAAAGATTACAGTGTTGTCGATTTCTTATACCTCGAACAAGTCAAGAAGTTGTTACAGACAGCGTTGCTCCTCCTTACGACCAAATCCAAACCATTCAACACCAAGATGATAAACTTACATCTCTCTGGATAATTTCTGCGGGCAAGTGCACCATTTAAGAACTGTGCAGGTCGTGCCAGAAGGACATTGTGTCCGAGAGAGCTCGGCTCTCCAAACCCTCGAGCAAGCAGAGTTAACAATGCCAAGTCCAGGGAAGAGCTAGGGTAATGTCCCCTTCATGGTAATTCTTCACCAACCGTCACATGGGATTTTAAATGAGCTCATTTGTTTTCCACTACGTTTCAAATACTTACCCACAGTCATATAGTTGAAACATGTAAAGTTTGCCATCGAACCTTATTTCTTCACGTGCCCAAAACTTTGGATAATTGATGTTTTATAACATCAATACTTTAACCTCCAAAGACCTTGGATAATGTAAAATGATAACATGCCAAACATTGTTATGCCATTACTTGGGATAGAAGCCACTAGGGCTAGAACGAACCAATCCCTTAGTTAGGGTTAGAGTAATTAAATTCCATGCAACATAATCTTAGAGCTAGGTTATAACCTTGTCTTTAAAATATATGAGAACTTCAACCAAATCATGCATGAGAGTCCTACTTGTAACCTGGACAAAATAATATAATCTGCATTAGCTTTGATAGCTAAGTAAGCCTCAGGGCTACGCCAGAACTCTCTTGCCAATCAAAAGATTTACACATAATCAAATATTAATATAAAAACATTTACGACAATAGAATGATAAGCGAAATAACAACGTTAACAACAAGAGATAAGTTATGGCTTTAAGCTTTGAGCATAGAATATCAATATAATTATATTATACATTTAATATCCCGTGACTTAACAGCTTGTAGGAATAACTAAACGTTCAATAGATAAAGATGTAATTGAATTCATAATTACTCTCATTTAGTAAAGAAGACTCATAGACCTACTTTAAATGCTTTAAGGCCAAAAGAAATAAATGTCGAATTCATGAACATCATAATAGCATTGATAAATACATAAGACATTTATACAATAATAAGTTAAGGGAAATTCCGCAAGTATAATACTGTATTATGGACAATACCATATTAATTACAGACATAGGAATACATATCTATCTAAATGTCGTTAAGACACATTTAATGCAATAATGACTTTTGGCAAAACACTTAAGTGTCGCAAGTAAGAGTTTAGTTAAGCAATTAATGACAACGCTACACATTCACATTTATACTTCCGCACAAGATTTAATAGCGATTAGACTGCTTAGAATTTTTTTTAATTTTTGACGAATTTTGGGGATGTTACATTAGCTTTGTGGGGAGTTACATCTAGCATGAAAAAGGGTTGGCACTACAAGGCACATCTAGCATGAAAAACCCCTGGCTCTGTGAAACTTCTTATGATATATAGATTCGGGAGATGACATATGTCAATAGTCAGAGTACAAGAAGTGAAGTAGTTGGAAGACGATGGTGACGATGCCAAAAGTATACATTCCTTGTTAAGAGGGGGTGTTGAAGAATGTAACTTCAAAAGATATTCTTATTTGTATTATTTGTATTGTACACCCTACGGGGATTATTATTGATGTAATTTATCATGTTAAAGTAATTGAAAGAGTCAATGTAAACCCTAACTGTTAGGTTGGCTTGGAAAGATCTAGAAAAGAATGTTTTATTGTGAATTAGACAAATCGGCCCAGTTAAGAGAGTCAAGTTGGCCCTGTTTGGTAAAAAGGTCAAGTCAATTGATTTGTATAAATGAGGAGTTTGACCTCCTCATTTGGTCACCACTCTCACTCATTGAGTTCACATGAGTGGGAGAGATAAATTCAAGTGAGTAGCTGCTTTTGGAGTCTTCTTGTTTTGGGTCTTTGCATGAGGAATACTATTGTACATTCTGACGAATCTATATAGAATAATTTTGTTGGGTTTTTCTTCCCTGGGAGGGTTTTCCCAGGATAAATTTATTGTTTACTATTGTCTATGTTGTGCTTGTTTATCTTTCAATGATCCTTATTGTTATTGCACTTAAAAATATAACATACCCATGCAGGATGCCCTTTCATAAGAGGTGTGACCTTTGAACAATAAAGTGTCTCTTCATTACATATTCGATTATTGAATATTAATTATTAACTTATTATAGATATATAGATATATATAGATATATATATATTTATTACAATTTCCATTATATGTTAAGATCACATAGTTTATTTTTTCTTAGGAAAACTATTGGCATAAGGATAATTAAAAAATTTAGAGACCATTATTCATGTTGATATAAATCCTCAAGACACTTTTAATACAATGGGAAATAATACTCACTCAAAATATCATATGTGTCCCATCATGTATTATTAGAATCAATTGTAAATAATACCATAAGTCAACATTACTTGCTCACACACACTCTAAATTTTTTAATCAAAGTGCCAAAAACCTTAGAAAGTATTGTATTAGGAGAGAAATCCTTGATAAATTGGGTTAAACATATTACGTGCTTTGTCATTCAAGTAGGTTTACTTGTTCCGACACAAAGTTAATGGAAGTTGTTAAGGGGATAGTCCATTTTTTTTGGAATGAACATACTAGGCCTTCATCCAATCAAAGGGATGTGATAAATTTGAGAAGAATTTCCATTGGACATGAACCCCACATTTAACACTTTCTTCAAATGTCATGGATAGAACTCTTTGAGAGATTCAAGAATCATCACAATGAGTCGAACCCGAGCCAAATGTTTTTCAATAAATGCAAACATTGGTGTGTTATAACATGCATATACCATAACACATGTTTTTATATACACCACATTGAATTTGGTTATACTTATGACACACATATAAAAATATGCCATGTTTTGGTTACGAACCATGTATAGGAATTTTCATCCATACTACGACCAATTTCATCAAGAGACTATTCATGGAATCACGTGCCAAGGATGGATGGAGAAAATTAATATGAAAAATGTTGTTCAGATGAGACAAGCCCCAAGTGTAGTATCCATGAAAGTGGTAGAATGGTGGTTGACATGGAAATCTTCATATATTTTACGTATGAAATATATGGTGGTTTTAAAGTTATGTTCTATATTGAGGTATGTGGATTGTTATGTTACTGGTTCAATGCATTTACATATGATTAAATATTTTTTAGTGTATGAGTCTAATATTAATACCCTTTACTTGCTTAGGTTACTTGCCTAGATTATATGATGAATTAGAGACACACGAGAGAACATCAATAAGAAGAAATATTTCTTTCAACATCACCCACCAAAGTCTCAAAAAGATCAAATTCGCTATTTCAAACATGATTTTATTACTTGTTCTAAATTGCTACTCTAACTCCCCTAACTATGCCTTCAGAGAGATTGAGTACTGCTTCTACTCTAGGTTGTGTGTAGACCCTAAAATTTATACTTTTATGGATATGATTAATGTTTATATACCTACACCTTATGTTATGTTTTTATGCCAGTATTGGTGTCATGTTATTCTTTTATGTTTTTTCTCTTACAAAGGTCTTGGAAATTGATCTTATGTTTACATGAGTGAGCCCTTCTTCCATGTGGTACACAATTTTATCTCCCTTCATTAACAAAGACATCCCACCCTCTTACATATTTAATAATCTATATTCTCAATTTGACTAAAATTATTAAAGTATGTATAGAGAGTTTTACAATTTAAATAAATATGTATTATTTTAATATACTTTAGATTGGAACCTTTGAAGCATATGGTTAAAGGAAAATTGAAGACTAAGGATAGCTATGCTTATTTAGGAAATTAAAAAATAATCCTTTTTTAAACATGATTACTATGCTTATTTGGGAATTCATTGTGTTTCACCCATCACATGTAAGATGCTTTTTGGGGGCTATCCAATGGGAGAACGTGGATGAATTGGGGAGGAGAGGGAATTCATAATTCCTATAGAAGATCAACTGGCTTCTTGATGTAAGTTCACTATCCTTTTCCTTGAGAAATTATAATTTTCCATTGGTTCTTTTACTCTCTACACTTTTGGCAATGTATCAAACTCATAGTATGCACTAAATGCCCTTTGTCTTGCCCTAGTTCTATACTTTCTCTTTATGTAAATGGATTTTACTATGTGCATGTTTTTTTTAATATGATTTTGGTACATTCCATTTTGGATTATCATAGATCTCTCTACTTTTTCAAAACTATTGATGTGTGTTCTTTTTAAATGGGAAATAGTCTTATCCTTGATGATTCTACTATCTATTTGTAATTCCCTAATGGCTTGAGTGTCATATAATATTTAACCTAATTAGTGGCTCATTGTTGTTGTGTTATGCCATATAGTAGAGCTTCTTGACTTTGGTTATTCCCTATTCATTGTGACTTTGGGATTGTGTTGATTCCCCACACATCCAATATGGACATGGATAACTTATATATATATATATATAGTATGGACATGGACAACTTATATATATATATATATATATATATATATATAGTATGGACATGGACAACTTATATATATATATATGTATATATAGTATGGACATGGACAACTTATATATATATATATATATATATTTAGTATGGACATGGACAACTTATATATATATATATATATATATATATATATATTTGTTTTTAGTAATGGCAATGAAAAATGTAAAATTTACATAAAATTTAAGCCTTTCCATTGAGAATGTTCTTGTAGAACTCAATCATACATTGAAGGATATTGCAAAATTTTTAAGCAATCATTTACATGCATAACAAAAGATCTAAAATCACATTATCAAACCCTAGGATTATTTGAGTCATGTGATATTATCACACTATCAAACCCTAGTGTCACATTACATCTGAATACTCCACTTGAAAGGAACATGTGGATAGTGTGATCATGTTGTCATAGACCAAAAATACTTTTATAAGTTTATGGAATTCAATTCTTCTACTCAGTTTTGTTTTTGTAACGTACCAATAAGTTTTGATTGTACACTAACTGACTCTCCTACCATACTTAAGGCAAAACAATGAAACAAATGACTTGACTAGTTGTAGGAAGGCTTAAAAAATGATGAAATGACTTTCAAATATCAGTTTAGTTTCACTCCATCAAGTTTGAATAATTTATGAGGTTTCAAAAGAAAACAAGCAAAACTGTCTCTCGGGACTACACAACTAGTTCAACTTCAGGATTTTCCAAACAGGGGGAGAAGGCTTTGAATTATTGGTTTGAGACAAGGAATGAGTGTATTGACATGTTAAGTGAAAACAACAACTGAAAGAAACCAATTTGGAGTTGTAGAGGTTCATTTATTAATCAAACACTAAAAACTAGCTAATTTTCATGGCAATCTAGACTAGGTGCGAGAAATTGGTATGAAAATCAGACTTATCTTTATTAAATATGCAGAATGGACTTCAGAGGTTCAACATTACATTAATGAAATCTGTGAATAACTGAAATACATATCATAGAAGACTTAGGAAATAAATACATGAGAGAAGGAACTCTCCATCATAGAAAAACTAGAAATCGGGAGGAATTCGAATGGGAGGCTTTCCAATCACTGTAAAAATGGTCGAACTTCACTATATCAAACTTCAGGAACTACAATAAACTCAATGATGAATACTAGATGTCATCATCATCTCAGAATAACCAGGGGCACATCTCCCATCTTGGACTAGGGGCACATCTCCCAAGTCAAAGATGCAAAATAAATCTCAATCAATTCTCAAACTGTCAAAAGATGGGAAAGTGGTGCACACTCCCTCTTTTATATATGGGAGGTGGATTGTTGAGCAAGTCACCTAGGCTAATACACCCTCATGGATTGGATAAGGATAGCTTGATTTCAAGCTTTTCTTTTCTACTTTGCTTTTTGCTTTTGCTTTATCCTGCTTTTGCTTTTCTATCCTACTTTTCTGCTTTTGACTGTTTTTTCCTGCTTTTCTGCCTTATCCTGCTTTTCTGCCTTATCTTGCTTTTCCCTGCTTTTCTGCCTTATCCTGCTTTTTGCTTTTATCTTCTTTTCTGCTTTATTTTGTTTTTCCTGAGCTTTACTATTTTTTGCCTTGTGCCAAGTTTCTTTTCTTTTTCCTGCTTTCCTAGCTTTGGCTGCTTTCATCTTTTCTTCTTTTGCAAACTATCTCTTGGTCAAACCTTATCCTCTAATGCACCCTTGTGGGTCATTATCCATTGTATTCCTTTTAAAATAAATATCTATTAAATGAAAAATACTTCCATCAAGTGCATCTCAAACTTAAGAAAATAAACTTAACACCTTCTAATTAATTAATGCCTTAACTTTCAAAATTAACCCTAAGTGTATGAAATTTTCTCCTCAACCCAAGGGATTGATTGGGTTAGGAACTTAATCCAATGAAAATAAATGGGGGTACATGACAGTCCTCCCCTCCCAATATTTCTCGTCCTCAATCAATTTCAGACTTGGATGTTGTAAGATGTGTTCTCCTTCTCAAGTAGCATCCTCACTAGGCAACCCTTCCCATTGCACCAAATATTCTTTAATGATTTTGCTTCTTAAATTCCTTTCTCGGACCTCCAAAATATTCTCTGGAACTAACATCAAATGTCCCTGATCATAAAGGGGAGACAACTCTTTTGAAACTTTAACTTGCTGCCCTATTTCCTTCTTCAAACAGGACACATGGAAAACATTTTGAATTTTTCCTTATGGAGGGAATTCTAGTTCATATGCCACTTCACCAATATTCTTTAGGACTTTGTATGGACCATAGAACCTTGTTTGCAGCTTCTCATCTCCCTTAGACTTCAATGAGGATTTTCTATAGGGATGCAATCTCAAATAAACCAGATCTCCCACTTGGAAGGTTCGCTCCACTCTTTGCCTATTTGCATTCACCTTTTGTCTATTTTGTGCTACTAGCAAGTTGTCCTTGAGAGTCCTGAGTATGTCTTGACTCTCTTGGAGCCAATCCTTTTCTTTCTGTGTCTTTCAATCACCAAATATCATATCAACAAAAGTGGGTGCATCATATCCATATAGGGCCTTGAACGGTGACATTCCAATTGATAGATGAAAAGTGGTGTTATAACAAAACTATCCCAGGTGTATCCAAGTAGTCCATGACTTCTGCTGACCAGTAAAATAGTTTCTCAAGTACCCTTCGAGCCACTGGTTCACTCTCTCTATTTGACCATATGTCTTTGGATGGTAGCTTGTACTCGTTCAAACTTGTTCCCACAAACTTGAACAATTCTTGCCAGAAATTGCTAGTGAACTTGCTATCTCTATCGCTGATGATAGACTTGGGAATGCCATGAAGTTTGAAGACTTATGAAAATTTCAGTCACTTGGATAGCTGCAATATTGGTTGTGACAGCAAATAAATGTGCATACTTGGTTATTCTATCAACCACAACAAAATATTGTCTTTACCTTGGCTTTTGGGGAGTCCAGTGATAAAATCCATTGATACACTTTCCCATTTCTGCTCAGCGATGGGATGGGGTTGTAGGAGTCCAAATGGATGTGTATGTTCTACTTTGTTTTTTTTGAATGCCACACATGCTCTAACATACTCCATAACTTCCTTCCACTTTCCTGTTTGTCTTCACAAACCCTAGATGTCCTACTAGGGGCGCATCATGGGAAACCTCTAGGATCTTTTTTAATGAGGATTCTGGAACCAAGAAAATCCTATCCTTATGATAGATGAAATCATTAAGGATTTTGTAAGCATCATCATGAATTAGTCCATCAAATAAATCAAAACCAAACTGATTCTTTGTGTACTCTACTCCTAGCTATGCCTTCCAGTCATCATGAAACTTCATCAATGCAAGTACCGGTTTCCTAGAGAGTGCATCACCTACAATATTCAGCTTACCCTTCTTGTATTCAATGTCAAATTCGAAATCTTGGACCTTACTTACCCACTTCTATTGCCTATCATTCAACTCCTTTTGTGACAGGAAGTGTCTCAAGCTATTTTGATCAATTTTGATGATGAGCTTACCCCCCACAACATATTGTCTAAACTTGACTAGCATATGCATGATGGCTAGCATCTCCTTGTCATAAAATGAGTATAGCCTCTCATAGGGTTGAAACTTTCTACTTTAAAAGGATATGGGATGCTTTTTTTGCATCAAGATAGATCCAATCCCATTTCCTGAGGCGTCACGTTCAAGAACAAAAGGTTCAAAAAAATATGGAAGTGCAAGAACAGGACAACTACTCATTACCTCTTTCATCCTTGTGAATGCTTGTTCAACCTCTTCTGACCAACTGAAGGATCCTATCTTAGTTAGATATGTCAGTAAAGATGAAAAATTTGAAAATCCTTTGACAAACTTTCGGTAATAGGTACAAAACCCAATGAACCCTCTCAAATTCAATAATATTTCTTGGGCTTGGCCAATCCATAATTGCTTGGATCTTCTCCATGTGAACCTTAACCCCTTCTTTCCCAATCACATGACCAAGATATAAAATCTCAGTCATTCCAAATTCACATTTGGACAGTTTATCATAAATATATTGATCTACCAAGATAGTTAGCACAATGTCCAAATGATGCAAATGCTCCTCCCAAGTCCTACTGTAAATCAGAATATCATCAAAGAAAACAAGAACAAACTTTTGGAGCTGATTGTTAAACATTTTGTTCATGCAAGATTGAAAGCTTGTTGGTGCATTAGTTAGGCCAAAAGGCATAACTAAAAACTCAAAGTGTCCATAATGACATCGGAAGGATGTCTTCTGAATGTCCTCCTCTAGAATTTTGATTTGATGGTAACCAGTGCGAAGGTCAATATTTTAAAAGTATTTGGCTCCATGTAGTCCATCCATCAGTTCATCAAGCCTTATAATAGGATATCTTTTCTTGATGGTATTTTTTTTTAGGACTCTGTAGTCTATACACAAGCGCGTGGTCCCATCCTTCTTCTTGACAAGGACTACAGAAGATACAAAAGGGCTTGAGCTCGGTCGGATGAACCCGCAAGTCAAGCAGTTATTTGATGGTTCTCGCTATCTCATCCTTGAATATTTTTGGATTCTTTTAAGGATGGACTTTGATAGGTGATGTTCCAATCTCCAATTCTATTCTATGTTGCACTCCTCTATCAAGTGGCCTACCATCAGTAAGGTCCCCAAACACCTTCTCATTCTTTTGGATAAACTTTTGTATGTATTCCGGATACTGTGCTACCTCCAAAGAGGTTCCTTTAGTAGTGATTAGGCACTCTTTAGCCCATTCAATGTCTCCATGCCTAAATATGGGTCTCATACTATGCGCAGACACTACTTGCTTTGGGTATGTGTTGACCTCCCTCAACACTACCTCCTTTCCACCTTCATCTTGGAATCTCATCTCAGGGACTTTGTAGTCTATGGTGTGCTTCCCAATATAATACAACCATTGTAATCCCAAAACCATATTATTATCAACTACATTCACAACATAAAAGCTATATGTCACAGTGTAATCTCCTATAGTGACTTGCAATTTAGGAATCCATCTAGAACAATCCATAGAATGATTACCTGAGATTATGACAATGAAACCTTCGAACTTCTCAATAGGCAGCTTTATTCTTTCCACCAAATATGAATCGATGAATTTATGTGTTGCTCCTCCATCCATCAGTTCATCAAGATTATAATAGGATATTTGTTCTTGATGGTATTTTTGTTGAGGACTCTATAGTCTATACACAAGCGCATGGTCCCATCCTTCTTCTTGACAAGGACTACAGAAGATGCAAAAGGGCTTGAGCTCGGTTGGATGAACCCCAAGTCAAGCAGTTATTTGATGGTTCGCTCTATCTCATCCTTGAATATTTTTTTATTCTTGTAAGGATGGGCTTTGATAGGTGATGTTCCTATCTCCAATTCTATTCTATGCTCCAATCCTCTATCAAGTGGCCTACCATGAGTAAGGTCCCCAAACACCTTCTCATTCTTTTGGAGAAACTTATGTATGTCTTCTATATACTGTGCTACCTCCAAAGAGGTGCCTTTAGTAGTGATTAGGCACTCTTCATCCCATTCAATGTCTCCATGCCTCAATATGGGTCTCATACTATGCACAGACACTACTTTCTTTGGGTAGGTGTTGACCTCCCTCAACAATACCTCCTTTCCACTTTCATCTTGGAATCTCATCTCAAGGATTTTGTAGTCTATGGTGTGCTTCCCAATAAAATACAACCATTGTAATCTCAAAACCATATTATTATCAACCACATTCACAACATAAAATTTGTATGTCACGGTGTAATCTCCTATAATGACTTGCAATTTAGGAATCCATCTAGAACAATCCATAAAATGATTACCTAGGATTATGACAATGAAGCCTTCAAAATTCTCAATAGGCATCTTTATTCTTTCCACCAAATATGAATCAATGAATTTATGTGTTGCTCCTCCATCCACCAACACAGTGACTGATTTCCCTTGCACCACTCCTTTGAATCTGAGAGTGTGGATGCGAGCCACTCCTGACAATACTGCAATTATGCTAACCTTTGAAGCAGGCTCTTCTTCGGCAGTCTCATAGGACACTTCTGAATCTACTGGGACCTCATCTTCTTCCTCTTCAGGTTAGCTCTCTGAATAGACTTCAATATAGTGAGCTTTCCCCTTAGCACACCTGTGTCCCGAAACCCATGGTTCCTGACAAGTGAAACACAACTTCCTTCTTCTCAATTCATCCTGACCTTTGGATAAATTGTCCTTCTTGAAATTTCCAAAAGGAATCTTCATGGGTGGCCTTTGATTCTTGAATTGAGCTGGAACAATAGTTCTAGGAGGAAATCTTGTCCTTGGAATAACATCTTGCAAATCTCTTTTTCTATTCAGTGCATCTTGCAAGGTAGAGGGTCTGTAGGCCTTCACCAATCCTTTCAAAGGGTCTTCTAATCCTTCAATGAAAAAAAGGATCAAGCAAGATTCAAAGATATCAATGACCATCACAACCAAATTCTAGAACTCATAGAAGTAGGCTTCAGGAGCTCCAGTCTGCTTCACATGCGCGAGCTCTCGGAAAGTGATTTTAGGGTCTCTTCTTTCAAATATTTCAGCCAATATTCTTGTGAACTCTTCATAAGTGGTCACTTGATCATTTCCAAGTGTCTTCATGCCATGAAACCACCAATCATTAGCTTCACCATACAAGTATAAAGTAGCCATCTTGATGGCATCTCTCTCATCCATTGGATTCAATTGAAAATAGGTGTCTAACTTCTGGATCCAAGAACTAGCAGCGCACTTTGATGAGCCATCAAAGTGTGGCAGAGAAATCTTACCAATAGAATTCTTCAACTCATAATTTTGGTTGGGCATCAGAAATATTTCTCTTGGATTGGTATTGTACTGAGCATCACAGAAATATGTGAATGGCAGAGCTCTTCTACATTCTTCACTTAGTGTAAGATATTCAACATACTTATCCTCCCATGAAGCAAGGCCTTCATTTCGAACTTCAAGTTCCTCCCTTTGCTCTTCAATGAATTTGGGCATAGTAGGCCTTGGTTTGTACTGAGACTCCATCTTGAAATCATCAAGGAGATTGTGATGCCCAATCTTTGAGAAAGTAGATCCAATAGTGATCTTATTTTCACCATGTTTGGGAGCCACTGCCGCTCCCTTCCCCATCTTTGCTTCCCACCTGCTTGGAAAGGAATTCTCTTGTCTCTTTCCAGGATTGGATGATGTTGTGTGAGATATCTTGGATACCTTTCATCATGCTTTGAACAAAGAGCTGGAACTCATCATTTTATTCATTGTGAGACATATCTAATTCTCCTTAAATATTCCCTTCAGTGGAATTAAATTCTTCTTGTCCTTCTTCCTCTGTCAGAGGATATTTCTTCTTTGGATATGAATTTATTTTAGTAATAATAGAAGAATAAAAATATAAGGTTCAGAGGACCATGCTCTGATACCACTGTAATGTACCAATCAGTTTTGATTGTACACTAACTGACTCTCCTACCACACTTAAGGAAAAATAGTGAAACAAAGGACTTAAATGGTTGTAGGAAGGCTTAAAAAATATTAAATGACTCTAAAATATCATTTTAGGTTCACTCCAACAATTTTGAAGAATTGATGAGGAGGCTTCAAAAGCAAACAAGCAAAATTGTCTCTTGGGACTACACAGCTAGTTCAACTTTAGGATTTTCCAAACAGGGGGAGAAGGCTTCGAATTCTTGGTTTTAGACAAGGAATGAGTGGATTGACATGTTAATTTACAACATCAAATGAAATAAACCAATTTGTATTTGTAGAGGTTCATTTATTAATCAAACACTGAAAAACTAGCTAATTTTCATGGCAATCTAGACTAGGTGCAAGAAATTGGTATGAAAATCAGAATTCTCTTTATCAAATATGCATAATGGAGTTCAAAGGTTCAAAATTACATTAATGAAAGCCATCGGTTTCTGAAGTACATCTCATAGAATACTCAGGAAATAAATACTTGAGAGAAGGAACTCTCCATCGTAGAAAAACTAGAAATCATGAGGAATTTGAATGGAAGGCCTTCCAATAACTGCAAACAAGCTCGAAATTCACTAGATCATACTTCAGAACCTACAATAAACTCAATGATGAATAATAGATGTCATCATCATCTCAGAATAAGAAAGGGCACATCTCCCAGCTTGGACTAGGGGCATATCTCCCAAGTCAAAGAGGAAAAATAGCTCTCAATCAATTCTCAAACTGTCAAAAGATGGGCAAGTGGTGCATACTCCTTCTTTTATATATGGGAGGTGACTTGTTGAGCAAGTCACCTAGGCTAATACACCCTCATGGAGTGGATAAGGATAGCTTGCTTTCAAGCTTTTCTTTTCTACTTTGCTTTCTGCTTTTGCTTTTCTATCTTGCTTTTCTACTTTTGATTGTTTTTCCTTGCTTTTCTGCCTTATCCTGATTTTCCCTGCTTTTTTGCCTTATCCTGCTTTTTTCTTTTATCTTCTTTTCTACTTTATTTTGCTTTTCTTGAGCTTTACTGCTTTTATGCCTTGTGCCAGCTTTCTTTTCTTTTTCCCGCTTTCCTAGCTTTGAATGCTTTCATCTTTTCTTCTTTTGCAAGCTACCTCTTGGTCAAACCTTATCCTCAAATGCACCCTTGTGTATCATTATCCACTTTATTCCTTTTAAAATAAATATCTATTAAATGAAAAATACTTCCATCAAGTGTATCTAAAACTTAAGAAAATAAACTTAACACCCTCTACTTAATTAATGCCTTAAATTTGAAAATTAACCCCGAGTGTATGAAATTTTCTCCTCAACCCAAGGGATTGACTGGGTTATGAACTTAATCCAAAGAATGTCAATGAGGGTAGATGACATTTTTATGCCCTCATCACAAATTCACCAAGTGTCTGAGAATGGGTTCAGAAGTGAGTTGAAACTCGCCATAAAATGATAATTGGGAATCAGATCAACAAATTGTCTATTATGTTGGACTTATGACATCATATTGTAGTGAAGGGCACCTTTCTCTTATGAATCCATGGCCCATATCTTATTTTAGTTGACAATTTTTGAAACTAGGGTTTTTCTCAATAACATGAAATGCAATTTTTTCATTAAAGGGTTACGTTTTGAAAACTGTGCCTCATAAGTGTTTATACATCATTTTATTGCACTCAAATTCTCTACTTGGTTTGGTTTTTATTCCCCCAAACACAAGTTCACCACGTGTCCTTGAATGTCTTTAGGAAACAACAACTCACCATATAAAAACTAATTAAGACTCACGTCGATGATTCCATTGGACTCACGACATTAGATTATAGATAGGAGTTCCCCTCCCTCATGATTTCATAACCCATATCTTGTTTTATTTGATTTTTTTTAAATAAGGGTTCTTCTTAGTAACATGTAGTGCCATTTTTCCATTAAAGGGGTAAACTTTTAAAAATATACCTCTAGAGTGCGTGGACATATGTTCTCATGTTTTCTTTGACTTGCAAGATGTTATAACACTAAATTTTTCTAGTTAGTTTGGTTTTTGTACCCCTAGCGTAAATATGTCAAGTGTCCCTGAATGGATTTAAGAAGAAAGTTGCAACTCACCATAAAATGATAACCAAGACCCGGATCAATGAAACGTCAATTTTGTTAGATTTGTGACATTATATTAAAACTAGGGGTGTCCCCATCCCATGAGTCCATGGGCCATATCTTGTTTATTTGATTATTTATGAAACTAATGTTTTTCTTACTAGAATGCATGCAATTTTTGCGTTAAAGGATCAATTTTTTAAAAATCTACCACCATGAGCATGTGGGAAAGTTCTCATGTCGACCTTGTCCAAACACACTTGTAGGAGATTATGAAATTCAATTCTACTAGCATTTTGACTTTTGTTCCCTTGACACAATTTCACCAAGTGTCCTTGCATGGATTTCTATAGTGTGTTGACATTGTTCATGTTTTCCTTGACTTGCAAGCTATTATAACACTAAAATTTTCTACTTAGTTTGGTTTGTGTACCCATAACGTAAATATGTCAAGTGTCCTTGAATGGATCCAAGAATAAAGTTGCAACTCACCATAAAATGATAACTGAGACCTGGGTAGATGAATGACCAATTTTCTTATACTCATGACATTATATTACAACTAAGGGTGGCCCTCTACCATGGTCCATGGCCTAGATCTTGTTTATTTTATGATTTATGAAACTAAGGTTTTTCTTACTAGCATGCAATGCAATTTTTTCATTAAAGGGTCAATTTTTGAAAACTCTACCGCACGAGCATGTGGAAAATTTTCTCATGTTGACCTTGTCCAAACACACTTGTAGGAGATTATGAAATTCAATTCTACTATCATTTTGGTTTTTGTACCACTAAGACAAATTCACCAAGTGTCCTTGCATGGCTTCACAAAGTGAGTTGCAACTCATTGTAAAATTATAACCAGGACTTAGATTGTTGAATCATCATTTTTTTGGGATTTATGGAATCAAATTATAGCTAGGGGAACCCCTCTCTTACAATTCCATGGCATGTATCTTGTTTTCTTTGACAATTCCTTGAACTAGAGTTTTGTGCAATAACATGCAATCCATTTTTTGCATTAAAGGGCAATTTTTTAAAAACCTTCCCCAAGAGTGTGTGTATTTCATTATAATGTTAGTCCTACCCAAACACACTCACTTTATGACACTCACTTTTACTATTCAGTTTTGTTTTTATGCCCACTAAGTGTCTTGGAATTACTTTAGGTTTCAAGTTGCAACTTGCCATAAAATGATAATTGGGGCTCAAATCAACATACCATTGATTATATTGGAATCATGAAATTCAATTACAACTAGGGGTATCCCTCTCCCATGATTCCATGTCCTAAATATTGTTTTCAAATCAACATACCATTGATTATAATGGAATCATGAAATTCGATTACAACTAGGGGTATCCCTCTCCCATGAGTCCATGTCCTAAATATTGTTTTAATGGACAATTTATGGAACTAGGGTTTTCTCGATAAAATGTAATGTAGTTTTTCATTAAAGGGTCAATTTTTAAAACTCTACCCTAGGAACATGTGGACATTGTGCTCATGTTGGCCTTGTAAAAACATGCTTTCAAGAGCTTAGTACACTCAATTATGCTTCTTGGTGGTTTTTTTATGGTTTGGGACCAAATTTCCATGTGTTCTTGAGAAACTTGACTCCAATCCTATATATATATATATATATATATATATATATATATATCCATTAAACATCTCATGGACCTCTTGGGGTGATTCTAGGTTAGATTTTGGATCTAGATTCAACATCAAGCTTCCATAAATTTGACCTATCCCATGGAAATGTTAATCAATGTAACTTTGATAAAAAAACAAAAGGCACGGAAGAAAAGAGGAAAGTAATCCAATTCATCATTTTGTTCAAAACATTCACATGTATCTCAAGGAAAATGGTAAGAGGGAGATTACCCTATGAATATATACAAACACAATTTAGTTAATTGAATGACAAATAAACATAAGTATAAATGAAATCCCTTACAAAGGTTGAACATAACAATATAAGCATACAACGTTAACTAGGTTATTATGACACAATATTAATAAAAATGAACTCTAGATAATCCATTATATACAAATATCCAAAAAATCCCAAGCGGATAGCATAACTGGTCAACTAGCCATAAGTCTCTTGGAGAAAACGTAACATGTCACAAGATCCATTCCCATTGAGTTTGCATGGGTCAATGGCCACTCTCATGGTTGGCGGTTAATCTGCACGCCATCCGGTCACCACGGGGAAGCATGCGGGATTCCGTTAGTTGTTTCCTCAGAACAAACACACACACACACACATCCAAAATTGATCAATTGATACATATTTTACAAAATGGCATGTAGTGCCCAAGACACATAATGGCACTTCATGCCAAAACATGAAAGAATGGAAGCTCGTGCCTTAGATACAAAATGGCACTTCCTACCCAAAATGGCACATCATGGCCAAGATACATAATGGGTCACTCATTGACCCCCACTGACCACCCTCGCCACTACTAGGCGCATCCTGAAAGATTATATTTAAAAACATTTTTCCCTCAAAGATGTTAATTGAGGGTGTTTGTTCATGGATTTATCATATTACCGTGTGGCTTCTTCTAGAGGCATATTCTTCCACTTGATTATATACTCAATAATGGTTATATTATGAAGAGAAGCATAATGTTGATCTATAATTTTTTGGATTAATAATCAACTTCCATTCTTTGTCTAATTTTGGAAGTTTCATCTACACTAGCATAGTTTGCCCTAGAACCTTTTTTAGGAAATATACATGGAAAACCTTATGAATGTGAAAACAAGGATTCAAGTCTAAATCATAATCCGTGTAGGGTCCATAAAATTTTGGAGCTATTTTTTTATTCTTTTTTAGAGTAGATTTATTAAAAGATTGTAGTCTCAAAAAAATCCAATCAACCTCCTCAAATTGTCGTTCACTTTGATGTTAATTTTCTTGATCCATCATCCTATTCTGGGCCATTTGAATATATTTTTTTAATAACTTGAAAATTTTCCTAAGCCTATCCATAAGTGAGTATTATTTGTACTTTTGAATGGTACTATAAAAAGTATGTTATACTAGGAAATGGATATCCATAATGATACTTAAATGAAGACATATGAGTAGCTATGTGATAAGTAGTATATACCACCATTTTGCTAGAGGAAGCCTATTGACACATTTATATTTCTTGTCTAAATTAGAATAGCAATGAATTTAACTGTCTAAACATGTGTTAACTATTTATGTTTGACCATCTATTTATGTATGATATGGTGAGCTCATAGCTAGAGTTGTTCCTCTTATCTTCCATAACTCTTTGTAGATATTTCATGTGAATTTTGCATCTCTATCACTTACTTTTAATTTAGGAAATCCATGAATATTGTGAATTTACTTCAGGAACACTTCTTCCAATTGAATTGCAATATATGTACTTTAAATTCCACAAAAAAATGTTCATATTTTGTGAGTCTATCCACACCCACAAAACTAGAATCCTCTTACCTTCTGATTTTGATAAACCTATAATGATGTCCATTGGTATCTATTTCCATATTTGATTAGGTATGTGTAAATTTTGAAGTAACCTTGGAGGTTTGATTTTCTCTCCCTAATTTCTTTGTTGCGCCTACCATTTTCTTACAATTTGTTGAATATCTTTATTTGTCCCTTCCAAAAATAAATTAAGGAACCTTGAATGTCCTACTGTATTTACTAGATTTCTTCTCTATTTCTTTTTTATCACACATTTTGAATCACCCAAAACAAATATCCAATCAAAAGTTATGCAAGTTTCAAGTTACATATCTTTAAAAACCCTAGTTTATAGGGTCTCTTGCTTACTGACCTTACTCTTGAATTATCTCTAAAAGTTTAGCTCCTCTGAGTCTGAAATTTCATCCTGTAGTAGCCTAGTATGTCTTCTCTTCAATGCCATAGATTTAAACCATTTTCGACATGCCAAGACAAAGTTATAGTAACTTTCCCCAAAAATGTTATTTGTCACTTGAGTGACCTTGTACACACTGACATGTTTCTCATCTTCTTGTTCTGCTTTTGAATTTTTTACCAAACACTATGGTCCATATTCCTTCTAAGGTAGTAGGTGGCACTCAATTTGAATCACTCAAGCTTCAAATATAACAATTTTACCTAGAATACATGTTTAAAACTAGTTTATGGACTAGTCAAAAACCATAACTTCCACCCACAATAACTTTGAAGTTGTAATGAACCAAGACCTAAAATTTGCACCACAAATACTTCGCTATGTATTCTAAGGCTCCTAAAAAATTTGTTTCCTTAGACATTCCTGAAAAGTTTTATAGCAAAAGTGACTCTAATACCAAATGTTATGCACCAAATTCTCAAAATAACATAAAAATAAAAATAAAAAGTAATTGGATGCCTTGAGAATGAGATAAAGAGATGAATAAGAAGCGTCTTTGAGGGGGCAGCCTCCTTATACAATGTATCAAATGCACACTACAAGATAAGATTATCATAAAACTAGGTCACATTGGTATATAAATAGGAGACAGGGTACAATTACAATTCTAGTCGACCATACAATTACAATTAAAGTCCTAGCCAATACACCAACATAGATCCATCTTAAACCTGGAGTTATCGAGCATTGAGAGGGATCAAATTTATTGAGGTATAATTATTTTTACCATTTAACTCCATGTCATGTATTAGTTTCATTAAAAATAATTACACCTCAACGAATTTGATTTCTCTCGAGCGCTTGGCAAATCTGGGTTTAAGGTGGATCTATGCTGGTTTAATTTTTTCATTAAAAATAATTACACCTCAACGAATTTGATTTCTCTCGAGCGCTTGGAAAATCTGGGTTTAAGGTGGATCTATGCTGGTTTAATATATATATATATATATATATATATAGATTGTGTTTATTTTTATAAATTTAATATTTTGTAATGCATAATGTTAAGAACGTGACAACTTCTCCCCCATACTAAGCAATAATACTAATACAATAATATAAATGCGATATCATAATATATAGGGCCTTACAAATGCATTGTAAATATTCCTAATGTGGAGTTCAAGGCCAAAAATTGACTAGTGAATACGTGTGTAAGTCCTCATAGTGGGATAGGTTTATGGTATGATTGTTATGTTTTATTTTCCATGTGCACTTTTGTTATGTTACAAAAGCATGAATAAAAAGAAATACATAATAATATATTACCCACCAAAAATGTCGTTTGAGGGAGCAGCGAGGGATCATGATACCAAGAGAGAAGAGAAAAGGGGTTGGCTAGGTGAGTTAACCTTTTCATTATCCTTTAGGAAGTACTACCTCTTTTGTTCATGTTTCCTTACAAGCTTTCCCATAAATATGACTTGTGTGTACCAAATATAAGTAGTCATATCCTTTGGGAAGAGAGTAGATATTATTAAAGAAAAGGCCTATTATTGCAGGATTCTTCCATTCTCTTCATTCAACATTCTTATTCCATGTTATGGGGATTCTTCCATTCTCTCCATTTAGTGTTCCTTTTCATGTTATGGGGATTTTTTCCCATGGCTAGTACAATTGTTATCACTACAAATGGCAAAAAATATTCCAAGTACTTGTTGCATCGAGAGGCGCTCTACAGCCCAGTATGGGGGAGATCTTGTGAGTCGAGTGTTTGTCGAGTTTGTCAATGTTTGTCGAGTAACAAAATAATACAAAATAAACAAAAAAAAGAATAATACAAAGTAAAAAGTAAATATGAGACTTAAACTAGAGACTTTAGAGCTTAGGATTATGTGGTAAATATTATGTTGGCCATAAACAAAAAAGAATAATACAAAGTAAAAAGTAAATATGAAAAGAATAATACAAAGTAAAAAGTAAATATGAGACTTAAACTAGAGACTTTACTTTTTACTTTTAATACAAAGTAAAAAGTAAATATGAGACTTTAGAGTGTTTGTCCAGTAACAAAATAATACAAAGTAAACAAAAAATAATAATACAAAGTAAAAAGTAAATATGAGACTTAAACTAGAGACTTTAGAGCTTAGGATTAGTTGGGTCAAATATTGCACTCAAGGAGCTATTCAAGGAGAGGTTTGCACCTCAAGAGATTTGATCCCTCTCGGTGCTTGATAGAGCCTAAGATTTGGATCTAGGCTGGTGGTTAGTTCAGTCTATAGAAGTTGGGGATGTGTCCCCGAAAATATGGAAGGTCGTGGGATGGTTTGAGAGAGAAAAATCAACGCTAGAATGTCCATAATAGCTTAAACATACAACTTCAAACATGCAACCTTGTTATCGTTGCTCATCCATTGTTTTGAAGCCGAGTGTTTTCTCTTCTAGGTTATTTATAGCAACCAACTAAAGGTTGGACTCTTTCTGCTTACACTAAAGAGAACTGGAAGGAAAGAATATCCTTGAATCACAATGGAGAAGAAAAAGGGAAGATCTTCCTCATGTTATGTAAGGTAGTGTAAGAGAGTGCCATGATTGTTTAAAGGTTGGATGAGGGTTAAGCATGTTTTGTCGTGAGCAGATTGACGAAAGCATGAGAATAATGGGTTGGGCTGAGAGAATTGAGTCCGGTAAAAGCTTCTTTGGCCTTGGTGCTATCATGCTCTAGCTTGGGGTGAAATCATTAACTGATTCTTAAAGTTAGGTGGTAAATCGCTTTTCAGCAACCAATTTGGTGGACATGGCTTTAATTACAAATAAATATTCATAATTATCTCTTGTAGAATGTTTTTTTTTTTGTTAATGCCTTGAATAAAATGGGTAATGAATTCATTCAAAATGTGCAATGTTATCTCCGCTGCAAGTTCATATTTGCAAACTAGCTCTATATTATTAGTTCATATTTGCAAACTAGCTCTATATTATAATGTTGTTGCAAGTCAAATTTAGCCTTCTAGATAATCAATGAAGCAAAGCAATTCTGTTGGTAGTTCCCGATGGCCAAGGGAGGCATCTAGGGAAATCAAATCTTACAATGACTTACTCTTGGCTTTTGGAAATCAAATCTTTCCTTGGGAAATCTAATCAAATCAATCATCCCTATTGCTCATTGTTTTGTTGATACATAAGCTAGTTCAATATGCAGCTTCCCATAGCATTCCCTTGGCTCCAATGAGTGTTAGGAAGAAAGGGCAAATTTCATCTAGATTCAAAAGTAACTTATACAATTGTTGGTGATCACTTGGAGCCATCTCAGGTTTTTTAAGCAGACAAGGATGATCACTTGGAGTCACTGATAGTGATGCAGAAGCAGCAAAAATCGTATGGAGCATGATTACCGATAAGTACATGTATTTTTAGTTTCTTTGTTTACATGTATTTTTAGTTTCTTTGTTTACATGTATTTTTAATTTCTGTCTCCCAATAACCACTGTAACTACTTGTAAAACAGCTCAATTCTTACACTATTTTGGGAAGTTAAAGAGGCTTTCTTTAACTATGAACGTAAAATCCATTCAACACCAAGGAGGAAAGCTGACAGTCATGGGGACTTTGCCCATCACTCATGCCTGGCCTTCTTATGCAACCATGGCACACCCGCCTACCCTTTTTGGGGCTCAACATACTTTGTTTTGGAGGGAATTAAACCTTGGTGGGGAATATCACCACCCACTTACCCAACCAGTGAAGCCCATGGCAATCCTAACCACTTTTTAACTTTCTGCTTGTTAATAAGATATTAACTTTTTTTACCATGGAAACAGCAACCTCTCAAGGGAACATCTAACAGCCCACAAGCCAGATATACCAGTAACTTGTGACTCAGCAGGGGCCGAGACATTCCAAATCCCACGGGGTGAGCCTCTATCCCAGGGTCGCCTACCCTTGAGCCTTGTCACAACGGGCCAATGAGCAACCCTACCCCCACCAGTTTTGGACCTATTAACTTCACATGAAAAGTGATTACTCACACAAAGGTCAATCAGGAAGGAAGCCTCAACCCTTCCTTTCAAATAATTTAGAAATAGCTCGGGATATTTTAATAGCATTCCACAAGCTTTAGGAGCAAACCAATCTTGCCTAAAACACAATCTTGCTTTATAGAACCAACCAAAATAACATAAACATAAATATTGTAGGTGCTATTGTTGACATACAGATGTTGAGAACGATGATTGAACAAGTTAAATGCAGGTTTGGGGTGCCTGAAAACCACTAAGATGAGGAATAATGGTTTCTCACAAAACTTATTATGGAAACCTAAAACATGGAAACAATTTATCTTAATAACCATGTAAATGCATTCCCAGAAAAGGTCCAATAGATCAACTGGTCTGAGGGAACTTCAAATGTCTTCATTCACTGAATGGTATTAAACCATTTATCTGATCAAGAACTTCAAGTAATATAATCCCACAAGAAGTTTTAATCTTATCAAAATAAAAGAAACCCACTTGAAAAAGAGAGCCATCCCATTTATTATATCACACCTTGCCTGAGCTCAGGAACAGGACCTTACCTGAGCTCAGGACACGTACTTCCTGACTTAGCATGCCTTGCAATTTGTAACAAGGTAAGCATGTTTAGAACCTTTAATAAATAAAAAGGTAACGGAGACAGAATTGCATCTCATCATTGTTAAATGATTGTTAAAAATTGTAACAATGAAAGTATTCCAAACCTCTCAATACACTGCAACAATCATATTGGGGAATTAGCATGATTTCATCACTTGGTGGTCAAAAGATGCCTGCCCCATCTCTGTCACATATACTGCAATAGCCTTTAATGCTTCTTTCTAAGCAGGTTAACAGAACATATATGACTTCTGTGGCATCATTTGATTCTGCCCAAGTTATTAGCACACAAACAAACACTGTAAAGAGCCAATTCAGCAGCTAATCAACAGATATTAACGTGTTATCACTTCCCATGGAACCAAGTCGCCTTGACCTCCTGTCCAACTCTGCCATGACTGCTGGTTCTTGCTTTTTACGTTGTTTTGTGATTGTATTTGTGGTCATAGAACCAATCTTCTCAAATGCTACCTGCAATACGGAAAGAAGAGTAACCGAGGCTTAAAGCTGTGTACAATACAAAACTACTATGATGCTCGCAAACAATAATTATACTAATCTCCATGCTGCCAATGATTAGGAATAGCACCGTCTTTAGAAATTCACTTCAACTGCAATGTCAATAGAAAGAGCTGTTCTATATTAAATCATAGAGGGCCCTTGACAAGAGCAATACAAATAAAGATCTGCAAAAATTATGTGTTATTGGCTACTTATTTTTCTCACCTTCAACAGTTCATCAGGGTCAAATGCATGATGTGTTGTATTATGCAAGATACTGATAACATCACCAATGTTTTGAGCAGCCAATAGCTCGTCCTCTTTCATCTGTAATTACAGAAGAAAACATAATGAGGCTATGGGGAAGCTTATAAATACAGGAAGCTCTAGGGGAAGAGATAGTGTTCTTTGTTAATAAATTAAATAGACTTGCCTTGAAGATAGCTAATGCTACTCGGAATAAAACTTTGGCACCCTCATTGAAGAGAACATCCCAAACCCGCATTGTAGTCTACAGTACCACCCACAGTAAACTATTAGTGAGACGACATCCACAGTTTAAATAAGTTGGATCATCCAATTACAGAATCTTTTAAATGAAAATTTGAAGCTTACTTCAGATGGCAAGCTCTTTGCAAAGAGACAAAGAAACCACTCTGTTGCCACAAGAGAGACATCAAATTCCAGTTGCTCTAAATGTGCAGCAATTCTACCATCCGAAAACAAAAAGTCAATGATATGCTGAAGTACAATTAAAAAGAGTAAATATATTAATAATTTAATATCACTCCTGAGACAGTGAAGGAAAAGTATATAAGCTTTACCTAGGTAACTTTTTTGCCAGGAGATCTCTAAATACCCTTTGTTCAACATGACATCCAGACAAGTTGTGTGTATAGCAATCACTGACCAAAACATTCTCCAAGAGAACAGCCAACATCCAAAATGCATCCTCCTCAGTTTTCATGACAAGCAATAACAATGCAGCCACATAATTTAAGCCCTGTTTTGCGAGCAATAATCTCCACTTCATCAACATATCTTTAGCCAATATGCACAATAACTTCACAGCTAACAAGAGTTTTCATAACACAACTGGAAAGGAAAAATGAAATTAGATGAGATATTGAATGCGAGTCTTACTTGGCAATAACCAACTTGGGAATCACGGAAAGAGTATCCAACAAGCACCCTTCGCAGAGATTCATGTCCCTCTGGAGTATCCAACCAGGGATGTGAAGGGAAAGTTCGTGGCAGATCCTGCATGGTAGCCAGAAAAAAAGACTCAGAATGATTTCAGAGACATGAGTAACTCATCTATCTAAATTGTATACAAGACTCCCACAATGCACAGGTCTTCTCAGTTACAACAAAAATCAGTTAAGAATAATTGATAGCAAAGAAATTCTATTATAGTACACGCATTGCAAAGTTTCCTTCAGCCTGATTCATGAACAGGGAGAATCACTATTGAATGCATTTATCGTAAAACACCAGTAAATGACAAACCAATTTGCCAACTGTCATTTCACGCTGCTTGTACCAATCCAGGTATTTGAGAGTTCAAACGATGCTCTGAGTGTAAATTTGTTTGAAGCAAATATCACCTCCATTGGCATGCATTCTCCATATTGCATCTCATTTTTCCTTATGGTCTTCCTTGGGAATTAATCTTTTAAGCAAATGAATTTTCAGAGCTATTATCACTCCCATTGTTCATCTAATACAGCCACTGCTAATCTTGTAAGGTCGTTATTTTTTTACAAATTACAGATTCATGTAAAATGTCTACTGATGATATGCCATATTAAATTTAAGGGGCGTGACTTTATCGTTCATTTTTCCTTCTTGACCTTGTCCTCATTTTAACCTTTAGAAATCAAATGACTGAATGCCTACATCAAACATTGTTGTGATAAAATACAGTGGTGAAATTTGATTCAACAATGAGTAAAAATAGTTCTTATCTTCTGTGAGATTTGAAAATTGGTCTTTGAAAATGGGTAGGAGCAAATGTGAAAGCAGAGTATCCATAAAAAGCATGCATACTTCTTTCTTATAATCTGATTCCCCAAAATTAAGCTTTTACGGTTATTGATCCCTTAATGATCTAAATGAACAAGCTATTCCTTCACAGGGCTGAGGGCATCTAGTAGATCTACAATGTTGCATCATATTTCGGTCTTGATATTCATATAGGTACATCATAAAATTGCTTTTAACATAGGTACATCACAAGGAAATGAGCATGAGACACCGACTTCAGAGAAACACATGTGACACCATAATACTTTTAACATGCTCTTGTAACATTTTGGGATAATCAAAAGAAAATCACATGAGATATTTAAAAATGACAGCTCCCCAGTTACATTATAGGTAGCCCTTTAATTTCCTACAGGATGCAGGAGAAGGCAATATGAGACTGCTATCCCATCCTACATGCTTCACAGTCAAACCTGTTTCAAAATGCTCTAATATGCTTTCCTGTATTTGGAGTTTCTTTTAGTTTTCTAGTATCCATTAGTAACATAGATTTTATTGATGTCAACAGTATCTCTGATATGATAGAAACATCATATGAAAGCTTGTAATTATGGCCCACCGCATGCTTGCATGCTAATCAGTGTTTCCTTAAGAACCATATTCTTAGGCTTCTAAAAGAAGTTTGGTGTTCATAATCTTGCAGTTATCTTCTGATCATCTCATAATTGTTTTAAGCGATTGTAACATGGCATCCTAGAAAAAAAATCTTGTCTGCACAATTTTGAAGAAACAATCACTTACAAACCAGCAGCACTTATGCAGCATACAAAAGTCTACTAGACATCAGATTAGGTGAGCTGAGTTGGTGAAAGCAGGGTGCTGTTACAACCCCCATCAGGATTCGAATCCTCAAAGAAGTGGTCAATGCACTCCTGCAGGGGGCTGTTGTATTGATTGAGCTGTAATGGGTGGACACCCGACAGTGTAGCAATCTCCCACCTATAGATAGGTGTTGGACTCTTGCCATTGTAGCATAATAAGGAAAGCCTGAAATTCTGATGTGATGCAGGAGCATCATCAGGGAAGCTGAGCCATCCAAGGACAAGAAGTCATGTGGCAATCACGAGGAGCCATTTAGCAGCAGCAGGCAAAGTTGATACGATCAACTTTGATAAAAAAAATAACTACAAAACATGTAATCTGGAAACCCTAGCAGAGGAAATCTCAGCGGAGTGATTATAAAAAAAGAAGCAGCAGATCGAGAAGGGGCGAATTATTCCAGACAAAACACTCTAAGACAGCGAAGGAAAAATGTAGCCTCTTAAGGATTTTGTGTGGCTGGCAGGACAGAAAGAGAGAGTAGTTTGCCTAAGGTAGAGAGAGCAGAAGTTTAATTTTGTAATTGCCGAACGCTAGGTCTGTGAGACTGATGGTTTGCAAATGGCCAGGAGCCATGTTTGCAAAATGTAAATGGCTAAAGGCCATGATGAATCTGAAAGAAAGTCTGGTGGTGTGACCGCCTATATTGTTTATGTATTTCAGTATATGTTATCTAAGTGCATCAAGGTAGTGAGGGTATTTGTAGAATAATAATGATATGATCACTAGCAGCTTATGGCGTTAATCAGTGATTGCAGGTTCGTACACGAAGAAATAGGGTCTATTAATGTATTGAAAGATGAGAGCTGTGTTGGGCACACTGAGTTCCATTGGCACTCTGACCCCAGGGATGAGGGTTTTCGCCTTCAGTCTCTACCATCATAATATTGACATTTCCTGAAAGATATCATTATTTTGGAAGTGCTTCAGGAAAAATACCCTGGCATTCTTTGGGAAGCGCTTCAGGAATCATACCCTCAGCAGCTGCACCGCAATGAACAGCCTTCCTTCCACTAAGGTGCTAGGTCTGAGGGATATCTATTCCGTCAAAAAATATAAAAAAACTGACAGAACCAAATGTAAACAATGCAACTTACATGATCGATCTGCCGCGTTGCAGGAGTGACCTTCCCTTGAACAGCCTTTAAAAGGTCTTGATAGTAGCTATCTGGCACAGTGGACCGTTTCTTCGCCGCACCTGAAACCGACAGCCAGACCTTTGGCCTCAATGCAAGCGGAATCCCCTTCCTGATCAGCCTCTTCAAGGCAATGGTATTAGCGAGGACAGAAATTGAGAGCGAAGACACAGCAATCCCTTCAGAAAGTGAAGATATCTTGGGCTGCAAATACCAACCAGCCCCTTTGCTGGCCTCCAGAGCCCACCAAACTCGACCCTGCTCTCGCACCCTCTCTCTCACCTCATTAAAGAGATTCGCATCATCAAGAGTCCCTTCTACAGTGAAGGAATACAGATCCAAAAACCTCACGGTGACATTCTTTCTGAGCACATTGGTATTGCCCCTCCATATGGGTTTCTGCTTATCCCAATGGTTGTAATGTGTCCCAAACATTTCCCTAAAATTGGCCATAATAAGGCAAGCCTATAAGCAATGATCAAACTTGACGATACCAACACCCCTACTTTCAATTTGTGAATTTGCAAAAAGGATCAGAATCTGAATAAAGCTTTGGCTGAATTGTATGATTTCTTCGGCAGGTTAACTAAAACAAAGGAAAATAACTGTGTTTCCTGCAATAACAATCGAAAGTCCTTGAAAAGCTATACTATTGGTGGAACCCCGAATATCAATGTAGCTTTTGCCTGTAATGCTATGATTTCTTCCGCGTCGAAAACATAGAGAACTATTTATAGAATCCCAAATCTCTATACAGCTTTTTGAATGCTATGATTTCTTTCGCGCCCAAATGAGAGAAAATCGGCTATTTTTCCTGCAATAGCAATCCAAAGTCCATTAAAACCAATAGAATTCTATAGAATCCCTCCTTTAAATCTCCCTTAGATGATGCAATGCAGGCTCCTGTTAACAAGGGCGTCCATTGCCCCTCTGTTTCAAACAACATGGCACCTTTCCCTTCACTATTTTATCTCTGAAACGATCCAATACCCGCTTGCAATCTCCGCTTTTCTCATCCAAAAAGCAATCAGAAAATATAACATGTATGTCCTCCCTAAGGAAGGGTGTCCACCGCCAGGAGCTCGATGATTCAGCGTCTCGCTCTGTGCAGATACTGCACCAAATCCAATCAGAATTGGGCAGGCGATTTCGTACTTGGAAGACGAAGCTACCCACCGAGGCGAAACCAAAGGATATAGCCTGCGACGGCGGAGATTCGGTCGTGAAGGTTCGGCATCCGAAACGCGAGGACTCGTTCAGTTCTAAACCGGGACCGCTTTATAGCCGTTGGATCGTCTTACGAGACACGTGGAGGTCTATTTTCTCCTCTCCTCTGTAGATTTTGTGCGTTTCTTTAAGTTTGCCCGGGGTTAGATAATACGACCGCTTCCCGGGGTCCTGAGACACAGAGGACGGGTTTCTTGTTACACGTTGCGGTGGAGCCTTCCCAGGCAGTCCACGACCCGAAGCGCCTGTTTGCGGGACCCGCCGGCCGGCACGCGGTCTGCTGAGTGGATATGCTCATTGCGAGCCATCCTCGTGATTCGTTTTCATTTAGATTGCGGTTTTGATAAATTTACTTGAAGGCCTTCGATTATGGAGCTTAATTTGCATAAATCTTTCCAATAATAGGTGGGAATTATATGTACCTCCAACAAAATGGGAAGCCCAGTTAGAACCAACTTAGGAATGTCAATGGAAGTCGGAAGATTAGATAAGGCTCCCAGCGCTACATAATTTTATTTTTAAAATATAATATAAATATTTATCTTTGAAGGAATAATAGTTTGAATGATGAGGTATTTTGCATAAGTGGAAGTTACAGGTTATGGTAAGATGTGTGCATACTCTCTCGGTACGGGGGAGGTCACGAGTTCAAGCATTGAGTCCTAAGGGGTTAAGCCAGCTGTTGTTGTTGGTCAACGGTTTACCATCCATGAAATGTGGGGAAGTATTGATGGGTTTCCCGTGCGTAGTTTTCGTTGAAAGAAAAAAAAAAAGTGGAAGTCTACCCTTTACGGTTCACTAGTGGGTTATTTCAGGTAGCATGGTTTTTTTTAATAATGTTAATGAATCAACTCACATTTGAGGATAGGAGCTAATCATGGCTATCCTGCCCTTGAATTGTGAATCTTTATGATTTGTTATTATTATTCTGCATCTCATGCAAACCAAATTGAGTATGAATATATCTTATCTAAAGCTACATTTAAGCTTTTATAGAAGGCATGAATTTCATTTGAAGCTTAACCATGACAATAATTCAATACTTTATATTTGATAGCCATGACAATAATTTGATAATTTATATACGAATTACAAGCCTTATTCCTAATTTATCATTGGAAAATTGAACCTAGGATATACTAGGATATACAAGATGATTACTTATACACTTCATAATATATAATTGATAATTATTTATGCCCAATATAAATGGATGATTATTTATACATAATATATTGTATAACAATTTGATGATTATTTATATATAATAATACAAAATAACAATTTACTATTTTATGGGAATATTACAGAACATACTATATAATAATTTGATGCAATTTTGATAATTACTTATACCGAGTGTTTCAGATGATTTTGGCATATGATTCTTCTGCTTCTGATATTCTTACAAAAACAGAAAAATAGTTAAAAAAATAATTTTCTATGTATTAACAAAACATTTATTTTGTCATGTAGTTGTATCTTTAAATTTGAGGTGGATTCCTATCTATGTTTTTCCTAAATTGCAGTAAGATGAAACAATATTATCTATGCTTTTCAAACAATGTCTTCTCTCCATTCATCATGATGACAGCAACACGCTCTTCAATAGGATTATGGGGGACTCTCACTCTCTGCATGACTAGAGTCTCTACATGACTCCATCAACTCAATGTTTTTCTTTGGAAGCAAGGTGCTTAGTCATGATAGTGAACACACACTTAAATATAGATATGGAAGAGCAAGAGCGAGAGCGAGAGAGATTCATCTTCCTGTTCACGCTACATGCCATTGTGGTTGCATAACCTGAGCAGCAAAAAAAACTTGACCCATATTTCTCCATGCTTTTTGTCTCATTTATTCCTTGCTATTGTCATCGACATTGCAACTTGTTGCTCTTATTTTAGTTGGTAAGTTTTTTCATGCTCTTAAAGGTGGGCTTGTTTTTGTTTTTACTACTCCACACATTGTAAAAGTGGGGTAGTGCTGATTGGTTGAGTGCCTTAGCAGATGGAAGGTGCTAATCCCAATGTAAACATTAATTACATGAAAGCTTTAATGTGTAATATTGGTCATGGGATCCATCTTGAATGTTGAGTGTTGCTATTGGGGTGACGTTAAGGATATGTTTTGGGATAAGAGCAATTGTGTCCATTTAAAGGTTAGGTTATGTTAGGTTAGGTTTTCATTGCATCTTCCACTTAGGTTAACAACAATAATAATTGAGCAAGGGGTTTATCTTTTATGTTGGATTTGTTTAGGGCAATTAAGTGGTCGAGCATTGAAAGTGTGGCATGTAATATTGGGTTTTATGTTGATTTTTTATATTTGTTTTTTTAAATAGTTGGATAAGTTTTGGGTGGTTTTGTAGCATTTATGAGTAACATATTTTTTATGAAGAAAAAAACATATTAAAATTTTAAATTATATATATATATATATATATATATATATATATATATATATATTTTAAATAATTAGTAAAAAATATTATAAAATGTTTAATTTATGGATTTTAAGAATTAGATAAAGTTGCATATCATTCTTATACGTATCATTGATCCCTTATAAGTTTAAAGTATTGAGTTATAGTATGTATATTTATATAAGAGTTGTATTACATTTTGATCAACTCTTGTATCATGTGCATATTACAACCTAACATTTTGAACATTTTTATATATTATTAGTTTAAATTTAAATTTTTTTGGAAATATTGGATGAGTAGGTGGGAGAAGTTAGTATATTAAAGGTTTTTTTTAAATATTAATGGAAAGGAAAAATAAATTAAATTATAGGAGAGTAAATGATATAAACTTAATACAAAATTATAGATAGAGATGAATATCAAAGTTTATATATTATGGAAAATTTTAAGGGCAAAATTTAGCTCATGGGCTAATTTTTTATATTTTTTTGAAAAAAAGATTCACCCATTTCCATTTTTTTCTAAAAATATTCACCCTCATTCCACAAGCTAAAAATATTTTACTCTAAACATAGTCAAAATCATCCATAAAGTATATAAAATCATTAGAGATTTGAATATTTTTACAAAAAATCGCCAAAATTTTTATAGTTGGAAATTGTCCATAAACTATACAAAATCATTAGAGATTTGAATATTTCTAAAAAAATTGGCAAACATTTTATGGTTGGAAATTTAAGAATTAGTAAGATTCGTCAAGGTTTCTACACTTTAAAAAAATTATGGATTCTTGAAATTTTCACTTTTTCATATTAATGTTGAATCAATGCAATATGTCAAGTTCATAACTTCTAAACTCAAATCTCACAAACTTTGGGAAATATTTTGATCACATTCTATTCTTATAGATCATTCTAGCACCTCAAGATAACCATACAGCACTTAGACTCAATTTAAAAATTGATTGTATTATAGGTTAATAAGAATCAAACACACTTAATCTATAAGGAACTCTTAACACAACCATACCTAAAAATGGAGCCATCAAATCTTCTAGCAAAATGCTCTCCAATGGTTAGAATATGGTAATATAGGAATTTAGTGTTATCATTGACCTCAGAATATACAAGATGATTACTTATACACCTCAGAATATACAATTGATAATTTTTTATGCCCAATATAACTTGATGATTATTTATACATAATCTATTGTATAACAATTTTATGATTATTTATATATAATAATACAAAATAACAATTTACTATTTTATATAGAATATTACAGAACATACTATATAATAATTTGATGCAATTTTGATGATTACTTATACAGAATAATAGTGTTTCAGATGATTTTGGCATATGATTTTTCTGTTTCTGATATTCTTACAAAAATAAAAAATAAAAATAGTTAAAAAAATAATTTTCTATGTATTAACAAAACATTTATTTTATCATGTGGTTGTATCTTTAAATTTGAGGTGGATTACTATCTATGTTTTTACTAAATTGCAGTAAGATGAAACAATATTATCTATGATTTTCAAACAATGCCTTCTCTCCATTCAAAATTGTAGTAAGATGAAATAATATTATCTATGCTTTTCAAACAATGCCTTCTCTCCATTCATCATGATGATAGCAGCATGCTCTTCAATAGGATTGTGGGGGACTCTGACACTCTGCATAACTAGAGTCTCTACATGACTCCATCGACTCAACGCCTTCTTTGGAAGCAAGGTGCTTAGTCATGATAGTGAATGCACACTTAAATATAGATATGGAAGAGCAAGAGCGAGAGCGAGAGAGATTCATCTTCCTATTCACACTACATGCCATTGCGGTTGCATAACCTTAGCAGCGAAAAAAACTTAACCCATATTTCTCCATGCTTTTTGTCTCATTTATTCCTTGCTATTGTCATCGACATTGCAACTTGTTGCTCTTATTTTAGTTGGCAAGTTTTTTCATGCTCTTAAAGGTGGGCTTGTTTTTGTTTTTACTACTCCACACATTGTAAAAGTTGGGTAGTGTTGATTGGTTGAGTGCCTTGGAAGGTGTTAATCCTCATGTGAACACTAATTACATGAAAGCTTTAATGTGTAATATTGGTCATGGGACCCATCTTGAATGTTGAGTGTTGCTATTGGGGTGAGGTTAAGGATATGTTTTGGGATAAGAGCAATGGTGTCCATTTAAATGTTAGGTTATGTTTTCATTTCATCTTCCACTTAGGTTAACAACAACAATAATTGAGCAAGGGATTTATCTTTTATGTTGGATTTTCTTAGGAAAATTAAGTGGCGGAGCATTGAAAGTGTGGCATGTAATATTGGGTACATGGGTTTTATGTTGATTTTTTTATATTTGTTTTTTTAAATAGTTTGATAAGTTTTGGCTGGTTTTGTAGTATTTATAAGAATGGCATGCAACTTTATCTAATTCTTAAAATCTATAAATTAAACATTTGATAATATTTTTTACTAATTATTTAAAAAATATATATAATTTAAAATTTCAATATGTTTTTGTCTTCATAAAAAATATGTTATTCATAAGTATCATTGATCTATTGAATTATAGTATGTATATTTATATAAGAGTTGTATTACATTCTGATCAACTCTTGTATCATTTGTATATTACAACCTAACATTTTGACCATTTCTATATATTATTAGTTTAAATTTAATTTTTATTAAATTTAAATTTTTTGGAAATATTGGATGAGTAGGTGGGAGAAGTTAGTATATTAAAGGTTTTTCTTAAAAATAATAAATAGAAAGGAAAAACAAATTTAAATTATAGGAGAGTAAATGATATATAAACTTAATGATGTAATATTAAATAACATAATGTCTATAATTGGGGGCTCTACAGGGTTTGAGAGTTGGCTTTCTGAGATGAATTCGGAGGCCATGGTTCCTTCCATGGCCGCCACACCCCTTTCTCTCAGAGTGGCTATCCATAAATGATGATTGGAGGCGATCAACAGATTTTCCCTGTGCTTGGCAGGTGGGCGACACCTTTGCTCGGCGACCCATTGGATCTGCGGGCTCCTCCTGCGATCCAGTGGTGGCGGTGGCGGTTTCTCTATGACCCTGCAGTGGCGGCGGATGGTAGTGCGTCCAGGGTGCGGCAACGGCGATCTGTGGGATGTCTCCTGGCTATGGCGGCAGTGAGGCGGTTGTTGAGCCTGCGGGCCCTCGCTTTTCTATGGCGGCGGTAGCAGTAGTAAGGTGGTTGTTGAGCCTTTGGGCTTCAACTCTCCAATGGCGGTGGTGGATGCAACCCTGACGACGGCACAAGCTGGGCATCCACAACACTATGGTGACCGTTTTGGCGACCCTTTTTCAAAAGGTGGTGGCCCTGCTTACCTACAAGCATTTTTTTTTTGGGATTCTCTGTTATTTGTCTTGCATCAAGCGTCATTTCATATGGCTTCTTTATTTTTTGTTCAGCTCTTATGAGCGGGTTCTTCTATCAAATACGAGCCAATCTGGCTGCCCCAATTTAGGGTTTCTTTCTGGTGGTGCTTTGGTACCTGCATTTTTTTACTAAGAAGCTAATAAGTTGTTATGGGAAAGGGCTCCTAGAAGCCTTTCTGCAATATGTAATTTGATTGTTTTTAATGAAATTACGCTTTTTTCCCTGGAAAAAAATTATATATAAACTTAATACAAAATTATAGATAGGGATGAATGTCAAAGTTTATAATATGGAAAATTTTAAGGGCAAAATTTAGTCCATGGGCTAATTTTTTATATTTTTTTGAAAAACGATTTCACCCATTTTCATTTTTTTCTAAAACTATTTGCCCTAATTCTACAAGCTAAAATTTTTTACTCTAAACATCGTCAAAATCATCCATAAAGTATATAAAATCGTTAAAGATTTGAATATTTTTGCAAAAAGTCGCCAAACATTTTATAGTTGTAAATTGTCCATAAACTATATAAAATCATTAGAGATTTGAATATTTCTAAAAGAAATTGGCAAACACTCTTTCATATTAATGTTGAATCAATGCAATATGTCAAGTTCATAACTTCTAAACTCAAATCCCACAAACTTTGGGAAATATTTTGATCACATTTTATTCTTATAGATCATTCTAGCACCTCAAGATAACCATAAAACACTTAGACTCAATTTAAAAATTGATTGTATTATAGGTTAATAAGAATCAAACACACTTAATCTATAAGGAAATCTTAACACAACCATACCTAAAAATGGAGCCATCAAATCTTCTAGCAAAATGTTCTCCAATGATTAGAATATAGTAATATAGGAATTTAGTGTTATCATTGACCCAACGTTTTAATATATTTTTTTACGATTTAGTTCAATTTAGATTGGGCAAATTTCCTAAAAGCATTGCTCCACCATATATAGACCTTGAATCATAATAAAACTCTACTTCAACTTGAAATTTATGTCCAATTCTTATTAAATTTATGGTTGAAAAAAAAAACATTTACACAAAATTAACATACTCCCTTAAAAGTTCCCAAAATAACATCTCCTCCCAATAATATACCAACTCTTATTCAAAAATAAATAATTTTTATATAATAAAATAAAAAATAATTAAATATTTGCTTCTATATTTTGAAATTCCTCTTCCCCACTATGTTTAGTATAAAGTCATGAAAAACAAGCTATTGCATGTTGTTATTTTACTTCAAAGTTAGAAGGCAATGTGAAACTCACATATTCCATCCTAATGGAAGGAGTGACTTTAAAGGAAAAATCATAGTGACCTTGATGTTCGCGTGAACGATTTGGCGGGTAACATGTATTTTCCTCCACTTTTCATCTGTGTAGACGTGACTTTTTATTATTATTATAGAGAACTCCCGTCCTTTTGTTAGATATTTTACTTTTGGAAATTCTTTTATATGTAGTTTTGGTTAAAATCATTGTCAAACAATATTTTATCACTTCACACTTATGTATGCCCTATAGATTTTTGGTGTCCGTAGATCAATTTGTGATACATTCCTACATTGACAAATCCAACACATAGGCCATTAATGTCTTGGATAGTGATTTGTAAAGTTGACTTATCTATTTGAACTTTTGCAATACCTCTTATTGCACAAAACCGCAGCTTTGGAAGTCATTCATAAATATATTAGTTGAGTTGTGAAAAGATGTTTAAAGTGTAACGAAACTTATTAATCCAAAGTTCGGTTAGAATTTTATCGTAAGTTGTAACTCACAACTTAATGTCAATTAAATACACGTGTATAAGTGGTTCCCGGGGCATTTGATCATTCTCTTCTGGGGAGTGTGGTTGGTATGGAATGGGGCGATTTTTCATGATTTGGTACCATCATCTACTCGGGTGGCAGCAAATGCTCTCGCCACCTTCTTGGCGTTTATATCCCCTACTTCTGCACGAAAGCAGAGGTGCTTTGATTGGGATTTGGCGGACTATCCTTTGCCTAGGGGGTTCTTCGATGGTGCTGCGCTGAATGGGAGGTGTGGTGCGAGTGCACAACTTATTATCAGTCCATCCCTCTCGTTTCACCTTCATCTAGCGGCCGGATCTGGAACAAACACCTGGGCGGAATTGATTGCTCTATGGGCTCTTCTCTTTTTTGCACATTCAAGGGACATTGATACTCTTTGGATTTTTGGTGATTCCAAATGTGTTCTGGACTGGGCTGGTGCAGGCTGCTGTATACACTCTTTGCAACTGATTCAGTGGATGCAGCGTATTCAGGTGCTACTGAAGTCGTTCAAGAATATCCATTTTAAGCATATTTTCAGGGAACTCAATGGAGTTGCTGACGGGCTGTCCAGAAGGGCGTTGGGGGATATGACTGGATCGCTGAAGTGTGAAGAGTTTCATGATGGAGTACTTATAAAGACATTTGAACTGTTTTTTTGTTAAGTTTATGACCGCTTACTCACAAAGTTTCGGTACTTGGTAAATACTGTTTTGTCCCTCTGCATGCTCCTGTTACTTATGGAGGTGAAAACTGTGTTATATGTATAGTCATGTCTACATGAGACTAGTTCATAGGATATAGTGTTTTGTTAGTCTATGACATATTTTGGGGACCTTGGATTTACTGATAAGAGAGTCTCATTGAAATCTATGTAAGATCACGTCTTGTGGTCAGCTTTTATCATTAATATGAAAGTTGTTTTTTTCGTCTGAAAAAATAAATAAATAAAAATAAAACTAAATAGTATAAATAAAATGCATTTTGTGAGCTCTTGTACGCGTATTTCTATATTCACAAGGCCAACATATTGTTAGCTAATGTTCAAGGAAGTAATTTGTAAAGTTAACCCTAAAAAACAAACTTCTGCAATGTACGAAATGCTAATGTTGGAAGTCATTTGAAACATCACCGACCACCAAGTGGTAAAGGTAGGGTATCCCTAGTGAAATTTTAATGTCCAAAAACCAATGATACTAATAGATTATCGATTGTGACATGGTTAAAATTTTATAAGAAATTGCAACTCATACCCAAATACCATTCCTAGACATATACATAGTTCTTAGATATACATTTCTATATTGATAAATCCAACATGTAGCCCATTAATATCTAGAATACTGATTTGCAAAGTTCACCTCCCTACTCAAATTTTTGCAATTCCTCTCATTGCACAAAACCATAGCTTTGGAAGTTATATGTAAATACATCTGTTCAACTGTGAAAATGGTGGAGGAAGGGTGTCCCTAGCTGAAATTGATGTCTAAAGTGTAATGGAACTTATGAATCTAAGGCCCAACTAGAATTTTATATTGAGTTGCAACTCATAGCCTAATGACAATCAAAATACACGTGTAGAAGTGGTTCCAAGACCATAAAAACTAGGAAGTATAATTAAAATGGATTTTGTGAGCTCTCGCACATGTATTTCTACATTCCCAAGGCCAACATATCATTGCTCCAAGTCCAAGGAAACAATTTGCAAAGTTAACCCTTGAAAACAAATTTTTGCAATGTATGAGATGCTAACTTTGGAAGTCATTTGAAACATCAACTACGAAATTGTCCAAGTGCTAAACATAGGATGCCCTTAAATTTTAATGTCCAAAACCAATGATATTGATAGATTATCGATTTCTAACACGGTTATAATTTTATGATAAGTTGCAACTCATAAACAAATACCATTCCTAGACGTATACATTCATGGACATGTATACTTGGTCACCTAATACTCATGGTTAAGTGCATTATAGTACATGTATGTTTTAGTAGTCAAAGTTCCATCGAAAATGGGAGGATATGGGTTAATCCGAACATGGAGTTGCTATGTCATATTCATTCCATATTTCATTACTTTTCCATCAATGATTATAGATTCTCGAAGTTGATGTGAAATTTGAATTTTGTTAATTTCATTCCGGGAAAAAGACATTTTTTCTCCAACCATGTATTTAAACTAAAGAAAGCCACACAAATACAATCCACTAATTGTCTCACATATATATTTTATGTCCTTAAAATCAAATTAAATATGTGTTCTTAAATTCAAATTTAATATAAATAGTAGTAAATATTATAATTTACTAAAATACAATCAAATTAATTCCAAAATGAGAAAACTCAAAATGAAAAGTATGCTCCATGAAAGCCATGGGGGGCATTAATGTCTTTTTCCTTTTTCTTTTATGGAGATGCCATGCTTTTACTTTGGTTATTTAATGCCCAATTACAAAGGCAATGGACCATCGAGATTATCTGTTCCATGTGTTCATAATCATTGAACTCCATATGGCAATTATATCTAAAGTATAAATGTAAAATAATTGGTGTCACCTCCTATGTTTCATTCATTTGATTATAATGATGAGAGGTGATATTTCTAACATTAAAAGGGATAAGGTTAATAATTAAGAAGCCATATTGTTAGGTTACAACTTTAACCATAAACACTAATTAAAATATTGGTCATAATGGGTTTAATTTGACATTTTATTAATATAATTTTATGAGATGTTGGATAGAATAAATATATAAAAAGAGGATATAATTTTATGAGATGTTGGATAGAATAAATATATAAAAAGAGGAAGTGTTTATAGTATTGTCAAGAATAAAGAAAATGGAGTAGAGTAATAAAGATTTTTTAAAGTAAATATTTAAATATAATTATAAAAAAAATAAAAAACAATTTTTTTTTCGATTTTTTTATTTATTTTTGGAGTGACATGTGGTTTAAGAAACTACAATTTAAGGGTATCTAAGTTGTTAAAATCATTTGGGGATCGTATTCGGTTTTGATCGCACCAGATTCAACTTGACTGAGTTTTTGGATGTCGCCTCCCAACTAAGTCATCTTTACATGAAATTGAACTAAAATCACCTTGCTGATAAGACCCACACCTTCATCGAGTAAACGAATTAAAATTAACAAAAAAAATCATTTAAAATAATTATAAATATATATTTTAAATATAAAGATTGAAATTTTAAATGTAAAAAATTAAACTCCACACAATATATTATCCTCGATAAAAATGCCTTGAAAATCCTAAATTCTTAATTTTGTTATCATTTTCATCATAAAATGTGATATAGGACTATCTTTGGATCGCTTTTGCTTTAACTTTTATACATCGGTTGCACTTTACTAAATTAAAACAAGTCATTATTACTTCTTTGAGACATGCGTAATGCTCGTTTGAGTTCCCTTTTTCTGAGGTAATAAGCATGGTGTAAGGTTGAATTTAGAGAAAGCATATTATCTCGGGGTGAAATTTGATGGTTATAATATAACCATTTTTATCTTATATAACTATCACATTAAAAAAATTAAAATCATCATATTTTTATTAACCTTTATTTAATCATAAAAATGTCCAATGGATAAGAAAGTTGAAAAAATACCACCTATATAATTAGTGAACACCATTCATCTCAGAGTTCAACGTTTTATAACTCTTAGCTCTATGTCATCTCTTTCCTCAATGTTGGTTTGTTTGTTGGTGTATAGAGTCAGATTGAATTTCATTAAATATGGGTAGATGAGCTTTAGGTCTAATCTTCATTGTTGGTAATAGCCTCATGTATTGATTAAGTCTAGAAATTTGTTTGAGGGATTGTTGAGCTTTGAGCATGACCTAACAATCTAACCCTTAAGCAATATTTGCATGTGAAAAATGTTATTTGAACACCTTTGTTGCTCCTTAACTCTTTTTACTTTAACCTTTACATGAGTGAGAGATTATAATTCATTTCAATTTCCATTTAATAACCCTTTAATCCTCATAGCTTGGAGGCAAAAAAACATTTTTTAAAGCTTTTCTAGTTTAATTCAAGGTTCAAAGCTCAACATTTCAAGTTCTTAGCTAGCTTTTAGCTCGATCTTCTCATAAGCTCTCACTATGATTAGGGTTAGCTTTTGATTTTTTATTATTATTATCTACAAGCTTGTTTGGTTGTGTGTGATAGGGTTTTAATTATATTTGGGTGGAGGGTTTCTACAATAGATGGGTTTTGTCATTAAATGGGTATTCAACCATACTAATTTTAGTAGAGGACCAATTAAAATGTTTGGTGCACAAATGGTTTGCTCTTGCCAATTCTAAACATAATATGGGAGTCTTATTGCAATTGATCATTTTAAAAGTTATATAGCTTATTTAAGGAGGTAAAACTACATGATAATAAAGGAAAAGGAACTCTAGATCACACAACATATTAATAATGCCCATTGTAAAATTATTTTCCTCGTGTTTTATATGGTTAGTTGGTGCCATTTCAAGATTTAAATCTAGTGTTATAGGTATAGTTTTGATTTTTATTTATAATATGAAAGCATGGAGCACAAGTTTTAACCCTCTCTTACTATTGAGTTCCTCAATGTATGTAATGAATATGGTGTGTGTGTGTGTGTGTTGGAGCATGCTTGGTTTTGTTTGATTCTAGTTACATGAGAAAAATATTTTGGCTTAGGAAGAAATGGGTTTTTTTGTCAAGCAACATACTCATCCTCACACTTGCAACTAGCATTCAATATCTAATTACTTTCAACTTTTTATTATATAGGTATTGCATCAAAAAATTGTCTTCAAGAAAAAATAATCAGTCTTGTTGATCTATAAATTGTTGTGGATATTCCACTAGAACATTTCATCACAATGAATCTTGCAAATTTCTACAAAATCCTAGTTAGGTAGTGTTTACTAAAGATTTAAGATTCGTTGTTGTTATCTTAATCTCACAAAATGCTAAAATAAACTGAAATCGAAAGAAAAATAGATAGAGAAAAATAACATATCCACACAAATAACACAAGATATACTAGGAAAACCCATTGTGGGGGGAACCCAGCTAGAAGTGAGGACTATGCCTTGCTCTTTTTTATCCAATATGCAATGCAAATACAAAGAAAGTGGTACTCTCTATGGAGTTACTTATGACTTTGTGGCCCATATGGCTCCTACATGATCTCCGACTTCCTTTTCTATGTTATAATATCTACTCCCTAACTCTTGTTCAACTATGGAACAATAGAATAATACCATAAGAATGGAACCCCTTTCTTCTCTTAGTGGCCTAGTATTTAACAATGTCCTGATATCTATCTAGGGTTAGTTTTAGGGTTTTTGCATGCCTTAACTCCTGATTATGGTTAGGGATTTAGGCCTATAGAATATTATTGAAATTCCACACATGACTAGCTCCGAATATGTGGGTAATGAGAGATGATGTGGAATCCACTCGGTACCATGGTGATCAATAGGATAGCTTAACTTGTACGAGGCATAACTTCCTCATACAAACTTCATTTGCGCTGATCTTTGTGTTGTTGAAAATATCTTAGTGTGTACAACAATGTCTCAGAGGGGATGTGAACTATGTTCACAATCTTTTGACCCCAAAAAACATTGTTTAATCCTTCAAATGGTCCTTGGAAGGTTTTGGACCCCAAATCTCGAAAGTAATACTCACCTCTAAAATGGGCCCTACAAGCTAATTCATCCAATCTTTCCATCTAGAAAGCACCAAAATATATGACAAAATATATATTGATCCATTTCAGATCATACTTCCCCATTTTGGGAGGCTTTTGGTCCCCAAAATATTTTACTAAATGAGGTGAGCAATTTTTTCCTCTACCTTCTCCTTGGAGTACCATTTAGCCTTGCCTAGAATTTGTCATTTCAACCCAACCTACCAAAGCTCATACTACCCTCGCTTGGTTGTTTTGGATTTCTTCTATAAAATTGTACCTTCTACTAACTATGCATGAGCTTTTGGTGCTAAGTCCTCTATAAAAGGTAAGACATACTCAGGTTCTTGGTCCAACATTGACGGTTCAAAGGGTTTCAACTTTTCCACATTCACTGCTAAATAAATGTGCATTTATGTAGATAGAGTCTATAGGCATTATATCATACCTTCTTCGACACTTCAAAAGTACCATACCACAATGCCTTGATCTTCTTATGAGGTCCTTGTAGTCTTTCCTTATTTAAGTGAAACCAAGCTCTGTCTCCCACCTTGAATGTTGTTTTAACCCTGTGTTAGTCATGATTGGCCTTGTACTTTTCATGTGACTTCTTCAATGTCTCATGTACTTTCAAATGGACTTGCCTGATCATATCAATTAATTTTTCATCTCTTAATGCTTCACCTGATGCAAGCTAAATTTATTTACATGTGATGCAAGCTAAATTTAATGTAATAAATGTCAATCCAAAAATTTATTTGTAATGTGAACTACAAAGCAATATAACTCCTAGAGACATGGATGAATGTGATGGCATCAAACCGTCGAGGAAAGAGTTTCACTTACAAGAATTTTCAGAAGGGATATGGATAAAAAACACAAAAATGTTATTTTACCTATGCAATAAGAAGTTGGGAATCTAGATGGACGTAGAGGTGGAAAATGTAGAAGTGAATTATCTAGTATCCCAATGATGGCATTGTACTTTGCTTGAATGTTGGTAGTTGGGGATAGACAAAGACCACTAGTGTAGAGTAGTGTATGTGAATTTCTTTGACCAATGACTTGCACCATCTGTGAAACTGATGTAACAATCCATAGTTGAAGGAATGCAAATGGAAACAAAGATTTTTAGAAATCACAAGTCGAAAAGGGTTTTAATGAAAAATAAAATAAGCATGACTTATCTACAATGTAACAAGGGCGACTATACAAGCTATGGGTATAATTTATTCAAGTACAACCTATTAATAGGGTTATCAATAAGTCCTCCTTTTGGGAAGATTAACACATAATCACCTTTGGGGAGGCATCGTTTGATGATGTGTGGGGATTTCCAAAGGGGAGGAAATCACTCGGTCCTAGTTTGGTGTCTTTGTGATGTCAAAAGCGAGGACAAGCTTGCCTTTGTGAAAGGTGTGCGGGAAAACTTGGCAGTCATAACAGGATTTTAATCATTTCTTCATGGCCTCATTATGCTATAATGAAGTGTGAAATTCTTCCTCTAGATGTCCCAAAGTGAGTAGGCATTGCTCAAGAGCAGAAGTGTCAAGTAGTAGTTTGACGACAATTTAAAGGGTGGGTACATCATACTCAATGGGTAAAACTACTTTGATGCCATTGATGAGATGAAAGGGTGTGAACCCTATGGTAGTTTTAGTAGATGTTCTATGGGATTAAAGTGATGAGAAGAGAAAATGATGTCAATTGTTTTTGTTCTTGTTAAATATTTGTTGAAGCGTGGTCAAGAAGACTTTATTAACAACCTCAACTTGATCGTTGGCCTATGGATAGTAAGGGGTGGAAAACTCATGGGTAAATTCTAACAAGAAAGACAACTCCTATAAAATGTTATTTTTAAAAAGAGTTTCATTGTAAAAAACTTAGTTGTTTTGGCATGTCAAAGCATGTGACGATGTGGTTAAAAAAGAACCACGTGGCAGTGACATTGGTGTTGTTGAGGGTGGGAATGGCCTCAACTCATTTGGTGAAGTAATTAACTACGGTGATGATAGACTTATGGCCATTTGTAGAGGTTGGCCTACATTCCATAAAGTTCATTCCCCACTTATAGAAGGGATTGACCGTGATGACGTGATGCATTGGAGTCGATGGTGCTTGTGTTTTGTGAATCAAGATTTGACAATTTTCACACTATTTGACAATGTAAATGCAATCAGGGAAGAGAAAAGGCCAAAATTACCCAGCATGCAAAATTTTCTGGGTGGTGTCTATTATAGATAAATGGCCACCACAAGCACTACCATGGTAGTCATTAAGGATTTTATTGTCCTTATCATGACATAAGCAGCACCATAAGATGGTGTTTGACCCTTATCAATAGAAAATGTATCCAATAAGAAGATAAGAAGGACCTTGGTGATGGACGCAACAATGATCGACACATGAGAGATGAGAGACAAATTTATGTGTGCAGTGAAAATTTAGAATATTATTGTACTAGGGATCTTTAGTGGAGAGGACAAAGAGGTGTTCGTCAAGCAAATAATCATTTAGAGGGGGTTCTATTGCATCCACCAAGAGATATTGTGATGAACTTAGTAAGGGTCATGTTCTTATTTCTTTTGGGGTTCACAATTCAAGATTGAATTATTGTAGAATGAAAATCTTTAAAGTGAACTTACCATTGATAATTCGAACAATCCATCAAGTGACTTACCATTGATAATTCAAACAATCCATCAAGTGAACTTGGAATTGATAATTCAAACAATCCATCAAGTGAACTTACCATTGATAATTCACTAGCCTAGTATAGCCTAATATATATTGCATTCGGTTTGAATTTGAAATCACCTTGATTTTACATAGCAAGATGCAGCGACAAAGTTTCTAAACTAAAAGGACCACAATCAAGGCCAAATTCTCATCATGGATGTATTTGAGCGGCGGCCCCGACATAGTTTTTCTAGTGTAACAGTTGACATGTTTGTAATGGTCCTTGCCCATTTCAACTAAGACTCCAACGTCGTTCTAATTATAACTTACTCACCTAATGGACTAACCTCACACCCACTCATCTAACTAACTGACAGAGAATAATGATGCTAAAATGTATAGGATGAAATCCTTGTCAAAGCTAGGGAGAGATATTAAAGGGGCATATGTGATTTCTTTTTTTTATTCCTCAAAGGATTGTTTTTCTTGGTCATCCCATGGGAAAATGATGTCCTAACATAAAAGGTGTAACAAGCTTTGCACTTGCGTAGTGTAATAGGGATGAATTGATGAAGAACATTTCCTTTTCTTTGGAGGTTCTGCAACTTATGTTGTGGCTTTGGAGGGGAATAGTTTGAGAATGGATTGAACTTTGAGGAGAATGATGGTGATTCCTTTCTTAGAGACAATGATTCCAAGAAAACATATGGCGATGACACAAAATATGCACTTGAGGGGATTCAATCATATATTATACAGTCGACATTGAAAAAAGATGACACAAAATTTGGTGATGTGGTTTGCACATTTGTTGGAGTTGGCAATGAGGCCATTAAGGTAGGCCAAGATGATGCATGCCATGCCATAAACACATAAGATACAGTGTGATCGAAAGTGGCTCCAATGTTCTTGAGCCCAAATGGCATGACATCATAGGTGAATGTCCCCCATGGCATGGTGAAGGAAGTTTTGTATTGACCTTATTAGTGGTTGTGGATTTGATTGTATCTAGAAAATCCATCCATGAAGGATGAAACTTCATGTCTACACCAACATCTACAACTTGGTTGATGAACGAGGTTGGTAATTTTTCTTTGGGACAAGCTTAATTTAGATCTCTGAAATTATTGCATGCATGAATAGTTTCCTATGTTTTGTTATCAAGGATAGGATTTGATACCCAATATATATAGGCGATGGGATAGGTAAACCCATATTGGTGCAGTTTATCTATTTCTACTTCAATAGAAGATACTTTGGATGGATGCAAAGGATACTGCTTTTGTTGTATTAGTGAGGCATCTGGCCATGTATTGATGTGATGTTCGACAATGCCAAGATCAAGTCCTATAATTTCTAAATATGTCCAGGTAAATATGTTTCAAAACTCTTGGAAAAATGCTTTGTAAGAAAATATTTCTTGTTGGGAACAAGATACTCCAAGTAAGATGTTTTCGGTGAAACTAGGGGTGACAGAAATATCCACCTTGATGGTAGATTAAATGTGTTCCATGTTGCCTTCTTCAAAAGCATTGGGGTTAGGGGTGGTATTTTTTAACCAATCAACACGAGCCAAGATGGATACAATCCTTGGTTTTGATAACATATTCATTTTCCATCTCTGTCAACTTATAGATGTCTTGAGGTAGGAAATAGGAGCATTGATGCATATTTTCACATGGGGTCTCAAGAGCTATCACGGATTCAGTGATATTCTTGTATGAGTGGAATAGGTGATCAAGGAATTTATTTAGAGAGATGGATCCAATAGTTTTAGGGACAAGGGTAGTTTTGCTTGTATAGCCAATGCCATATGTGTGATATGTGTTTAGAAACTTGTAGGAACCCATGGAATTGGATACTATATATGAAGAATGTGTCTCAGCCCATAGAGGGGAAGCAAGGTTAGGGGTGGGGGGGTATCGATGTCAACATCATATGATGATGATTGATGTTCATATGTGATGGAATCACTGGATGAGGATATGCAAAATATATTAATAAGTTCAGTTGTAGTAGGTGGGGGGGATATCTCCTCCTAGGGTGGAATAAGGGGTTTGTCGGAGGTGGAGATATGTTTGAAAGGATGCTTTCATTGGTTAAGGAATTCTACTTACTTATCTCAAGGTGGGGAATTGAAACAAAAAATGGGTAAATAACCCACAATAATGACATGGGTGAATTGGACGTGATGTGACTATGTGGGAGCAGGAGAGAGAGAATGAATGGAATTTATAGGATGTATCACGCCACTTGCTTATGGTGGTAGGAAATGACCACTCTACTCACATATGGAACCTATGTGAGTGATAGTTGTTTTGATTGATATTGAAACAAATTTTATTGCGGTCGGCTCGAGGGAAGGAGTCTTAAGTGAAGGTTGTATTGAAACATTGTTGGGAGTGGGGGATTGGAAAAGAATAACTAGGGATGTTCATAATCATGGGAGAGATGGACAATGGGGGGTGTATTGACCAATATGAGAACATATTGCATAAGCATGATGAGTACATCGGAATTTTTTCTTAGGTTTGAGGGGGTTTTCTTGAGGAGTAGAGAGGCTATTCATTGGTGATGAGTTATGAATAAGAGTAGTGATTCTTGGGGGATGCAATAGGTTCCTAAGCTCAAGTATGGATGGAAAAATATTATTGGGTTGATATATGGTATAACATAAAGCACATGGAGGGAGAAGTTGAGCATGGGAGGTATTGGATGAGGGTTTGGTGTTTATTGTTTTGGACTTTATGTCCCCAGTTTTTTGTGACTAAGATGAGACAAATTTTACCAAGGGCCTTACCATGGTGGGTGAAACCCACTGCATGATATTTGAAGATGAGGTTTTTGCAAAAGACATGGATGTGAAATTGATATGATCATATTTTTTTAGGATTACATTTGGGTATGTTGGTGTGAAGTATCACATGGGTATCCTGAGTGTGAGACATTGCAAAGTGAGGGTAGCCATCATTGGTTTACCTTATATGCCAGTGGAATAAAAAGAAAAGTTACTTGTATGAATGGTGTAACTGAAGGAGAAGGGGTACTGGTTTCTTTTTAATGAAGGATTTATATGTTTGAGGATGATGTAGAAGCCGTCGAAGTAGATGAGCATGGTTGATGTGCCAAAGAAGAGATAGTGCACATGATGGAATTTATTAGTGATGAGATGACTGGTGGTGGTCCTACATATGCCCCCAATAGTGAGGAGTCTTGTTAGACTCTTGGTATTATCTCATTGAAAGAAGGGAACTTAACATCCATACCAACTATTGGGATGATATTATCAGGTTTTCCTATGGGACAAGGCTCATACTATGTAAGTTGGTCGAAGGTAATGATTTTCCCAATGTGGGGGAATACCATGGTGTTGAATACTGAGGAGGAAACCACCTTCATGGTGTGCATATAAATTCGTCTAAGGATAGTATTGTATTCAAGTTGGTCATCAATGACTTCTACATCAAGAGAAGTACTTTTTCCCTAGCTGAATAGGGACATTTTGGTAAACACCTTGTGTTTGCGAGGGATGAACCTCTTAGACACAAAGTGTGATTTCATAGGGGATGAGATTAGGAGATCCCAATCGTTTCTAAATGTTGGTGGACATAACACAAGTAAAATAATTTCATTGATGGTGCATCAATGAATGGTGATATCCTTAATTGTGATGAGGATTTGGATTACAATGGATGAAGGAAACTGAGGCTCTCCAACATTTAAGTCAAAGTTCATAAGGCATGACTTATATGGGTTGATGGTGCCTAATTCTGATAGTAATTCCTTCTTTTGGGGAAAGGTTGAAGAAATTTGAATGTAGACATGGTGTTGGGGGATTGGGCCAAATCATCAATGATGTGGTAGATGTGAGTAGATTTTGCATGAGGTTGTGAGTGGTATGTCATAGAGGTGGATTTGGTACTCAAATGGTAGGGTCACTACTAAAGCATCGAATCTAAAGAGACCCATTAGTGGAAGATGAGGCATCCTCTTAGTGTGCAAGAGGGAATTTTGGCATGTTGTATTATCAGTTATAATTCTAAAGATGAAACTCAATAGAGTTCATGTAGATGTTTTGGTAAGAAGTCTCTCTAGCTAGAGGAGGATTAGGTGGTTTCTGAACTTCTTGTTGATGTGTGATGGCGCCTTGGGCAGGAAAGGGGTTTTGTAGGATAGCTTATTGGGGTTGGGTAATTTTGTTTCCTTGAGGAGGATTTAAGCCTAGTTAAGTTTGTGTTTCCATTATCTACTTATAGTTAGGAACTTTTGAGCAATGGTGAGTATAATGGCTATACTCACAATAGATGGAGCAATGAAAGTTAATACTAAGGTTATTTATCTTTCCTTGATAGTTGGGTTATTATTACAAGCATTTTGGTTCTAGTTTTTGGCATTATGATTTTGTTTGTTAGGGGGATCACCACCTACCTTTGAGGTTTCCTCTATCGTTTATTATTCCCCTTATTCTTTCATTTATTTTATGTATTAGGGGTGTTTTATACATTCAAATGTTCAAAATATTGAACTTGTTGATCATGATAAGGTTGAACAAAGTATACCCTACATTTGAACTAGTGTTGGAAAAGGATGGCATGTCTAACAGAGGACCTAGAAATGGAAAATAGGGGTTAAGAGTGAGGGATACTCCATAAGGATTGGGGGCCCATTTGAAGTAGAGGTGTTTCCTGAAAAATTTGTATAATTACAAGCAACATTATGCATGTGAGGAGGAGGGTGTGAGGTAACTATCTGCATGCTCATGTTGGGGAAAGTAGGACTACATGGTCTGTATCAAAGATGTCCATATAGTGGGTTTGGTTTGGTTTATGGAATGATAATAGATAGAGGTAGAGGAGGGATACCATAGGGTTGATGAAGGGGGAAGGACACATAAAGGTTTGGCGTGTTCCCTTGGTGGGAAGTGGACCCAACAATCCTGTTGGTAGTATAAGAGCTGTCGAGGGTGGATTGATAAAGAGACCATTGTCAATGGGCATTGGGGATGATATCATATAAATATCTTGAATGGGTATAAATTAGATCAAACTATTTCGCTTTAAGGATGGCCTCATATTCAATGTTTGGCATGGTGGCTATGACGTCCTTAGGGATCATTGAGAGGAGTGATTTGAGGTACCAATCCAATAAGAATTCATGTTTTATTTTAAGTTTCACAATGTGCACTAGTGACGCCATTCATGGATGTAATCCATGATATGTGTGGAACTATTTTTCCTTGAAACGAGAGAATCTCAAATCCAAGGTCATGGAAAATCAAGATTTGAAAATAAGTGAAGAATGGTAATGGACGCAAAGGTTTCTTTCCTATTGGTAGGAAAATTGACATACTATTTGGTAGTTGTTCCCATAATATTTCTTTCGAAAAGATGAATATTGATGGTATCTTTGACTATAATGTTTGATGAACACCATAAGTTAAATCACATCATATGGTTAGTAGGATTGTCTCCTTGTTTTCCTTTGAACTTCGGGATGTCCGAAGATAATTTTGACGACATGTTGGGCCATGCTAGATCACGATGGATAACATCATTAATGAGTTTTGATAAATTTGGGAGATTTAAATCACCCATGAATGGTAAGGTTGTTGAGAAGCATTATCCCTAGCAATAGTGTGTGATTGGGGGAGTGTCTCCATTAGATGTGGAAGAGTTGGAGACAAGCATGTGAAGGGGGTATTGAGCAAGGTAATTCCAAGCATAGTGGATCCGATCATAGATGCACATGTGTGGGTGCTGAGTGGTGGCTTCCCTCGTCTAGGATGGGGGAAATGATAACATGAACCCCTCCTCTAATAGGAGAAAGTCCTTGAATCCTTAAGGAATGTTGATATAGTAGTGAGTTCACTATGATTCATTCTTTGAGGGAAGGGGGTTTAAGGAATTATGCAACAAGAAATGGATACAATAAAAAATGCAACTGTAATGTGAAAGATAATAATGCATGTATGGTGCATGAATGTGTCTTTCAAAGTAGAACAATATTGTGTGTAGTTTGTATTCTGAAGCACACAAGGTTCTTTGTAATTAAAAAAACAAGTGTATGATCATATTGACTGAATGTCCTTCCTCTTAATATGGTAATTGGGCCTTGCAATATCTCTGTTGTTGGATGGTTGTGAACCCATTGAAGATGGCTAGTGAAGGTAAAATGAATCAATTATAATGAGGGGTGTTAGTTCTATGCTCTAAAAGGACCAACTAAACTTCCAATAACCAATAAAATCTGATTCATGTGCAAATGCATCCCACAAATTCCACTTGGTGAAAATCATAGCTTTTGGTAACTAAGATACCTGCCTCAACTGTGGATAAGTGGTTTGGCCTCGAAAAATTAAGGGTAATCCCAACAAAGAGGTGGGTGGATCAATGTATAGAGTGGAAACAACCCGACCTCATCTTTAGCATCCTTGGACACCATGCCTTCTTATTTGGGTTTTGTTACACTTGGTTTAGTAGGATTTAAAGCACCCTAAAAGACAACAACTACTCTTTCATGTGATAAATATTAAGGGGAATTGTTTGGATGCTTAGCCCAATAATCCTAACTTAGAATATAATATGTTTTGTGACCTTTTTGTGAAGCAATTAAGTTGGTTAGTGTTAACAACCTAATTTTACTCACTTGCCTTGTCATGAGTTTCAACACCATTGTACATAATCACCAATAATATTAGCCCCATTTCCATATCATACATCTCCATTTGACCTCAATAATGTGACCACAATATGAAAGAAATTCAAAGTATGACCCTAACTATCACATTGTGACTTTTCCCTAAAATCCTATAATGTGGCATTGCACTAAAATCCTTGAAAAGCATGACAGAGTCCCAAAAGCATAATTCAGTTAATCATAATTTTTGTATGCCACATAACAAGTGTTAGTGGATAAAAGTGGACAAACCCTAACCGTTATGGTCAAATATAAATGTTGATTTGGTCTTCCAAACAGTAACTTCCCCACTAAATCATTAATGAAAAGGGCACCCCACATTGGAACTAGATCTTAGCATTGTCCACATTCTTTTTTATAAATACAAACCTCATGGTTACCATTCCATATCCATACTCATAGTAAGATTATGTTGCTAGAATTCCTACTAATAAAGAGAAATAACCACCATTCCTTTACCTCTTTCACCATTCGAGAATCAACCCACACAATCACTTGGCTAGTAACTTAGGAATAAAGGAGCTAGAACAACCCTCCCTTGGGTTAGTTGTGGAGGTACATTACAATATACAACCAATACCAAGGTGCTATCATCTCAATTCATTCTTTGTGTAAAATACAAACACCATTATTTACATGTGTTTCATCTTCTATTTTAGCTAGTTTTCTAATTTATTATGCATGCATGGTTAAATAATTATGTTAATTTAGTTTAGTTTCCAATTACCTTTTGATCTATGACTTGAGATAACACAACTCTCAAGTAAGTAATTTTGGTATGTGTGGGTGAGAAATCACCTAGACCAGATATGGTGAATCCACTAGGGATGGACCTTTCATTCATCCTTGGTTGTGTTAAGGCCATTTTATAGTCTCATCTGTAAAAAATTAGGTTAGGTTTCCTGTTGTTTTTTATTGTTGCTTATTGTTATCTATTTGTAGATAGGCGACCTGGAAAAAAACCTTGAGTTTTTTCTATGACCATGAGCTGTATTTTTATTTTTTCTAGTTTTGCCCTCACATCGTGCCTTTACTCAACAAAAGTGTGACACATTGTCATGTTTTTTCCATTGAAATCTACAACATCATGAAGAACACATGGTTTTTGCTATGATGTGGTTGATTCCATCTTTATTCCTTTTCAATTTTGTTTGGATTCCTGTTACAGGTTGTCAATCAAATTAATTTTTCTATTTGTAGCCTTCTTATTGCTATATTGGTTGATTTTTTTTCTTTCAATTTGGATGATTTAGGTAGAGAAACGATTGTTAAATCTTAGTATTTACTTCTTTTAGGGTTTTAGATCTCTAATGCCCTAGTTTTGACCCCATAATGTAAATTTGTAAATATTTATGTAAAAAGATAGAAGCTAGAAACAAATGGTCACGATGACCAAGGCTATGTAAATATGTACATTTTGATATTAATATAAAATATATAATAGTTGCATAGGAAGAAGGAAAAAGAAGAGATGGGGGGATATGATTCCACAAGTGGGGAAGTGATAGTGGGTTAAGCGAAAATGACATTACTGAGCATAAGTTTATTTCCCTAGCTTTAGCAAATTAAACCAAGTTCTTAAACCATGATTGAGAGTCATGCTTAAATTAAAGCATTATTTAATTATGTTAGGAAGGGATTAAGAGGGGAAAAGTGATTCTATGTGGGGTGGCCACATGGAAATCTAAAATATGCTTTTAAAAGTGAGATTTCAAGATGGAGAGGGGTTTGTTCCTCATTCATTCCAACCATTCAAACTCCATCATCATTCTTGCCATCACCTTGGAATTGTCCTAAGACTAGTACTTGAGAGAACAAGGACTAGAGATATCATAGATGAACTTTCCATGCCATTAACACTAGTAAACTAGTGCATGAGAGTAACTTGGCTTGAAGCTTATCCTTGGAGTCCCAATTCAGAGGCATCCTATCCATCATGTGTTGGAGTGCTAGAAGGGAACTGGAGGCTAGCCGAGGGACTGTTATCTCAGAGAAGGGAGCTTGTTCCTAACATTGTGTAGGTTGACGAGGAAGGAGAATTGAGGATTGGGACAATTGTGGAGGGGGTTTCTGCACTAGGGGGTTGCATGGGATATTTAGTTGTGTAGAGGTTTGGGAAGAACTTTGCCTTTGTGGATTGATAGCCCTAGCTCAGGGTGGATTTGTCAAATAAAGATATGGCTCGACATAGTTTATGGATGAGAGGAATGTCCTTCACTTGCATCCAGTTGGAGAACAATTTATTAAAAAGATAAGTCTCTAATTGTGTATGAATGCCATGGATTAATCTGTGTTTGCATGTTGTTCAATTTACTTTTATACTTGTATATGTAAATGAATTGGTTGGCATGTTATGAATAGTTTCATGTTATGAATTCCCTGTAGTTATTAATAATTGCATATGATCATTTGAGTGACCATTCATTTGTATTTCACTGTTAAATTGAACAAGTTATGAAAAACAAGTTTCGACATAAATGGTGAATTCAGATACTTCATATACATAATTTGAGTACCCCATGATATCAATGGTTAAAAGAGATGAGTGGGTATGTTACAAGATTAGATTTATTTTCAATCTCTATTTCTATTTTAGCAAAGTATTTTTCCATAATCGAGCATTAGATAGTCTTTTGAGTTTGCTTAAAGACTCTTTGTTTGATTGGTAGAAAACTTCATTTCCTCTTCTTTGCAAATTCATTTGAAATTAGCTAGCATTTTTCTTCTTATTAGAAAGACAATAGTTGAAAAAGGAGTCCCTTCTAGATATGTAGTATCAATTACTTGTATTGATGGCATCTCCATTTTCTTAAATTGCACTAGTCCATTACTATTCCTTGTGAATTGTTATTTTCTTGAAAGTTAAAGTGGTCTTTTTCTCATTAAAGAAAGGAATATATTTTATTCCAATAAAGAACATCTTTTGTTTTTAGTATTTTTTATCATCTATCTTTGTTTTCACTCTTTATTTTTCAAGCATTTACATTTCCTTGCAATTTAAGTTATTATTGTGCACACCACTTGTGTACATAGCCGCATACCTTAATTTCAAATATCGCTCAGTTCATGACCCAAGTGGAGCCTAAAAATTAACCTCTAATCTAAACCCAATAAAATCCCTCACTTGAGGGTGGAAACAATAATTTATTTAGGTTAGGAATTTAGGAATAGGCATCCAAATATTTCCCCTTAAGTTATTTCACATCTAAGACATAGAGGTTGTCTTTCAAGGAACTTAAAATCCTTTTTACGGGGTATGCTTCATGACCAGTTTGGTAACAAACATGCTCTTTGAAGTGGATAATGCCAAGGATGGTACCAGCACGGTACCAGAGGGACTGAAACTCCTATATATTTCAATACTAAAGATACACTTTTCATTTTATTTCATCTTGAAGGCAAGATAAATTGTTACATGTACTTGTGAAAATGTAGCTTAGTGAATATTATTTTAGGTACCTACCTACCCTAGTGGATCTTGTAGGAGGGAGGACACTTGAGACATATAGTTTTAGGGATGACTGGATTTCCTCCAAGTCTCCTACACTGTAACTATCTCCTCACTTTAATTCACTTGCTTGGTGGAGTTGACATGCCCTCATGTTAAGTGTTTGGAAGGCCCTTGTTTGGATTTCAACTTCTTTTTTCAGTGGTGGATGCCGCTACTAGTTGTTGAGGAGGATTTGAAAAAGATTTTATGTTTTCACACTATTATTATTTTTAGCTCTCCTTTTAGTAGTAGTGAGTCTTTTTGTTTCTAGGGTGTTAATTTTTTATGTTAGTTATTTGCTTAGTTAGATCACGTGTTGCACCCACTTTTCACTTAGTATTTAATTAAGTAAAATTTAGAATTAGTGTTGTTTATTTGAGCTCCCTTTCATTAATCCTACATAGAATTATTAGTTGAGGTAGTCATATTGCTCCTCCAAGGTACTCTAGATAACTTCAAGGATTATCTCCCCTCTTTAGGATTCCTAGTCGGACTATGTTATGACCCTTCCTAGAGGTGTAATGGGGGGCCTGGAGGGATAAATAGAGAAATAATGGAGGCCATTCAATGTTAAATGGACTAGGTCCATTATGTTGTTAATATTAAATAAGGACCACTATGCTAGTAAATAAATGTAATGGGACCTCATTAAAGAAGGCCCACTAGGTGGATAGGAGGTTAGTAATGTATTGTGATTCTATAAATAAGGATGGATTCCCCTTTATGAGGATTGGATAATGGTATTGTATTTTGACCTTATTTCATTAGGAGGTATCCCCCTCAAATAGGAAAGTGAATAGGGTTGATTCATCCTATAAAACAAATCAAGTTATCTTAATAAAAGAGTGGATTATTTCTGATATCTATTGTGCCATGTGATTCTCTTGGATATATTATATATGCTAATATTTTCATATTGGGTTTATAATAATTGGTATTAGAGCCACTTTTCTTGGACACAACGTTGGAATATTTTTTTCGCTCTCCTCTTCAAAGGGGATAGCTCCTAATGAGATAAGCAAGTCAACATACAATATTCTTCTTCACTCCTCATAAGGATGACTTCATCCTTATTTATAGAATCAAAATACAATACTAACCTCCTAACCTCTTATTCACATAGTGGACCTTATTTAATGAGGTCCCATTATATTTATTTACTAACATAGTTGGGCCTTACATAAAAATAACAAAATAGTGGACCTAGTCCACTTTACATTGAATGACCTCCATTATTTCTGTAATGGGCCCTTTGGCCCCCCCATTACACCCTTAGGTATGGTCTATAACACTCCACCCCACTTAGGAAAGTGTTTCCCTCAATGCTTGATATGGATTTTTACAAACATAGTATAGGGTTCAATGGATGAATGTTGACTACCATGCTAAAGTAAGAGCCAGGGTCCCATGGACTAGTATGAGCCACCAAGATGAGCTCATCCAATATGCACCATATTAATCCTAAATCCCTTGTATGAGTGCTAATGGCCATGGTGAAATAGTTGAAGGGACTCATCCCAAAACTTGGGGCCAATTACCTGCCCATGAAACCCCATCGAGGAAACTAGAGCTCCATGAACTATTTAGTATGGTTCCCTTGACGGTCATATGGATCCAAAGAAGTAATATCCAAAGCTATCAAAACCTCTAAAGAGTAGGGAAATGATGAAACGAAGGTTAAGTCTTCTGTTGTAGAAGAGGATGAATGTAGTTGTCGTTTTGCCACTATTTGTTCTTAAGATGAAAGGGACAATTCATCAAAAAGAATATGGAAACATTGGGGCCAACTGGTTTCCCTTGAAATCCCATTGAGGAAAATGAAGCTCCATGAACTACTAAGTGTGGTTTCCTTAAGGGTCATATGGATCCAAAGAAGTGTAACCATCTAAAGCCAACAAAACCTATAAAGAGTAGGGAAATGATGAAACCAAGGTGAAGTCTTATGTTGTAGAAGAGGATGACCAATGGTTGTCCTTTCACCACTATTTGTTCTTCAGATGAAAGGGAAGATTCATCGAAAAGAATATGTAATTAGTTGTCATCCCAAATATTACAACTATCAATATACTAATTCTCACAATCATCCTCTAGGTTGTACCATGTATCTCAATCTTGTATATAATCTTCCATGATTAAAGGAGACATGGTACTTGTGTTAGACATCTCCTCCACTTAAGCAATGAACTCTTTCAATTGAACATAAATTTTTTAAGTTGAAAATCCATGTTCTGTTGTGTTTCCTACTTCATCTATTGAAGTTTTTCTAACACATTTTGTTTCTCCCATGGTACGCCCCCCACGTTACCATGCCTCAATGGAGGGCATAACTATTGATAGTGTGATAGTAGAGGGGATAGTAGCTGGAACTAGGGCTTATAATACATCATATGAAATCCCTAAAAATTATCTTTACAACGGAATTGGTCTTGCTGCAAATTGATCACTCTGTTAAAATATATGACCTCTTCAAGGTCTACAACCATCTTATGCAACCCTAAAAAATGTGTAGATTTAAAACTATGATATCTCCCTATCTTAGACTCAGATTTGAGCGATTTTTTTTAATCACATATTTTTTTAGAGCAATTCATATCTACAATTAGATTTTGGATATTCTATTGGAAAATATTTAGAAATGTATCTGAGTGTTGTGGCCTTCATTTTTTCTCTTCAAAAAAATCTGCAAAAAGAGAAAAAAAACTTCTAATGTCATGGCCAAGGAAAGTGGCTTTGATACCAATTGCTATAATACCAATATGAAAATATGAGCACATATAATATATCCAAGAGAATCCTACAACACAATAGATATCATTAATAATCAACTCTTTTATTAAGATAACTTGATTCTTTTGTTGTGATGAATTGACCCTACTCACTTTCCTCTTCAAGGGGGATACCTCCTAATGAGCTAATATCAACATACAATATTCTTATCCACTCCTTATAACCTCCTAACCTCTTATCCACCTAGTGGACCTTATTTAATAAGGTCCCATTACATTTATTTACTAACATAGTTGGCCTTATTTAATAATAAAAACATAGTGGACCTAACCTACTTTACATTGAATGGCCTTAACTATTTCTGTAATGGGACCTTCGAGCCCCCCATTACACTCCTATGGAGGGTAACAACAAACTATTAGTCCACCTCAGAGTGCGAGAGCTAAACAACTTCGCCCATCCTTTAGTTCCCCTTTTGGGTCATCAGATTCAATCTCCTTCTATCCTAGATTTCCGTCTTCACCTAGTGCCACTCACTCTTTTGGTAAGCCAACAACCAAATTTTTTGGTGCTATCATAGTCAATCCACCTAGTGAAAATCCTATCGATGGTGGAAACACTACTGTAATAAATCAATCTGGTGTAAATGCTAGTGGGAATATGACCTCATCCATGATTCCCACATCTTTTTTTTTTCATGGATGGTATAAACCTAACTGATTTGGATAGAATAACCAATGATCCCATTTGAAATGACCCTACATGAGCTCAAATGCCCACCGAATTACCTTTGGACATCCCCTGTTTTGAAGGTAAAGTGAGAGAAGATCCTTCCAACCATATCATGTTCTTTCATCTATGGTGCTACTCTAATAGCATTGTGGATGATTCCATCTATTTTCATTTATTCCAAAGGACTCTTACTAGAGTATCCATGAAGTGGTACATCAAATATCCCTCTGTGATACATCCTATCTTTGTGTCCTTAAATTCCACTTTCCTCATCTTTTTATAGTTATATGTCCATTATCATGAGGGTGTAGAGATCCTTTTGTCGTGCTATCAAACAATGGATACCCATATCATGGACCATATCCATGAATGATGGATATGAAAGAGTCTTTGCAAGGTCAATCTAGATGACTGTATCTTCCTAGATTGGTTCTTGAAATATTTACTACCCACTATAACCAAGAATGTCACTTCCAAGTGATCACAATTAGAACAGGAATCCATCTTGAAGGATGAATGATATGATCTATTATATTCTTATCCTAATTACTTATACTTTAACATCACTAATATACCCCATAATGACTCCTCACATAGAGATCAAACATGGGTATTCCATTCAATGGATGGAGTGATTGGTGGCGTGGCATCCACCCCAAATCCATCCAATCTTTTGACCACCTCCACGAGTAATTATTCATATGGTAATCCCCATGTTCATATTCCCACATGTATTTTTTCTATGTATCATAGCACTTCTACTGCATATGTGGCCCCGAGGACCATTGACACTTATTACCCATTTCGTGGCCTACCATTAGGACCTCCAATCTAGCCACATCCTTAAGCACCCATTTTCAACAAGTGTATATTTATGCTCAACAAAACATGCTCATTGAACCTATGCCCAATAATTGAAATGTGTAGACCAATCCAAAGAATAAGAAGAATGAAGGAAAAAAAACACTAGGAAGGTGGAGATCAACCCACTAACCCTCTTATCAGTATTGGAGGTATCCCTAACCTCACAAACTAGGATTCTAATAAACCTGCTAAAAAGGTAAATAACTCGTAGTTATATAATAACGATACATGTTCCTTTTGTAGAGTCTACATACATTATACCCATCATTGTCCGCATCTCACTAGAGCTCATCAATTGTGGGATGAATCTAACAAACCCAAGGCCATTGATTCCCTTTAACACTAGAATGGTGGCCCACATCATCATCATTCATCATCACAACTAATGGTTCTACAAATCCCCTTTCACTCATAAGGGGTAGTCACAACACAAATGATGATGTCTCTTTTGTCCATATTAGGTGTGATAAATTAATACTTCTGATGCTCTTTTGATGAACTTTGGTTTAGATAGAGATGAACCCTCAGTTCCTTCTTCAATAGATTCTAAGGTTCCTATCACCATCAAAAACCTGATTATTCATCAATGTACCATTGATGAAGGAGATTCTACTTGTGTCATGTCGATCCATATATGGAAGAATCTTGGTTCTTCTAAGTTGACCCCATCTCACATGACATTACCTGTGTATAAAGGTATACCTTCTCAGCCATAAGGCCTTGTTTAGAATGTTTCCATAGAGGTCAATTGTTAGGAACCTATGTCAACCCTTCTCTTTACTATGTTAGTATATTGTTGTTGGACGCATATGCTTTGTAAGTCGTTTCGTAGTATTTGTTGATCCGTAGTTTATATTAGCCCATAGTATTGACTCATAGTATTGGACGCATATGCTTTGTAAGTCGTCCTGTAGTATTATATGTCCCATGGTTTTGACTCATAGTATTGGGCATAGACTTAGTATATAAGTGTGTGTTGAGGTCATTAAAGGCACCGTGAAGTTAATTGTATTGAGCTTGCTCAAAGGAGGTTGCCCCCTCGAAGTGGCCCGTGATCAATATAAAAGCGATTATGTTCTATTATTTCTGATATCTCATGTATTTTCATTAATTAATTATTGCAGGTACATCACATCTGGTATCAGAGCAGTTTCCTTGGCGCAAGTGGGAAATTTTTTTTCTTCTTTTTTTTGGGCGGCAACTTTTAGATCAATTTCTGAAACTTTTTGCACAAAATCAGAAGAAACTGATTGCATATCTGAATTCCTCTTTCAAAAATACGCAGTTTCAAAAAAAAAATCATCTCATTTGGAGTTCTAAAAGTGGAGATATCGCGGATTTAAAATCAGCAATTTTTCAGAATTTCGGTGACGGCCGCGGAAATTGCGGCGAGAAAATCTTTTGACCGAGTGCCCAGATTTCTATTCCGCTTTCAAAGGTAGAAGCAGAGTGGTTGTTCTAGTTCCGAAAACATGCTATAATAGCGATTCTGAGCAATATAGATCCAGTTTTTGAACATTGGGTGGAATTTTTGCCCAAATTTTTTTTTCTGTTGCAGGTTCGGATCTGAGAATAATCCCTATCCGCTTAACTGTGGGAAGTACTTGGAAATAAGCCCTAAAACTCATTGTGAGGAGTACCACAGGAACCCCGAAGTAGCTGGCCATTGAGAGGACCTGCCAAGCGAAAAGGGCAACGACCCCTACCTGATTGACTAGTTCCCACCCGTGAGGTAAACCAAAAGCTGTCGTTTGTGGCAAAGCAGTTATCAGTTTTACCTGAGCCGTGGAGTGAGGGGTACTGCTCCAATACGCAAGCTGTCAGACAGCATTGGTGGCCGAGTGAAAACCCTGAAATGTTAGGAAGCCGCACATACCTGGGGTCCATATCTACTTTCAGCTGAACTATTGTCGATCACTGCTGCGCCGTTTCAGATCCATTTTGCAAGCCGTTCCAGATCCAGCCGTTCGGCGTTGTTCCAGATTCCTTCTGAGCCGTAACCGCTCCAGTCTGTTAAAAAAAAAAAAACTTGGTTATGGTTGTCACTCGTGCAGGAGCACACACCATGGAGGAAGCACTTGCAACGATCCAAACCAAACTCCAAGATCTGGATGAAAAATTTCTCAGCCTCCATCTTCAGCATTCAGCCATGAACAATACCAGATAGCCAAAATCTTTTGCAGCCACCGGGTTCTCTGCTTCTAGCAATTTTCGTGGGCCGAAGCTTGATTTTCCTCGCTTCAATGGTACTGATCCGACTAGATGGATATACCGAGCAGAACAATATTTCAGTTTGCATAATACTTTTGATGTTCAGAAAGTTCCACTTGCATCATTTCATTTGGAACAGGAAGCCCTTCAATGGTACCGTTGGTACATCAAAGCTCATCCCGAGCCAAACTGGACAGATTTTTGCCAACTCATTTTGCCACGATTTGGTCCTATTGCTTTTGACGACTTCACAGGAGCACTCACTAAACTTCACCAAACTGGCACAGTGAGAGAGTATCAGATGGAATTTGAGAAACTAGCCAATCACACAGAAGGATTGTCTGATGAATTCTACATGAGTTGTTTTATAAGTGGTCTCAAGGATGAAATCCGCTCAGAGGTCAAAATGTTTTGTCCCAACACAATGATGGAAGTCCTAGGGTTGGCTAAGTTGGCCGAGGACAAGATCGCAGCTCAACAATGCTCCAAACCCATCTTTGTTCCCTTCAGAAATATGGGTTCCCAATGACCTCCCATCACGCCTGCTCCTCAACCAACTCCTATCAAGCATTTGTCTGAAATAGAAATGCAGGCACGCCGAGAAAAAGGGCTTTGCTATAATTGTGATGAGAAATTCACTCGAGGACATAGATGTGTTCAACAAAAGCTCTATATCTTGGATGTGGATTCTCCGTCTGCCTTAGAACTTGGTGAAGAAGCTACAGATACAGTAGATGATCCGGTCGACATGCAACACCTGCCTATTGACACCCCATCTCAGGACGACCCACCCGAGATCTCTCTCCATGCTGTAACCGACGTCACTACCCCACAAACAATGCGGGTCAGGGGATACTTCAAGAAGCTCCCTCTTACCATACTCATTGATTCTGGTAGCACTCATAACTTCATTGACCCTCAAATTGCCAAACAGGCTGATTGTTTTGTCCATCCTTGCTCCAACTTTGAAGTCATGGTTGCCAATGGGGGCACCTTACCTTGCAAGGGGAAGTGTCACAATGTGTGTATCTCTATGGAATATTATAACCTACGCTCCGACATGTTTGCCTTGTCCTTAGGCGGATGTGATGTGGTTTTGGGCGTTCAATGGTTACGCACACTTGGCCCCATATTATGGGATTTTGCTGAACTCTGGATGCAGTTTAACGTCAATGGGGCACAACACAAATTTCGGGGCTTACAACCAGGGTCTCTCTGCATCATCAGTTCACATCGCCTGGAAAAAATCCTTAAGAAGAATTCACATGGTGTCATTGCTCAGCTCAATTCCATTCAGATGCACCCATCAACAGTCTCCACTACTTCCTTGGATAGATATGCAGGTATCTTTGCTGAACCAATGAGCTTGCTGCCTTCAAGAGACCTTTCCGGTAAGAATGTAACCACATCTACCTCTCAGCAGGAAATGATGGCTATTTTGCATGCAGTACAGAAGTGGCAGCCATACCTATTAGGCAATTATTTCTGCATCAAGACTGATCTCTCGAGTCTGGAAAATTTTCTGGAAAAATGGGTCTCCTCCCCAACACACCTGCAATGGGTTATCCCTCTGTGATCACTTACAAGAAGGGTAAGGACAATATGGTGGAAGATGCTCCTTCTCGCACAATTGATGACCCAGTTTCTCTTACAGCTCTTTCTCTGCTTGTTCCAAATTGGTTGCCATATGTTCAACATGGCTATCTCTTCTATGATCTCCATGCTTCTTCATCAATAGGGCACTCTGGGTTCTGCAAAATGTATGACCAGGAACAATGTAACTTCTTTTGGCTGGGACTAAAAATGACAATTCAACAGCTGGTGGCTAACGATGATACTTTCCAAGTCAACAAGGGGGAACCGACATGCCTTTCGGGATTGATCAAACCCTTGCCCATCACTACACAGCTTTGGCCAACTATTTCTATGGATTTCCTAGCAGCACTCTGGTGGTACAATACCACATCTCAAAGGACACCATATGAAGCAGTCTATGGACAAACACCGCCAGTTCTTCTTCCATACACCCTTAGGAGCTCCCCAGTTCAGGAAATTGACTCGGTTCTTCGAAACCGCGATCAGATTCTTCTCATTTTGCAGGACAATCTTCACATGGCCAGAATTCGCCTGAAACAACAAGCCGATCAGCACCGTTCTGAGCGCATTTTCCATGCAGCTGATAGGGTTCTTCTTCATCTACAGCCTTCCAAGCAATCCTCCTTGACACTCCAAAGGCGTCAATGGCCCGAAATGCAAACCAAGGATGCTACCGGGGAACCACTCCTTCAGATTCTGCAGCAATTTCTCCAACCAAATCTTTGAGGACAAAGCTTTTTCTAAGGGAGAGGGGATGTTAGGAACCTATGTCAACCCTTCTCTTTACTATGTTAGTATATTGTTGTTGGACGCATATGCTTTGTAAGTCATCCCGTAGTATTTGTTGATCCATAGTTTATATTAGCCCATAGTATTGACCCATAGTATTGGACGCATATGCTTTGTAAGTCGTCCTGTAGTATTATATGTCCCATGGTTTTGACTCATAGTATTGGGCATAGACTTAGTATATAAGTGTGTGTTGAGGTCATTGAAGGCACCGTGAAGTTAATTGTATTGAGCTTGCTCAAAGGAGGTTGCCCCCTCGAAGTGGCCTGTGATCAATATAAAAGCGATTCTGTTCTATTATTTCTGATATCTTGTGTATTTGCATTAATTAATTATTGCAGGTACATCACATCAATGATACAATATTAACAAAAGTTGGTCCTAGAATATTCTAATATGCATCTATGATTGCAACCTTTTTAGGGATTCCCACTCTTACCACCCAAGAGGATGTCTCATATTTATGGACTATCACCTCTAAGAAATCAGTTGCTAAATAATAGAGTTCCCCAAGTCCTACCCTCATGGAAAGACATTTGTGGTTAGGATTTCCTATCCACCAAGTATCATTTCTCTTTTGTGCTCCCAAGATAGTTGAAAATATGGGCTACTCTTAACCTCCTGGGGATTACTATTTGGTACCTCGTGCCACCAAACCCTCATCACACCTCTCATGTTGTTTTAACCCCAATTCAATTGATTGGTACTTCTCATGCCCAACCACTCATGACTATGAAGGAGGAAACACATTCCACCCAACCTCCTCCCAAAAAGAAGTCTAGGAAAAAACCAAGAATGTGATAGTTCAATCTTCATTAGACATGATCATTGCTTCCCCTTGTATATCACCTCCCATGGAACCCATGACTTGTGCCATCTACTATATTTTCAGCTACAACACCCATCAATGTCTAGAGTTTCCTATTTTGCATACTCATATCCATGAATAGGAAGATAAGTCTAATGTGAACACCCTTGTCATTCACATTTATCTTCCTAACGCTACCAAATGATGTAATAAGGAATTGCATACTAACCAACTATGTGAACTATGTGGAATCTATGGCCACTGTTGACACCTTGTATTGATCTCCAAAATTTCTGTGCATCCGTAGTTGAACATAAATTCCTGTCCTTGAACCTCAAGTCACCATAATCGAAGAGGTACCCCCACCTAACCAACCCAATGAAGGAATGTAATCCATCTATTATATTACTTCCTTATGCACATCATCCTATTCATCCCCTTATTTATCCTCCATCACCCTTGGTGGTGTCAGACCCCCCTTATCTTTCCATCCCAACCTTTCAAAGTGATGAAGATATCCTTGAAGCACTTACCAACACTAATCTCCTATGGGATGATATTCATCATCGTGTGCACTTCCTCCCATAGGAATCTTCTTTCTAGGGTGAGTTGTCAAATTAGTCCTTCATTGATTCGAAAGAATTCGTTCCTCTAGGACATGTTGATTGGGTCAATAATTTGATCCTTGTTTCGGATGACTTGGAGGAGGGTAATATGGTCAATATATATCCCACTATCAAAGTAAACATTTTGGTTAAGCCTGGTTCCACTACGAATATCTTGCTTGGTGCTTCTTGCAATTCCAAGGAAGTTGCAATCTATAAAGCTATCTTTTAAGAATTTTGTGATGTCTTCACCTGGTGTTATGTTGAAATGTTAGGACTTGACCTTTGCATTGTGGAATATCGCATTGACAATTGGCCCAATGTTGAATCTATGTGCTAAAATAAAATACCGATCCACCCTTTCATAGTTATGACCTTTAAAGCTGAAATCGATAAAATTCAAAATGCAAGTTTCATATTCCCAATTGCATATATAACTTGGTATCCAACACATTCCTAGTTAACAAGAAGAAAGGAACCATCTATGTTTGTATTGATTTCCATGATCTAAATAAAGCTTGTTTCAAGGACAATTTCCCCACCTCCTTAATCGAATAGATCATCGATTGTTGTGAGGGGAATGAGGTTCTATCCTTTATGTATGGTTTCTTGGTGTAATGACCCCAAACTTGGATAAGGACCACAAAGGCCCAAGTCATTTAGTCACGGTCATGAAAGTTTTCAAATCTAAGCTAAATGACCAAGGTAGGAGTTTGAAGGAGATGGTGGGCTATGTTGATTCATCATTTAAGATAAGTATCCTAAGGTTGGTGAGACTTTCAAATATGAAATACAAGTAAAAAATATAAAATCCTAACCAATGTGAAAGAGGAAATTCCCAATCCAAAGTTCAAATGGATAATGAAATTTATTTGGGAATTTGGATTTATCTTAAGTTTGCCTTTGTATTAAAATGGTGTAAAATTTCCTAATGAAAATTATTTAAATCAAGGTAAAAGATGGTCCAACGTGTGAATGGGGCCAAAATATGATTAAGGAAGGTGCATTAATGTTTTACCAAGTTTAAGGGACGTTTTGGAGGCAAATATAAGTGTTCTCCCATGTAAAAGGGTGTTTCCATAAAATAGGGGAAGTTAGTGGAGATCAATAATGAGGGTTGGAGCAAATTCAAATTTGAAGGGAGAGAAGTGGTCAAAAGTGGTTAGGATGGTGCATTGGTTTGTGGTAGTGGTCAAAGAGGTTAAGGGCACATTCATGGAGATATAAGGTCAAAGTGGTAAACCACCTCAGGCATGGTTGCTGATTTTGGATGTTCCATGGTATTGGTTAAGTAGATAAGCTTGGTCCAAGGTGGTTAGGGAACATGATTTTCACTCATCCATGGTATTGGATATCTCTAAAGTTTATAAGGAGCATCAAGGTGTAGTAGCAGATGTTATCTTTTTGATGTATTCTTATTATTATTGAGTTGCATTGCTTCTCAATTGCTTGGGTGATGTGCTCCTTGCATACCATTAGGGAGATGGGACCCTATGTTACTATTGTCGCCATTTGAAGTGTATTTTCTATTTAAGATGGTGAATGAGGGATGGAAATACTGTTCATTCACATAGTTTAATGTTGCAACAATTCGATTCCAGTAGTTGTTCCAATTTGTTGAAGTTCCAATGGTTCTGAGTGTTGTTTGTAGTTGGTGTGATCTCATAGAAGAGTTTGTTTTGGGGTTTGAGATTCAAGAGCCATGGTTTATGTTAATGAAATAATTATGATGTATGTAATAAAATACCATATATTTCCATTGTCTGCAATTTTTCTTTTGTCTCCATGTGTTTGAATTCACCTATGCTCATCGTATTGGATTTTTTACTAGCTTTCACTGTTTGAGCCATATCTTCACTTTTGTAAGTCCAAATCAGATTATGTCAGTTGATTTAGGTCCCTGAGATAGATTAGGGTCCATATAAGATCCTGGTTTAGAAATTTGGGAGCCCCATAGGTTTCTTGGGCCGTTTGGAAAACCGCTTAGCTAGTTGGCCTAGGGAAATCAACTAGTCTTCACTAAAACGACCATATATTGAGATATAGAGCACCAAACGAGATTCTGTAAGTTGGTGCAGGTAGGTAGGATATTAAAAATCCCATCCTTATAATAATAACATAAAATTTTGAAGGTATGGTATGATTTGGGACACCTCCAAAGTATCCTACCTGAGCTATCCCACAGAAACAATCTCTCCCAAATTTCTCCAAAAAGCTATAATTTTTTTTTGATTTCTGCTCCTATAAATTTATATAGTAGGTTAGGGTTCTGATATATGTCAAGCTACATCTAGATTGCACCAGAATCCATTGGGTTTCCACGTAAATCCTGGGTTTTGTGCCTCAAGCCTTCTTGGTTGTTCCCAGTAGTGATGCACCCAGAAAATGTGCCTTTGTCGAAGTAGAGTTCCCTGTCCATATCTCATACCCCTTGATGGTCTGTCAAAAGTATGCATTAGGTGCACTACTCAGTTTGGCAAATTTTTGGGTGAGTCGGGAACCAATAGAAGAAAACTAGCCTTGTTCTCCAAGTTTTGAGTTGGTGCGCCAAAATCTTGGTTTGGGTACACTACACTTAGGGTATATTCATATTCAAATTCATCCTCAGGATCAATATAAAACTGCCTTGAAAATCCTCTGGGAAACCTTTTCCTATCGAGTCATTCCCTTTCAACTCAAGAATGTCAATGCTACCTTTTAGTGAGTCATGCCATATTGTTTCCATGACATGATTGATATCTATGTATTTTTTAGTCACTTGCTAGGATTCATAGTCTCTAAACAAGGGGCCACCAATGAGATTTTGAAGGTTCAATCCATTCTTAAACCCCCCCGCTAAGACTTTGCACCAATTGCAAATCCTTCAAGGAAAGATGAATTTCTTACGCCACTTTATCTTAGACTACACCATGACTATTCATGTATAAGAGTGTTTTATTTAATCCAACATCACCTTTTTATGAGATGAGTAGGCTCAATCCACACTCAATCTTACTTCAATTCCCTTAAAAATTCTCTTACTTTGGCACCCTTGATTTTTCCTCTAGACATCACGAAGGATTTTTATTTCAAGTCATCCACTTGTGTCGCCGCTGAAGTTCTTGTTCAAGAAGGTGATTACTATGTGGAATGCTAGGATATTCCTATACTCCATCCTAGTCCTACCAGCATTTTCATTATTTTGCATTTCAGTCATGCATGCAGGCATGCAATTGCATGCATCCCAATCATCAAGTTGGTGTCTCCCAGCACCTAGAGCTTATTTTGCTAGCCCTGAGAGCTTCTTTCCACTCATTTTTAGCCCTCCTAGTCAGTGATGCACCCACCTTTCACCTACCACATGTGAAAGGCACCTTTCTTCACCTACCACTCAGTTACACTTCAGTTAGTTGAGTAGTTTGTGGATCTTTCATTGATTTAAGGCTAGATTGATTTGTTAACTAACTAAACACTCCGTTGGACCCCCAATGAGTCTAGATTGCCTATTTTGACTCCAGTCATCTCCCCATGCTCCCTCCATTGAGCCTCCTTCACTACATTAGTGCTCCCATGTGATAGTTACACCTACCACACTCAGTTAGACTCAGTTTGACACCTGGTTGACCGTTACTTGTGCATTGATGACTCCACTGATCTGATGATGAGGACTCCTAGTGGTGTATTGTTGACACTCCACTGATGATGATTATGACTCCTAGTGTAGATAAGCCATGCCCATGCAGGATAATTCAAATTGCCACCTTGGCATTCGAATCCTCTCCACCATTGTATTATTTGTTGTTCATATTATGATTAATGAATTAGTGTGTGATGTTATTTTGCTTCTATTCGAGTTCTACTGTATCATAATTATGTTGCTCCTTTACACTGCATTGACCACTCTTCTTCTATTTTCCTGCTTAATCTTAATCTTTCTTGTGAGGTATACATCAGCTCCTAGATCTGCTGTGAGGATTTTCACATGGTATCAGAGACTTTTGAGAGTATTGTCTATCTCCATTCCTGAGAGTTTTTTGCAGGTTATTATCAATATTTTGAGTGCAGCAATTGCAGCAGTTTCTGCACTTTTGCAGTAGTAGCAGTTGCATATAGTTTCTATTGTTTTTTGTAAGTCTTCTGAAACAACTTCCATGAATCCGGAAGGAATTCATCCTCTTTATCCATTCAACTATGATGAGTGGAAACCAAAGATGATAGCACATTTGAAGAGACATGGTCTCTTTGATTATTGTTTTGAAAGAGAGTTCGAATCCTCTGAAGAAGAGAATGATTGGTTAAATGACGGTGACAGATCCTACACAGCAATGATGTATGCTATGTCTCGTTGCATGGTAAGCCACTTCCTTTCTGCTGAATCTCCAAAAGAGCCATGGGCCCATATGGATGAAATATTTGGCAAACATAATGAAGGGATTGGTGCAAACTATTTCGAGAGCAAGCCCAATGATGCATTCGCCCTCCTTGATGGTCTCTCTGATCATGAATCATCAAACATATCTCATAATGATGTTGTCCACAAAGAAGAAGAACTTGTAGATTCTACACTCATGCTCTCAATATCTTCTATTTCAAATTGTGTGCCAACTCACACTCTAGAAAATGCAAAGGTTCTTAAATCCTCTCTTGCACAAGAGTTTGTTGGTTTGCATAATGATGATCTCATGAATGTTTCAAAGGTTAAATCAACAATTGGAGGTAATGCATTCGCTCTCCTTGATCACTCACCTCTTATGTACTACTGTAAGATCATTTGTACATGATATTAGAAGTTTATTGAAGATGTAGGGCATTTCCATTTGCTTGGGATAATTTCTCACGCATTTCATGGTTTTTATCTCACCTCTAATGGTTCAAAGGAGATCTCAAGAAACCATTTTTCAAGTCTTGGATCTGATTTGGATTCCAAGCAATCACTATCATGTGATGGTTCTTTTGGGCATAATCTCACCTACGATGGTTCAAAGGAGAAAACAAAAGACTATCTACACATTCATGGATTTGATCCTACCTCAGTTGATTCGAATCACAGGTTCCAGGATCATCCTCATACCTTTGGATTTGTTCTCATCACATTCGATCTGAAGAGCAAGTACAAGCACATGCTTTTTCAACATGATCCACTTATTCCCAAGAAGAAGATACCTCCAAACATATGACCAAGCATCAAAGCTGCTTGAGTTTGGAGCATTTATTTTGGTGTGCCCTACAGTCTATTTTGAGGGGGGGTATTTTTCCCATGAGGTTTTCCCCATTTCCTTGGTTTATGGATTGTTATTTATTATTCATTGTATTGGGTGACCTTTGGTATCAGTTACCAGGGCCCAGGATGGATTAAGGGGGGTGTTAGGATATTCCTATACTCCATCCTAGTCCTACCAGCATTTTCATTATTTTGCATTTCAGTCATGCATGCATTTTTGCATGCAGGTATGCAATTGCATGCATCCTAGTCATCAGGTTGGTGTCTCCCAGCACCTAGAGATTAGTTTGCTAGCTCCAGGAGCTTCTTTCCACTCATTTTTAGCCCTTCTAGTCAGTGATGCGCCCACCTTTCACCTACCACATGTGAAAGGCGCCCTTCTTCACCTACCACTCAGTTACACTTCAGTTAGTTGATTAATTTGTGGATCTTTCCTTGATTTAAGGCTAGATTGACTTGTTATCTAACTGAAACACTCAGTTGGACCCCCAGTGAGACTAGATTTCCTATTTTGACTCCAGTCAGCTCCCCATGCGCCCTCCACTAAGCCTCCTTCACTACATTAGTGCTCCCATGTGCCAGTTACACCTACCACACTTAGTTAGACTCAGTTTGACACCTGGTTGACCGTTACTTGTGCATTGATGACTCCATTGATCTGATGATGAGGACTCCTAGTGGTGTATTGTTGACACTCCACTGATGATGATGATGAATCCTAGTGCAGATAAGCCATGCCCATGCAGGCTAATTCGAATTGCCACCTTGGCATTCAAATCATCTCCACCATTGTATTATTTATTGTTCATATTATGATTAATGAATTAGTGTGTGATGTTATTCTTCTTCTATCCGAGTTCTACTGTATAATAATTATGTTGCACCTTTACACTGCATTGACCACTCTTCTTCTATTTTTCTCCTTAATATTAATCTTTCTTGTGAGGTATACATTAGCTCTTAGATCTGTTGCGGGGATTTTCACATGGAACATGTCATCTATTATGTTAGTAAGAACTTGTCTTGAACATCTTTATCCTACAACCACAGGGAGAAGCTTGCCTTAGTTTTTTTTTTGTTCAAAATATGTGACATTACATCCTAATGAGAAAAACCAAAGTTGTTGCAAATTTGAACCTTTTGTTGTATCTATTGAGTAGGCATGTTATCAATGGAAAATTGATGCAATGGATCTTAGCCCTCCTAGAGTATGACCTCAAATTTAATACCCCCAAGGGTAAAAAGTATTTGGACTTGGAAAATTTTATCTCATATCTCCATGCCAACATCAACATTTCCCTCATCAATGATTATCTCCCTAATGAACATTTGTTCACCATTGAGTCTTCATACGATCCTTGGTTTGGGACATTCTCATATATTTAAACACTCATAAGTTCATCCTCCCATCTCTCTCAAGATGATCATTGATGGATTTGTCATCAAGCTCCATGTTAACTCCTCATACGTGATATATTAGATCAGCGAGGAGTGGACTCTATATTGTGATGATGCCTCAACTTTGAGGAGGATGAACAGGTGTTAAATGATTTCCATAGCAAGGGATGTGGAGGTCACCTTTTGGGAATGACCACTGCCCAAAAAATAATATGCCTTGGTTATTTTTAAATAACCTTATATATTATTTGATTGCATTGAGATAGTAAAACATTATTGAAACTACCATTTATTCACCTCAAAGGCAAGGGCACCCCCTTCCCCCTTGCATCCAATCATGATTGCCATTCTATTATGAAAATGGGCCATTGAATGCATGGAATGTAGTCCTATGTTAGTTGGTGGTCGTCGATATGTGATTGTGGTTGTTGACTATTTAACCAAATGGGTCGAAGCCATGTTGACATACAATAACATTACCACTACAATGGCCTATTTCTTTTTTAAACATGTCATTGCTTGATTTGGTGTCCTAAAACAATCGGTTTTTTATCATGGTACTCACTTTAGATATGCCACATGGGAAGAAATTTCTCACCATTTGAAATTTGAGTAGCAATATTCCTTTTCCTATTACCCATAAGGAAATTTCCAAGTTGAGGCAATTAACAAAGTCCTCAAAACAATGCTTTAATGGATGGTGGATAAGCACAAGTCCAACTGGCCCCTCATGCTCTTTCGTTCCTTATGGGAATATCTAACATCAACCAAACTACTACTAGTTCACTCCTTTCCACCTTGTCTATGGCATGGAGTGTTTTTTACCTATCGAGTGTCAAATCCTCTCCCTGCATTTAGTAGTTGAAATTTTGCTAGATACCTCTTCTTTAGAACAAAGACTGATTGCATTGGAACAAGTGAATGAGGATCACTATGCTGCTTTATAGAACATTGAAGTAGCCAATAAATGCTCCAAGCCCCATTATGATCATCATGTCCACCCACACTCATTCTACGAAGGTGATCTAGTTCATGTTTAGGACCAAGAAACACTTGGTTGAGGAAAGTTTGAGTCCCTATGGCAAAGCCCTTACTTTGTCAAACATTATTTGTGAAATGGGACATATCTACTAGCTTGTTCAGATGGTCAACTCCTCAATATTATTTTCAATGGGTTATATCTAATGAAATTAAGTCCATGAGATCAACACCCTTTTATATTTTTAGTATCATAACTATTTTATATCCTACCCTTTAGGATTATCCTTATGGTTTGTTTTCTTGACCTTTTCTGATGGATCGTTCATCTTGATGTTGCATTGGTTATGCCAATGAGGCAAGTAGATTTACTCTAAATCTTACATTGGTAGCTTGGGCCATACATACCCTGTCACACTACCTCATCCATTTCCTGGTGTGTGTATTAGCGTTACCACCAATAATCAAGCAAAATACAATCACTTGATTGGCCTCTTGGTTGATTCCCTTCAATTACACATTCATCACCTTCATATTTTCCTCAATTCTTAGCTACTTTTCACACATATGAATAATTGTTATCAGGTACACAATCCTTTCCTCTTTAGAAAATATATGTAAGCTAAAAAAACGGTCAAATAGTTTGACTTCATTACATTCATTTAGATACCTAGGAATCTTAATAGTTTCATAGATAATGATACAAATCAAATTCTAGATTGGCATATAATTCATTAATAAAAATGAAATAAATCATGCCTGTGTATATATAATCATAACCATAAAGTGCATCCACATGTACATAAAGCAACCATAAAACATACATCGCATTACATAATAAGATAAGGATCATTGTATATAAATCATATTCGCATATGTCTATATATAATCATCGAAAAATATGGAATATTTACATCATAAGAGCCCATATCTCAGTCTAAAATATATGTGATGCGTAGTAAAAAAATCCCATGTCCTAAGTGTGGGGGAAGTTCCCTAATACTACCTACTCATCATCATTATCATCCTCATTGTCATCCTCAGAATGGTCCTAGGAATCCTCCTCCACATCACTATCCTCATCAATGTTTGGAGCAGTGATATGGGGGACATTCCCCTCATTATATCTTTGATGATCTAGAATACTGCATTTATACATCCATTGGTCAATTTCCACTCTGGCGGTGCTTGGAAGTAGATAGTGATAAACTCTTAATCGAGATGCTACCAACAATTATCTATGACCCCATCTAGTAGATAATCTATGTATCAATGAATTACCTCTAGTATATCCTTGGGGCCTCATCATTGTCTCTACACTAGGGGGATAGGATCAACTTCCTCGATCTTCCTTCATCATCTTTGGTGACCCTATGGAGGATTTGGTCCCATATCTACACACACATGAGAGAAGAGTAATCAGTAACATGTATCACATCAATAAAACTATGTACCCTCTATAATAGTAGGTAAACATAAATTTAAAAAATTCATAAAAAGATCATACTTACCATAAGGCCTCCATGCATGGTCTAGTGGTTGAGGTAAATCTAGGTCACCTTGGTAACCCATTCCCACATAAGGGTAGTCCTCAATGACTACAAGAAGCTATAGCCATCGAGTGAAGAATTCCTAGTGAAATATATTATCCACAACAATGCCTCCACCCCTTAGCATCATATTCCCCACTGCCACATCCAGGGCTCCATAGGTCCTACATCCTAGACTATGAAATGGGGATACAATGTAGGAACCGTATTGAAGAAGTAGGAGTAGATGAAAGTACTGAACTTGAAACCTCCTCCCTTATTGCTTCATTGAGATAGCTAGTGCTACACCATAGTAAGGAACATTTGGGACCACCTAAAGTATGTGTTTCCTAACTCCTGATTGATGATCACCATTTGACCACTATAATTATTGTGGGTCCCTCATGAATATGACACTTGAACTACAACTTCCACCACTACTCGTCTCTGGGAACCGTAAGTCCACAATCCATATGGAAGATACATGTTATGAATCCCATTTCATGTAGTGGGTCTCCAAGTGCTCCTCCATATCCACATCCTATGGTCGTACTGGCTATGTCTCGCGTATCACTCTCAACATTGGTAGACTTCTTTTCCCCTTCTTTTAATGCATGAAATTAGTCCTTTATTCTATGTTATATGTTTCTTGTGCTATTGGTTTTCTCTCCAAAATAAATTTGGTATTGTTTCCATGCGTGCATGTATGGGTTGTGTCGATATTCCACCATTTCTCCACATGTCATCATCCTTACATGTATACTTATTCAAACTAACCTATAGGTGATTTACATTTGGGAACATATTTTTCATTAAACTTGGTTGAGCACATTACGCTTGTTGGACCCTCGACTCCTAGTTGGGAAAGTGGCCTAGCCTTTCCATCCTTCTATCCACCATTTCCTAAGAATAGAGTCTCACTTACATGGGTAAACATTCATTAGTACCCCAAGTGGATTTTGGTACCCATGTCGCTTCCCCCCTAGGAATGGGATTCCATCTACTTCGCGATATTGAATTTATCCTCATATGCCTCTTCATTTTCATTAATTTTGTGTCTCATATGCCCATCACTTCATCCATACTATAAAAGTTAGATTATTTTTCCACTGTTCATCTAACCCCAAAGAGATTACCATTTGTGTCCTACCCCCTCATCTCTTCCATTTTGCTATCACATGTTCCACTGATTCACTTGGCTTCATGTTGGGCACTTATTTCCTTGACCCCCTTTCTTTTCTTGAGTACCTATTTACTTGGGAAACCATTTCAAAAGTGATCCTTAGCACTACTATATATTATATATGATCTCTTTGGGTAATGTCCCTAATCACCTTTGTTTAGATTATTATTGGTATTTGTGTCGAGTGCTCCCTGTGAGTTTCAATACATGGGTTAACCACCTCTCATGGATCTTAAATTTGGTGATTGTAATGGAGATTAATTCCTGGAGGTTTTGGTCTAACGCCAATTGTGCTCCAACAAATGGTATCATAGCAACAGGTCTCAAGTTCGAAACTCACTTGGGTAAAACTGGGGGGAAGATTGTTGGCATTTGTTTCCAACACTCCCCTTGAGTTTTGCAACATGGGTTAACCCTTTCTTGTGGATCTTAACTTTGGTGATTGCATCGAAGATAAACACATGCGAGTTTTGGTATAATGACGATCATGCTCCAATAAGTATTTTATGATGTGACATCCATGGAACCTTTATGATCCTAGACTCCATACAATATTTTTGACCTTAGTACTCCCCAATTCCTCTGCATGAGTATTCCTGGTGTAGTTATGTCCCTTGGTCATCCCTTTGTATTCCTCCCCCGATATTATCATGATTTATACATATGCAACTAGGTTAGCCATGCCCTCATACTCTAAAGAAAGAAAATTTTTCTTTTCTTTTTGTATGACCTTCTATCCCTCTTGGTGTCTTAGTCCCATTACTCTTCAAATCCTTATATCATACCTCTTGTTGATAAACAGAGAATCCTCATTGCTATGTTTTAAATAGGCATCTCTCTATCGACTTCAACACCTATTCTAAATGATAATACTAGAGGAATTCTATGCCTCAAACCCATAACTATCATCAATGGATTACCTTAGACTAGCTAAAGGGGGATCTCATTACCCCTTGGATTGGTTGGATCTTACGTGATCGAATCCATCTTATTATCATACCGTTGATAATCATACAATGTGGTGGTCCCTTTATTCTAGTTTGGTTGAAGAAATTGTACATTCATTAAGCCCTCCAACTATTGAGTCTGTTTCATAATCCCTTCTATTGATAGCTTCCTATGATGTCTGGGTTTCATTAAAGACACTAATCCAATTTTAGTTGTAGTTCCTTGGACTTGATTGGCATAGCCTTTTAGCATTTAAACCACTTGTGAGGCGTTTCTCACACTTTGACTCCTTTTGGATCTCGGGCCCCTGATAAGCCATGGGTATATTGAGGTTAAAATGAACTCACATCTAGGAATGCCCAATTGGGTGAGAAGATTTAATTTTGATAGAGTGCCTTGGAAACCAATGGAAGCAAGGAAAATTTTAAGGATCAATAATTTTCTTAAAGTGTAGAAATCTTGGTGAATCTTACAAATTATTAAATTTCCATCCACAAAATGTTTGGTGATTTTTTTATAAAAATATTCAAATTCTAAGAATTTATTAAGTTTCTAGACAGTTTTGGTGACATTTAGAGTAAACTATTTTTATCATATGGAATTTAGATGAACCATTTTAGAAAAAGTGGAAATTGGCGAATCTTTTTTGGAAAAAGCATCAAAATTTAGCCCAATCTTTATTTCAACTATTCCCCCATTCTTCATATTATAACTCTCCAATGACAATCCTTAATTTATCTTCTCTTTCAATCTTCTAAGTAGTTGCCTACCACTTATATTCCTATTTTAATGTACTTAAACCCACTTCCCTTCAGGAAAAAACAAAATGGGCTAATTTTCACCCCTAAAATTTTCCCTGAGGGGAGGTGGGTTTAGGTACGTTACAATAGGAAGATACGTAGTAGGAAATTGCTTAGAATATTGAAAAAGAAGATAAATGAATGATTATAACTGGATGGTTATAAGATGAAGAATGAGGGGATAATTGAAATAAAGATTGTAAAAATAAGAGATGAAGTTTTGTTAAAGATATTTGTAACATTGGTAAAGGTGATGATGGACTTGATGTGTGAAATATATCAAGGGCCATTGATGAATGCTTATTTTGAAGAAGAAAATGATTGTGTTGAAGATGACTAGTCTAGAATTGCTAAAGTCAATGGTTATGTTGGGAATTATTTTGTTGAAGAACATTGTAGTGAAATTGTTTACATAATGAAGAATAAATTAGAAATTTAGTCGTAATGCAACTTAATGGTCGATACTTTTGAATACATACAAAATGAAGGTAAGAAATATGACTACATGTGTAGAGATTTTGAAATTTTTAATGATCATGCATTGATGATTGAGTTCCAAATGGAGGTTGGGGAGGCAGTAAGTTCAATTAGATTGAAATATTTTGAGATAGCAAGTTCTGTTAAGTGTGAGGTAGTAATGCTCAATTCTAGAGGAAATTGAGACAACAAGGGTTATTGGGAATGAGCATTTGAAGGCGATGAACCTAGAGAAAATTGATGATGTAGTGAAAATATTACAAGAATTTATAGAACTATAGTTGAAGAGCATTGAAAGGAGAAGATTGAAGGATGCTGAGAAATATATAATAATAAGAAGAGAAAGAAGATGCAAAGGAAGAATTTAAAGATAAAACTTTGAACATGATGCTCAAATTTTATAACTATGGTTGTATATGCAATAATATTCAAGGGTTTTAAAGGTTATCCTGCACAAGTCTTGGATGTGTAACTAGGGTATTGTTCTTTGATTTTTTTTGAAAAAATCTAATCTTAGGGTGCATTTGGGATGAAAATGACTAGAGTATAGAGGTTGATTTTGTTAGAACTATATTTCCTTCATGGGGGTGTTATTGAAAAAGCTACAATATGGGTTTTGTAGAACATTTGATTTTCTACCATTGAAGGATAAGGCGTGAACCTTTGTCTCAGTGATCTTATGGAGTTACCCCAAAAGATAGGGTGTGAACCTTTGTCAAAGTCACTATTAAATTTTTATGGATAAGGCATGAAACTTTGTCTTAGGGATCTTATGGAATTACCCCAAAACTTCATTGGGTTAATCTTTGTTTAGGTTTAACAACACTAGAAGTGATACAACATGGGGTAATATCCATGGGGTTTGACTATACTAGCTTAGGGTAATTCCACTTGGGAATCGATTGTACTAGCTCAAGTTAATCTAATTTAGGGATCAATGGTGCTAGAGACCTTGAATCACACCAAGGTGATCCTTCATGGGGCATGATTGCATTAATTAGGGTTTGGGACCCACCTAAAAGGCTATGTCAATTAATAAAACCATAGATTTTGGAGAGTTGTTTGAGGAATTTGGTGGAAAGATCCATGGAACCCTTATCTACACTAGTTGGAGTAATATGCATCCATGCTCACTTGTGCTACATCAAACCTAATACTTAAGCAGTTAATCAATGACATTGCCCACATTAGTTGCACCCATGCTCACTTGTGCTACATCAAACCTAATACGTAAGCAGTTAATCAATGACATTGCCCACATTAGTTGTAATAAGTCAAAGACCAAGATTGGATTTATAATTGTTATTAATAATACTTTTTTGAATAGTCTTCCTAATTCATCTTTTTGTTCAATTTATATGTGTCTTTGTGAATGATTTTCTTTTTTTCACTATGTACTTTACAGTATGTAGCAAACTCCCTTGTGCTAATAAGTTCAAATATATCTCCCCATATTAAATTGGGTTTTAATTAGGTGTTACCACATCATATCAAAGTGGTTATTGAGGTTGCTTATGATGTTTACGGGATCATAAGACAAACACATTTATGAAACAAATAAATAAAATTAATAAAATTAGACTATTTTTTTTCTTTAGAATCTCATTTCCATATTTGAACATGGTGGAAATTAAAGTACCATAGTCATTATGTTTTTTTTGTAAGACATGAGGCCTTGAAGAGTAATTTAGTTATTAAAATGTGAGAGTTATGTGTTATATTATTAAGGGTACGACATGTTAAAAGGCAATGATGTTCATCCTTATCTTCCTTTATATCACAAGTTTATAATTCACTCATCCTTATAAATTCACTTATACTTTAAAATGTATAAGTATTGATCTTAATTTTAACAATCATTTCCTTTTATTCTTTAAGTTCATAATGTTTACAAAATAATTCTGATTAACCAAATAAAAATTGATAAAATATTTGTATTATTTTAACTTCTTCCTATATGTATAGTTTGAATATACTTAATAGTTAAGAACATGTGTTTTCTTCTAAGAGTTCACAAATTCAAATTTGGAAGTCGGTATGGTATGGGCATATATATTTATACCCAATAAACATAACACCATAAAATAAACATATAAACATTTGAAAATAGATACAACTTTTTAAACTTAAGGTGACTACATAAACATTTAAAAATAAGGACTACATTTTTTATACAAAAAAATTTATAACCCAGGATATTTTTTAAGGATTCTAACATTATACCTATGTATAGTATTCTAGGGGATTATATGGATTGAAAAAATCATGTATATAAATATGTATACAAATATTCAATAAAAAAACACATAATATACTCTTAAAGATGACAATTTTTGTTTTTTTTTAAAATAGTCATGGTGGAAATACCCTATGATAACCTACCTACAAATCCAAAATTTCTCACTAATTCCCTTTTTGAAAGTTAATTCGAGTATAATTTACCATTAAGTGAGCTTGAATTTTACCATAATTAATGGAATTTTAATCTTCATATTTTTTTCCTTGGAAAAAAGCGTAATTTCATTAAAGGATAATCAAATTACATACTGTATAAGAGCTTCAGAGAGTCCTTTCAGATAGTAAGATTTTCAGGTTCAAGTATAAAAAATGCAGAAAAAGTAGTTCCAAGCTCTTCTGAGAGAGTTTAATATCCCATCACTAAGTACATCCAGAAATATCACAATAGTGCTATAAAGAGAGTTGCTAGTGTCCCAAAAATAGAGTGTGTAGAGTGAAAACCGATCAAATATTTAGAGGGTCAAGTCCCTCAATGAACAGCCTGTGGTAGTGTTCATGGAAAGTATCATTGTCCTATTCCAAAATTTTCCATTGACCAAGAGGAAGATTTAGGCCCTGTTTTGACAAGAGGTCGGCGTCCATATTCCTTTCCCTATAGACATGTTTACAAATGAATTTGTCAAACAATACAGTGATTCTCAAAGTTTCTTCTAAAATTGTGCTCAAGACCAGATTGTGGCACCTCTGTATTTGATTAACCCAATTAATGATGATCATGGAGTCACCCAAAATTTGAAGATGTGTGCATTGAATTTCCAGTGAAAAAAGAAGCTACAGTTTTAAAGCACAGAGTTCAGCAAAATTGTTTGTGCCATGGCCCAGCCCCATGTGAATCTTGTAGTAGTGAGATTTGGTGAGATAAAGAATTGCTCCCCCGCCGCAGATGTTGTTCTGTGAGGCGCCATCAAAGTATGCCTAGGGTGTAGATGGGTTTATAATTTCAGCAATGGAGCTGCGGGGAATGGGAAGAGATTTCTCCTGTGTAAAGTGGGAGAGGATCGAGATACTGTGATTAACCAAAATAGTGGGGGTAGTGGTTTTGTCACGGAAGATCATTTGGTTACGGGCGAGCCAGATGCCCCAGATAACAATCATAGGTAGGGCTCAAATAAAAGATGTGTTTGGTAAGTCGTTCCAATGTTTCCAAGCCTCTTCAACAGTCTTCCCATCCCACTTACTGACTGCTGCGTGAATGAGTTTTAGCTCAGACCAAATGTTTGCTATGAACAGACAGTGGAGAAATAGGTGGGGTATGGTTTCTGCGGCCTATTTGCATAGAATACACCAACCCAGGCATTCAATATGTTTGTTCCTAATACGGTCCCAGGTGGGGATCCGGTTTGCAAGTGTGCACCACATAAATATTTTAGATTTTGAGGGGCAGTGTGACTTTCAGATCTTTTGCCACCACCATTTCTGCTCGACCTGTTGTTTCTTTTGTTCCATTAACAGTTTGTATCCTAGTTTTGGGGCATATATGCCATTTGATGCCAGCGACCATATGAGATCATCAGAGGAGTCAGAGATACGAACATGAGAGAGACGCAGTGCAATGAGGTAGTCATTCCAGTGGTTGTTATAGTCAGCTGGGAGATTCAGGTCCTCTGAATTCAACCAACGCTGGTGCTAGAAGGTGGTAGTTAGGGGGTCGGCAATTTGTGAGAGATGGAAAAATTCGAAGAAAATGTCTGAGAGGATCCGGAAGAATGTGACGATTTTGACACCCAATCCATGGGTCCAAATTGATGCAGATTTGAGACTTGTTGCCAAATTTCCAAGCGAGTCCCTATGTAATGAGTAGGAGAGATGCCAACATAGATTTCCAAATGACAGACATCCCAGATCGAGGCTTTGTGGGGTTTCAAATCCATTGGATGAGTGTATCCGGAGCAATATATTTCTGTTTGATAACCTCCATCCCCAAATTATTAGTATTGAGAATTCTCCAGCCCACCTTAGCAGCCAGTGAGGTAGCGAAAGTGTGAATATGTTTGAGGCCCCAACCACCCAGGGATTTCGGCAGGGCGAGACGTTCCCATTGAACCCAAGGCATTGTATATGTATTCGAGTGACCAGACGAAAGAAACCGAAAGCATAGCTTCCTGTATTTTTCCTGAATACCCTTTGGGATCCAGGCTAGTGACATCCAATACACAGGGATGCCCTCCAGAACAAATTTTATGAGGACAAGATGACCAACTCTAGAGAGCCATCGATGACTCCAGATCAAGAATCTTTTTTCCAATTTTGCAAGAAGCCAATTCCATTCGCACATTTTGTAGCCATTTGGATTCAAATGAAAACCCAGATATTTTAGGCCCTCATCCAAAAATAAGATTTCAAAGGGGAAGAGTGTGAGGTACCTGTGTTGTTCAGCAACAGTCAGTCTATAGAGAGTAATAGAGGATTTGAGGATGTTTATGACCATTCCAGTGGCATCCTGAAAGAGTTTTAGAATGTTGTCAAGTTGTTTAGCATCCCCAATCGAACCATCACAGAAGATCAAAATATCATCCACAAAGAGTAGGTGAGAGAGCCGGAGAGAGTTGGTGATGCGAATTCCATGGAAAGAGCCCTGACGTTTAGAAACAAGAATAACGGGACTAAGACCTTCTGCCACCAAAAGGAAGAGTAGTGGGGATAAAGGGCAGCCCTGGCGTAGTCCTCTTTCAGTACAGAAGATCTGTGAGGGTGATCCGTTTATGAGAACAATGAAAGAGGCTGTGGTGATGCAGCTCATCATCCATTTTATGAAGACATAGTCAAAACCAAGGTGTGTCATAAGCAGTCGAAGATATAGCCAGTTGAATCTATCAAAGGCCTTTGAGAGATCAATTTTAATGACAACTCCCTTTATGCCCTTTAGTTTTTGGGAGTGTAAGCCTTCTGGAGCAACCCCGATAGCTTCATGAATCTGTCGTCCCTCTAGAAACCCAAATTGTTCCTTGGAGATGAAGTTTGAGAGAACAACTTTGAGCCATTTAGCCATGATTTTAGCCACAACCTTGTCAGTAATGTTGCAGAAAGAGATGGGGTGAATTCATCCATTGAAACCGGCTTGTCATACTTGGGGATGAGTGCAATGAAAGTGGCATTTAGAGGTGGATGAACATTTCCCCCAAGTCTAGATTCTTCGGCAAGGAAGAAGATCATTGCCGATATGGTATCAAAATATTCAAGGAAGAATTCAATAGTCCACCCGTCCGGACCCGGGCTCTTGTCCTTTTGAAAACTGTGCAGGGTTGCCTTGAGTTCCTCCTCTGAGATCTCTTCCATTAAGTTTTGATTATCATCTTTAGTAAAAGATCCCAGGAAGAAATAAGAGAGTTTGATGACTTCAACAATATTTGCACGGCGGACATTCAAAAAAAGAGTTTTGAAGTGTGAAGTTCCTAGAGTGGCCAGGTCCTCAAAAGAGGAGATAGTCTCTCCATGTTCATTTTTAAGATCCCAGATAGTGTTTGTGCCTTCCGTCCCTTTACATAGGCTTGGAAGAACTTTGTATTTTCATCACCGCTATAAAGCCAAATGGCTTTGCTCTTTAGTCACCATACTTCTTCTTGTTAAGAGAGTATTTTATGATGAGTGCTTTCCAGGGATCTAAGTAAGTTAGTGGAATCTTGTGAAATGAAATTGCCCCCATCAGTTTCCTGAAGATAGGCTAGGTCCCTTTCGACCCGAGTCAATTCAAGTTCATCATGTTCACACTTTTTGTGTGCCCAATCTTTTAGTAGTGATTTAACTCTTGTAAGATTATTGACAAAGTGTGGGGAAACATATAAACCTTCCCTGAGTTGGAAAGGGATCCAAGAGTTTTTGATAATGTTTGCAACCTCCTCCTCTTTTAACCAAGCGACATAGAGTTTGAAAGGACTGAGGGGGTTTTGTAGAGTTTCCCAGTATCTCTAAAAAGATAGGTAGGTGATCATAAATGCCCCAAGAATCTACCCATTGTCGAATCCTGTAGTGTTGTCTCGCAAGGAACTCAGCAAGCAGAAAACGGTCAAGTCTCTTAGAGATTCGCCCCTCCCCGGTTTTGTGATTGTTCCAAGTCGGCTTCAGAATGGGAGGTTGTAGGTCGATGAGGTGTGTATCCTTCAAAAGTAGGTCAAAGTAACTAGCAAGGGAATCGCCCCGAACAAGAGGGCCCCAAATTTCATGGGATCCAAGAGTGAAGTTTAGGTCTCCACCAATGATCAGATATCCCCCATGGAACAAAGAGTTGTGAAGAAAATTGTCCCAGCAAGCCACACGGTCTAGGTAGGGGCTGGAAATGTTAACAATATTGAAAGTCCTATTTAAACTGGCATGGAAAAGCTCCACACCCAAACCAGAGGAAAAGCCCCAGGAATTGAGGGATTTTGTCGAGGATTTTTTCCAGCCTGAGGCAAGCCCCACGGAGAGACTATGCGCACTGATAGCAGCAAATTCATAAGCAGGGAAAAGAGTAGTGAGAGACGCCATAACATCAGCTTTTGACCCCATAATTTCTTGTAACAGAAAAATGTCAGGCTGGTGTAAAACAATCAGCCTCTTGAGAGCAAGTTTTTTAGGTTTACTTGCCAAACCCTGACAATTGAAAGATAGGAGTTTCATGGGTTAACCCCCGAATGGGCCTGCACTGCTCTAAGTGCCCCATTGATGGTTTTTTGTTTGCCATCCGCAAGGTCCTGGATAGCCTGCTGTTGAGCTGATGGAAAATGAGAAGGTCGACCACGACCACGAGAAAGTTTTCAAGGTAATGGATTAAGGCCCAAGCCAGTGCCGAGGGGTAGTGTGGTCGTGAGGATAGGGATGTCATGAGAGTGAAGGTGAAAGCGGATGGGATGATTTGCTGCGAGGGCCAGGTTCGGGGGATCCATGGAGCAGTCCATGTTTAGAGAAGGGGTATCGGGGGGAGTGGAGTGGGCTAGTGGGGGGACATTCTGGATATTACCAAGGAATACTGGTGCAGTAAAACCATTCGAATCCAAATTCAAAGAGAAAAAAGTAGATTCAATTGTGGAGAAAAGAGAGGAAGGGTTATCAAGCATACCCGAAGCAGGAGGAGTAGTAGCAGCCATTGAGCGATCCAACAGAGGGTCTGGATATGCAGCCACAATAACTGCTGGATTCAAGTGGGGGTTTGGTGCCACCCTGCCGATGTTCTCCTGCCGAACCCCAGCTGTATCTAAACATTCCGAGTCATGGGAGACATCCCTCAGGTTCTCATCCAACCTTCCCACTTTTTTCACGCCCTCCCCACCCCTCGAGTCCATGTCGTCGATCTGCTTGCAGATGTTGTCCGGTTTCTAATGAAAAGTGAGCTGACAATGTTTGGCCAAATTCCCATAACCATGACATCTGTGAGATCAAAAAGGGATACCTTCATATTCCAATTTTTGAATGCGCTATGCAAGTCCCCAAGTGAAGGTGAGTTGTGCATGTAGTCCCTCTCTGACATTAATGGAGACCAGGATTTGAGCAACCAAGAACTTCCGGGTTTGTGTGTAGGACATGTCTGCATCAATGTAATATCCCATGGCATTTCTGATGTCTCTGAAGGATTCCGGGTTCCAGAACTCCCAGGTTAACCCCGGAAGGTGGTTGGGGATAACATCGATTTTCTCAGTGTCAGCGTCAAACGTCGGAGTCCAGCTTTTGAAAAGAAAGGGCATGTTTCCTAGGCTCTAGTGTGTCTTAAGGACACAACCAACATCCTCACGGTATTTGAATTTGAACACAATCCAACCTCTGGAGAGGACCATGACCATAGGTTTGTAGGAGAACACAGTTGACCAATTGGAGGATACCCACCTATCCAAAAATTTAGAGCTGGGGTATTTTCCCTGATCGCGTCCAACGATTACCGTCTCGGCCATGTTAAGGGAGTTTGCCACAGAAATGTTCTTACCGCAGATAAGGTTGATAGAATCCTTGGCATTTTTCAAGAAATTTCCTTTCTGTTTCCACGGGGGTGTGACCTCATGGGTTCTCTAAGGATAAATGTGAGGTTTGTGACCCGCAACATTGACATTGATATTTGTAGGAACAAAACCAAAGCGTGTTGGGGAGCGAAAGAGAGAGTCGATGAATTCATTAGGCGTATGAGAGAAAGGAACCTCTGCGAAGTTTGATGTGGGGAGCAGTTGTTCAGATAGGTCCCAAAAGGGCCATACCCTCTCTTGCAGGTCGCAGAGATATGTCAAGTCCAACGACCAACCCTCCGTCGGGTGCACAGTGTGAATGATCGTTGAGGCAGAAGGAACCGTAGCACCAAGGTTGTAGAGCGAGGGAAGTTCAAAGAGGGAATAGGGTGAACCCCCGAGGCCCAGAGCAAGAGGACAGGCATAAACAATATCGCTAGAAAGAAAACTATCCACCGCGGGTGACAGGATGGTCTGTGAAAGTTTGTGAAGCCATCGGAAACTACCCCCCAGGTGTCATAAAACTATCTGAGCAGTCACCAGATGTTTGTAGAGAGTTTTTACCCGATGAGAAAACTGCTGCAACGCTGTTAAGTTTGGACTGCGGTTTGTAATCTCGGGAGTGGTAAATAATAGTTTTACCCTCATGTGGATCCAGGGAATAGTCAACAACATCCACCGAGTGATATTCTGAGCTTGTGTCAGCTGAGGTGTGTGGGAGTTCCATCAGGATTAGTGCCGCTGCCATCCCGTAATAGGTTAGGGTTTGCAGGTTGCATCCCCCCAGGGATGCTGTCATGTCCCAAATTTGGCATTGGGTCAAAATTGCCTAATAACATTGGCCCTATTCATTAGAGTTTGTCAAATTGATGCTAAAGGTCAAATAATTGCCAAGGAGGAAAATTACTAGTTTCCTAGGTTTGGGGTGGAAGCTTTGGGATTTGGAATAATGGGGATAATAAATGATGTTTGAACATTAGAATGGCATAAATATTTAATAAAGGAGATCAATAAATATATACAAATGAAAATCAAAGTGGAATTTGATCATGAAGACACATGGAGGAAGTGGGACCCACATATGGCTAGATTTCCCCACTACACTTGGCATCATTCTCTCACCAATTCGAATTCAAGGTGAATGGTAACATACTTGGGGGATTCCAAAAGGTATTATTCATGGCATGAATCATCCAAGGTCGAAATATAGAGGAAGAGTAACTCCCATGGAAGAGGAAGAGGCTATTTGGAGCTAGTGAGACACTTGGGCTAGATTCCCTAGCTCTATGACAACAATGATGAAGATGCTATGACACCTATGACACAAATCAGACCTGAAGGCTGACATATGACATATATGACATTTCAGGGCTAAAAATAGACTCCAAGAGGGCTCTCAAGGGTGTTAGGGCAGCTAAGATGCTTCCACATGTGATTTGGTGGAAGTGGGAGACTAGGAATTGTTGTACAAGTGGCGTTCTTTGGAATCTCTTCCCAAATTGAGTTGGCATGAGTCTCTTGGAAGGAATTCAACCCATGGAGGACATTAGAACTTTATAAATGTCAATAAAAAAGAATGAAACCAACTTTTGATCATTTGTAGAATTTGCAATTGCATTTGTGAAGAGGGAGAGCTAGTGGATGACTAGTTTCTTGCCTTAGCCAATTTCGAGGGTGAAAGATTCCCATCCAAGTTGATAATTGGAAAGGCCTGTCAGACCTTTCATTTGGAGATTTAATGGAGTATTTATTTGCAGGTGTAAGCTACAGGGCAGCTCATGGTTTCTTCTATTGCAGCTCACTCCTTCAACCATTTCCAGTTTTGATGGCATATTCTTGTTCCTTGAGGGAGGGCTTTTTTGGTGAGGTATTGTACTCTTTGGGGAAGCTTTTAATGCCCCATTTATTTTGTAATATGAATTAAATACTCTGTTCTTCAGCTCCAGAAAGTTTCAGGTCAAAATTCCAAGGAGAAATGTATAAATCTCAATTTTAATGAAAGAACAGTGTCATTTCCCCACTACCTTGTTGTGAATCAATGTAATTATGATGATTTCGAATGAATGGATGATTCTCTGATATATTTGTGATCAATATACTGCCATGGATGTATTCTACAAGTTTCATGTACTGTACTTGAGCATTTGAAGCATTTTTACTCAGTTTAGTTGTATTGGGAGGTGAAATAGTGCCATTTCCCCAAGGGTCGAATTGGGGATTTTTGCAGTTAAATGGGAGAGGGTGAGAACAATTTTAATAATCCATTAATGGTGCATATGAGAATTTAATAACATACGTAACAAATTACATACCTCTGTTCATAAATTTGAGTGGGTTTGGAGGCATTTGGGAAGCCATTTTCAGTACTTACCCCGGGGGGTTTTGAACCCCAAATTACTAGTAAAATTGCATAATTGGTCCAGAATCTTAAGAGAGTTTGCAGAGGTATTTTGGTGGCCATATGTCATCCATAAAAATCATATTCAAGTTATAATATCATTCATACACCTTCCTTGAAGATTTGAAGGCATTTGGAGTCAATTTCGGAGACCTAGAGACCAATACTAGTCAAAGGAAAATCACTAGTAAAGTTACCTACATTGATCAGAATTGAAAGAGGATTTGCAAAAGTATTTTAAAGGTCCAAAGGCATCCCTGAAACACATATTTATGTTCTAATATCATTCATATACCTTCTCAGAATATTTGGGATCATTTGGGGCAAATTTGGGACCTAGAGATCAAAACTAGTCAAAGGTTGAACTAGGGAAAAAAAGTGGAAAATTGCAATTTTAATAAAATTCCTAACAAGGGACATTACAGTGGTATCAGAGCATGGTCCTTGCACCTGTGGATTAGGTACATACATTCAAGAATAATTGGCAGCCATGTCTTACTATTATGATGAATCCTATGAGTACAATTCTTATGAGGAATATGCAGATGCTTATGAGCAATATGAAGCAGAATGTGAATGGTACGAGGAAGAGGTGCCATCATGCAACACTTCTTACAATTTCAAGAGAAATGAAGATTATTCTTATGACTTTAAATCTGATGAATATGAGTGTGTCACACCAACCAAGGATAATTCTATGAGTGAGTTCCAAAGATGGAGAGCAAAATATAAAACCTTGCCCCAACAATATAAATAATATCAAGAATATCTTGCTTCGAGCAAAAATACACAAAATTCCATGTCTTTTGAGTACTATGCTGAACATGTTTTTGAAAATAGGCCCAAAAATGAAGATGTGAAGTTAGTCAAGAAAGGTTTATGCCCTTCTTGTAAAGAACCTTGGAGTGAGTATCATATATGTGTGCATGAAATTATGTCCCACTTGAGGAGAGCTTTTGGGAATTCTTCAAAAAGAGATTCCAAAGATATTGATCATAAGGAAAACAAGGAGAAAAATGCATCATCTTGCTTGAAGGATAAAAATGAAGACACATCACAAGAGCATGAAGAAGATTCTATTGAAAATATGGAAGATCATTTCGAGACACCTTCTAGCTTAGACATGAACCAAAGAGCATCTACGGATGGATGCTTAAACTATGAAGGAGTACCTACTAATGGGTGCTCACACCTCTATGTTAGTGACATAGAGATCACTTTTGAAAGTGTTGCTGCAAGCCCAAGTTCCATTAAGCATGATAATGAAGACCTTGTAGCAGTTGAAGAAGAACCAAGATCAACTTCCCCATCACCACTTGAGCTTCATGAAGTTGGTCCAAGCAAAAATGAAGAAGATGAGGAGGTTCATTTGCAAGAGCCTCATTTTCTTGAAGGGTCCTTAAAGATGAATGAAATAAGATCCAAGAGTTCCTTAGCATTCTCCATGACTGTCACGTCCCCATTTTGACCCCCTTTGCATTAAATCGTAAATGATGTAAATATTGTTATTTAATCATGGTGAGGAGCTCAAGGCCAAGGCCCCACCATTGATTTAGCGTTTATGTATCGACAATTAAAAAAAGATGCCTGTGGTTCTTGTGCTAGATAGGCACAATGTAAATTAAAACATAATGTAAATACGGATTTTAATGAAAAACTCACAACTAGCTATGCAATGCAACAAAGAGATGGGGGCATGATTCTACAAGGAATAGGGAGGGAAATTATTCAAACCTTTAAGCCAATGGTGGTAAGCCAAATGTCCATGAATGAACCCCAACTACCCATTCTGACTTATGCACCCAATCATTTAATTCTTCTAGGAGTTGGTTGAGGCAGTTAATGCCTTGGAAATGAAGAGGTATGGCAGCCAATTTCATGCATGGGCAAGCCATCAACCTAGAAAAATGTACTTTTGCTTCTAGGGCAAGAAAACACCCACGAAATGGTGCCCAAAGCCATTCTGAACCCATGGTTTTTCCTCTCTCACGCAGTCTGATCTAGCTAGGTCTTTCTCCTTCATGTTTTCTACCATTTTCCTACATTTTTCATAGCTGGGAGCTCGTTTTTGTATTGTACAGTGGTTGGGAGAAAAGGAGTCATGTTTTGGGAGGTTATAGAGGTCGTTTTTGCCCCTGAAATGCAGAAAAACGTTTTCTGAAAACAAATTTGCTCTCCCAGGGTTTATTCCCCATCTACTAGTTCGTTTTGGTTGCCCACGTTCTTCAGCACTTGTGTTTTGTTGTAGGATGCATCCCTGTGTTGGTTTGAAATTGTGAGCAAAAATTATGAGTGGAAGTGGACCAGAATTGGCTTGATAAACCTAGTGAGGAGGTAACCTCTCAAGAGTATCAAAAGGGCTGGTTGATCTTGTATGCACACCTTGAAGAACACCATAAAGGAAGGTATGGCATGAGGGACTGTGTATTAGTGAAGGGAATACTTCCTTGTGCTAGGTGTGTAGGTATTGTGGGGACCAAGCTAGATAGATCTTGCAGAGGGTGCCCATATCTCTATGGATGATCCCACTAGCTTAGCAATTCTTCCTTCCATTGCCTAACAGCCCGATAAACCCAACTGTAGATTGGCTTGGTTGATTTGGTGTATCTTTCGACTATGTGTGAGTTTGTTGTTCCCTGATTCCTTGTAGAGATCATGCCCAACTTGGGGGTGGCAGTGTGTTGAGATATTGACGATCACAACTGGCCTATGGTTGGGTGGAATGTTGTAGTTGCATAGCCAGTTGCTCGGGACTACTTTGTTATAAGATAATTACTCTCTTGTGTTAACTTTGCAATCATTTATTTGATGAATATCATGAATATCTTGAATGTATGATGGATGTGTAATTGAAATTACTTCCGCTGTGTTTTCCTATAATTATACATTTGCATATGTCTTTTTATATTATGTGAATGCTTATTTAATAAGTTCATGGGGCTAGATTCCCTGGCTTCAGTTTAATGTTCTCTCCATCGCATTGGTATGATGGGTGGGGATGTGACAGAATGGTATCAGATCCATAGGCTACAACATTGGACCTCTATGGGCCAAATCTAATTACAGTTACATGGGAAGGTCCCTTCCTGATCACCACAGGTCTCGGCATCGGGCCTAAACTGGATAAGTTGGATAGTTTGTAGAGGTAAGGTTACCTCTTGTTGGGCAATAGTCATCACAGAAAGAAGAAAAGAAGAATTCGGAATTGTTTTAAGTGTTTTTGAAAAACTCTGGGCAGAGTTTGACAAACATCCAAAGGCAAATAAACTCTGGGCATCAGACATCAAATCCAGAAAGGGGTGGGAGTAGTTCTAGAAGGAATTCTCGTAAGAGGGCCAGTAGCTCAAGAAGAGTTTCTACAGACAGAACATATACTCCAGAAATCTCTTCTAATGAATCAGCTGACTTTGAAGAATCCATTGAGGATTCAAGCTCTTCATCTCGCAGAAGTAAGAGGAAGAAGCACTACAAGAACAATTCACATGGGGAATTTAAGAAGGCGAAACCTCCTACATTTGATGGAGAGGTAAAATATGGTCAAGAAGCTGAAGCTTGGCTTCTTGGGATGAGAAAGTATTTCCAAGTCCAAGACTACTCGGGAAATATGAAGGCAAGGGTAGCCATCTTCAGCTTGAATGGAAGAGCATCTATATGGTGGGAACACATCAGGCAAGTGAGAAAGATCAATGAAAGGAAGATTGTGTGGAAGCAGTTCAAGAAATACTTCAAGCAAAAGTACCTCTCTGATAGGTACTATGATGATAAGATCAAAGAGTTCCATGAGCTGAGATTGGGACAATTGACCATGGAAGAATATGCAAACAAATTCTTAGAGATGCTAAGATATGTCAGGTACATTTGGGATAATAAGGTGAAAATTCAGCTTTTCCTAAGTGGACTACCCCAGTCATATAAAGATAGAATTGAGTTCGATAAACCCCGAACTCTAGAGGAGGCCATAAGAAAGGCCAAGTATTGCTTTGATCAAAACAAAAGCAAACCAGAATTCCATAAAGCATGGAAGGATAAGAAAAATGAAAAGTTTGATCAAAGGAAGAAGGGGTTCAAGCCTCCTTAATTCAGGAATCAGCAAAGGCAGCCATCACAGGTTGTGAATAAGCCAACTAGGATGATGGGAGACAAGCCAAGAGATCCAAAGGAGCCAAGAGAACCACTTCAATGTTGGAGTTGTGGAGGAGACCACATGCTTAGGAACTATCCACATCGGAATGGGAATCCAAGTTAAGTTCACAACATCCAGGGAGCTGAAACTGTGGGTCAAGTGGTGAGAACAATCCCTAGAATCTATGCAGCAGTAGAAGACCGCCAGGCAGATCATCAATCAATTGTGGTTGAAGTTGAAGGTAAGATTGCTAAGCAATCTGTTTCTATTTTGATTGATCCTAGATCTACTCATAGTTATGTCACTCCTGGAATTGTTGAGTTTTGTACTTTTAAGAAATTAAAGCATAGTAAATCATGGTTAGTTCAACTAGCCACTGGAACCAAGAGAAAAGTTAGTGAAATTGTAGACAAATGTCCATTAGAGATGGATGGGCTATTCACTTATGCAAATTTGAATATTTTACCACTGGGTTCCTATGATATTCTCATTGGAATGGATTGGTTAGAAGCACGCAGATTTAAACTTGATTGCTACAATAAGACATTTGAATGCATAGACGAAGAAGGAAACCTGAGGGTTGTAAAAGGCATTCCAAAGGTGACTTCTGTTAGACAAGTTTCAGCCATGCAGCTGAAGAAGTTCTGTAGGAAGGGATGTCAATTGTATGCAGCCCACATTTTAGAGGCAACAGCGAATGAAACTCTCAAGTTGGAGGACTATCATGTGTTGCAAGAATTCAGGGATGTTTTTCCTGATGAGATTCCAGGACTCCCTCCAAAGAGACACATTGATTTTACCATTGAACTTGTGCCAGGAGCAGCACCAGTATCTAAGACACCCTGCAGGATGAGTACACCGGAATCGCTAGAATTGAAAATGCAATTGGAAGAGTTGTTGGAAAAGAAATATATTAGGCCAAGTGTGTCCCCGTGGGGAGCAACTGTTCTATTTGTGAAAAAGAAAGATGGAACACTCAGGTTATGTATTGACTACACGCAGTTGAACAAAGTCACTGTGAAGAACAAATACCCATTGCCCCGAATTGATGACCTTTTTGATCAAATGAGAGGAGCAAAGGTATTTTCAAAGATTGACTTGAGGTCTGGTTACCATCAGGTAAGAATCAAAGAAGAAGATATTCATAAGATAGCCTTTAGAACGAGGTATGGACACTATGAGTTTGTAGTGGTACCATTCGGTCTCACAAATGCACCAGCTACATTCGTGTGTCTCATGAATAATGTTTTTAGCAAGTGTTTGGACAAGTTTGTTCTTGTACTCCTAGACGACATTCTCATCTATTCTAAGAATGAAGAAGAGCATGAAGAACATTTGAGAATGACAATGCAATTACTAAGAGAGCATAAGCTATATGCAAAGTTGAGCAAATGTGAATTTTATAAAGATAGAATTCATTATTTGGGTCACATCATCTCCAACGAAGGAATATTTGTAGACCCTGAGAAGATTGAAGCCATCATGAATTGGCCAACTCCAAGAAATGTGACAGATGTGAGATCTTTTATGGGCCTTGCTGGTTACTACAGGAGGTTTATTAAAGGATTCTCCAAGGTCGCAAACCCGATCACTTCTTTGCAAAAGAAGGGGATAAAGTTTGAATGGTCACCAAGATGTGAGGAAAGTTTTCAACAGTTGAAGAATCTTTTTACAAGTGCACCAATTTTGAAAATTGCAAACCAAGAAAAAGACTTTGTAGTGTGCACCGATGCATGCAATCAAGGACTTGGAGGAGTTCTTATGCAAGACAACCACGTGGTATGCTATGAGTCGAGAAAGTTGAAGGAGCATGAGAAAAAATATGCTACTCAAGATTTAGAACTTGCAACCATAGTACATGCTTTAAAGATATGGAGGCATTACTTAATGGGTAGGAAATTTGAGCTAAGGACAGACCATTGTGGTCTGAAATACTTATTTGATCAGCCAACTTTAAATGCTAGGCAAGCTAGATGGTTGGAATTTTTGTGTGAATTTGATTTTGAAATTAAACACATAAAAGGAAAAGAAAACAAGGTGGTTGACGCACTCAGCAGGAAGGTACATGAAATGCATGTGGCAACGCTTAGTACTTGCCAACCAGATTTGAGGCAGCAGATTGTTAACCATATGGTCGAGGATGAAGAGTGTGAGCAGATAAAGGGCAAATTGCAGCAGCAAGACCTTGAAAATAAGTATGAAGGCTATCATTTGGAAGAAGACGGACTTCTTACTTATAAGAATAGAGTCTATATTCCAAATGCGGCAGATTTAAGGAGGATCCTTATGGATGAAATCCATAAAGCTCCATACTCTGGTCACCCAAGATATCAGAAAACAATTGCTATAGCAAGAAAATATTATTTCTGGCCAGGGATGAAGAAGGACATCGCTGAATGCATTTCTAAGTGCATGAACTGTCAACAGGTGAAGGTTGAACACCAACACCCCACAGGTTTATTGCACCCAGTGCCAATTCTAGAATGGAAATGGGAAATAATTTCCATGGATTTTATTACAGGGTTGCCAATGACTATGAAACAACATGATTCCATCATGGTTGTGGTGGACAAGTTAACAAAGGCAGCACATTTCATACCGGTTAAGTCCACACATAAAGTCGATGCCATTGTAAATATTTTCATGAGGGAATTTTTCAGATTACATGGGTTGCCTAAGGCAATAATTTTTGATAGGGATACCAAGTTCACTTCCAAATTTTGGAAAGGTCTCTTTGCAGATTTGGGTACACAGTCGAACTTTAGCACCGCGTACCATCCTCAAACAGACGGGAAAACAGAAAGAGCAAATTAGGTGCTTGAAGACATGCTTCACATGTATGTAATGGACAAGCCATCCAAGTGGGAGGATTATCTACACCTGGTAAAGTTTGCATATAATAATGGGCAGCAAGAATCATTGGGAATGAGTCCATATGAGGCTTTGTACGGTAGAAGGTGTAGGACACTAGTGACTTGGGACAATCCAGTGAACAGAATTGTACTTGGGCCAAAATTGCTTAAGGAAATGGAACAAGAGGTTGCAAAGATCCGGCAAAATTTAAAAGCAACCCAGGATAGACACAAAATCTATGAAGATAAGCATAGGATCCATAGGGAATTCAGTGTTGGGGATCATGTGTATCTTAGAGTGAGGCCAAGGAAGGGTTCCTTGAAGCTTGGGAGTTGTGCCAAGCTATCACCTAGATATTGTGGGCCATTTGAAGTGCTTGAAAGAATAGGGCCAGTTGCATATAGACTTGCATTTCCTGCTAGCACTAAAGTTCACAATGTTTTTCATGTCTCTTTGCTTAAGAAATATGTACATGATCCTAACCATGTGATTAATTGGGATGTGATCCAGGTGGAACCCGAGGGAGAGTTCCAAACCGATCCATTGCGCATCCTAGACAAGAAGGTAACATTGCTCCAGAACTGAGCCATCGGACAGGTAAAGGTGCAATGGAAGCACTATGGTCCCGATGAGGCTACATGGGAGCTGGAGGATGCCATGAGAGTGGCATGTCCATTTTTGTTCAGTTTTGATGAGCACTGAGGATAGTGCTGATGTAAGGGGAGGGGAATGTCACGTCCTCATTTTGACCCCCTTCGCATTAAATCGTAAATGATGTAAATATTGTTATTTAATCATGGTGAGGAGCTCAAGGCCAAGGCCCCACCATTGATTTAGTGTTTTATGTATCGGCAATTAAAAATAGATGCCTGTGGTTCTTGTGTTAGATAGGCACAATGTAAATTAAGACATCATGTAAATACAAGTTTTAATGAAAAACCCACAACAAGGTATGCAATGCAACAAAGAGATGGGGGCATGATTCTACAAAGAATAGGGAGGGAAATTATTCAAACCTTTGAGCCAATGGTGGTAAGCCAAATGTCCATGAATGAACCCCAACTACCCATTCTGACTTATGCACCCAATCATTTAATTCTTCTAGGAGTTGGTTGAGGTAGCTAATGCCTTGGAAATGAAGAGGTATGGCAGCCAATTTCGTGCATGGGCAAGCCATCAACCTGAAAAAATGTACTTTTTCTTCTGGGGTAAGAAAACACCCACGAAATGGTGCCCAAAGCCATGTTGAACCCATGGTTTTTCCTCTCTCACGCAGTCTGATCTAGCTGGGTCTTTCTCCTTCACATTTTCTACCATTTTCCTACATTTTTCATAGCCGGGAGCTCATTTTTGTATTGTACAATGGCTGGGAGAAAAGGAGTCATGTTTTGGGAAGTTATAGAGGTCGTTTTTGCCCCTGAAATGAAAAAAAACGTTTTCTGAAAATGAATTTGCTCTCCTAGGGTTTATTCCCCATCTACTAGTTCGTTTTGGTTGCCCACATTCTTCAACACTTGTGTTTTGTTGTAGGGTGCATCCCTGTGTTGGTTTGAAATTGTGAGCAAGAATTAGGAGTGGAAGTGGACTAGAATTGGCTTGATAAACCTAGTGAGGAGGTAACCTCTCAAGAGTATCAAAAGGGCTGGTTGTTCTTCTATGCACACCTTGAAGAACACTAGAATGGAAGGTATGGCCTGAGGGACTGTGTATTAGTGAAGGGAATACTTCCTTGTGCTAGGTGTGTAGGTATTGTAGGGACCAAGCTAGATAGATCTTGCAGAGGGTGCCCATATCTCTATGGATGATCCCACTAGCTTAGCAATTCTTCCTTCCATTGCCTAACAGCCTGATAAACCTAACTGTAGATTGGCTTGGCTGATTTGTTGTATCTTTCAGCTATGTGTGAGTCTGTTGTTCCCTGATTCCTTGTAGAGAACATGTCTAGCTTGGGGGTGGCAGTGTGTTGAGATATTGATGATCACAACTGGCCTATGGTTGGGTGGAACGTTGCAGTTGCATAGCCAGTTGCTCGGGACTACTTTGTTATAAGATAAGTACTCTCTTGTGTTAACTTTGCGATCATTTATTTGATGAATATCATGAATATCTTGAATGTATGATGGATGTGTAATTGAAATTACTTCCGCTGTGTTTTCCTATAATTATACATTTCCATATGTATTTTTATATTATGTGAATGCTTATTTAATAAGTTCATGGGGCTAGATTCCATGGCTTCAGTCTAATGTTCTCTCCATCACACTGGTATGATGGGTGGGGATGTGACAATGACACTCAAGCATTGGTCTCAAATTCGTGTTGGAGAGCTACTTCATTGGAGGAAACATCCTTCCTTGAAGACATGGAGAAGATTCAAAGAGAAATGTGCCACATCAAAGGTAATTTCATGTCTTTGCTTTTGGATAGAAACCGTTTGTTTGAGCTTAATGAATTGTTACATGATGCATACTTGAAGAATAATGAGGATATTCATAAGCTCACAATTCAAAATGAGCAACTTCCTGAAAATTTGCAAGATACTTGTTTTTTCTCCTATGTTTCAAATTGTCAAATGGTAGATTGTTTGGAGGATTCTCATGACATGGTGGATCATGAAAAATGTGGGAATTTGAATATGCTTAATGTGTTTGAAGATGAACTTGAAGAGATCCAAACACTTGATGTGGTGGACGAGGAACTTGAATTGTCTCTTGATGAAGGTTATGCAATTTTTAAAGAAGAGCATGATTCTTCTACATTGGAACCAATCTATGACAAAGGTTTCCCACTTTTGAAGGAGCTACATGATACTACCCACATGGATCCTTCCCATGATGAAACTTCTGCACTTTTTGATCATTTGGGTGAGTTAGTTAATTCTCCTACATCCTACAATTCCATGTTTTGCAGCATTAGTCTCAATGAAGAATGGGTGAAAGGGTTCTTTTTGATGGTGCCACATGAGAAGTATGGAACTCCTAGATTTACTTTTTATGATTATATGGTTAGAGCACATTCTTATTCACATTTTCAACAACATCCTTTGTTACCTTATGATGATGCACATCTACATGGATGCACCTATGATATGCATTTGAGTCACTTGAAGACTCATGGTTTTTCTTGCTCAACACTTGGTTCATTTGATGTTAGAGGAACTTCATCCAACACTTGGGTGAATAGATTTATAATGGGAGAACATTTTTGTTGGAAGCCACATACTTTGTTACATCTTTATGATTCTCACATTCATGGATGTATGGGTGAGACTTATTTGAGTCCTTTGAAGTCTCCTTGTTTTTTATGCTCATTATTTGCTTCAGATTATAGTGGAGACTCTTCATTCACTTCTTGGATGAAGGAATACATGGCTGAATATTTTGATGCATATCACATCCATTTGGAGCAGCATTATAGGACATGGGATCCTCACCTATGTCATTGGAGCATATTTGATGGGTCACTTGAAGAGTGTATGCACTTGGAAAATGGTGGTCTACATGCTTGGAGGTATGAGCATTTTCACGACTCTTTGATGAAGCATCTCCTTGATGTACATTTTCATTATGTTGTTATGTACTTTGATGATATATATTTTGTACCCATGATGTTTGGAAGAATGCATACAAGAAAATGGGATCCAGGAATTCTCTTATCTGATGGTATGGGTTGGAGAGCACTCTTAATTGTTCGGGTGCAATACAAGCAATGAGATCCTAGAATAATTTTTGTCTCATTGGTTTCAGTTTTTTTGGGGAAACAAGAAATATGGAAGATGGATTTCCCACTAAATAAAGTGATTTTTATCAGAGTAGTGCAGCAGCAAGCAGGGTGGTTTCTCTTTAAAATCTTCATGGAAACTCAAAGATTCAAGGTTGGCCAATTCAATGGCAACTTCAAAGAATTATACAGAAAGCAGGTTCTTCAACACCCATGTTTGAAATTGCTTGAGGACAAGAAATATTGGGAAGGGAGGATTTGTCATGTCCCAAATTTGGCATTGGGTCAAAATGGCCTAATAACATTGGCCCTATTCATTAGAGTTTGTCAAATTGATGCTAAAGGTCAAATAATTGCCAAGGAGGAAAATTACTAGTTTCCTAGGTTTGGGGTGGAAGCTTTGGGATTTGGAATAATGGGGATAATAATGATGTTTGAACATTAGAATGGCATAAATATTTAATAAAGGAGATAAATAAATATATAAAAGTGAAAATCAAAGTGGAATTTGATCATGAAGACACATGGAGGAAGTGGGACCACATATGGCTAGATTTCCCCACTACACTTGGCATCATTCTCTCACCAATTCAAATTCAAGGTGAATGGTAACATACTTGGGGGAGTCCAAAAGGTATTATTCATGGCATGAATCATCCAAGGTCTAAATATAGAGGAAGACTAACTCCCATGGAAGAGGAAGAGGCAATTTGGAGCTAGTTAGACACTCGGGCTAGATTCCCTAGCTCTATGACAACAATGATGAAGATGCTATGACACCTATCACACAAATCAGATCTGAAGGCTGACATATGACATATATGACATGTAAGGGATAAAAATAGACTCCAAGAGGGCGCTCAAGGGTGTTAGGGAAACTAAGATGCTTCCACATGTGATTTGGTGGAAGTGGGAGACTAGGAATTGTTGTACAAGTGGCGTTCTTTGGAATCTCTTCCCAACTTGAGTTGGCATGAGTCTCTTGGAAGGAATTCAACCCATGGAGGACATTAGAACTTTATAAATGTCAATAACAAAGAATGAAACTAGCTTTTGATCATTTGTAGAATTTGCAATTGCATTTGTGAAGAGGGAGAGCTAGTGGATGACTAGTTTCTTGCCTTAGCCAATTTCGAGGGTGAAAGATTCCCATCCAAGTTGGTAATTGGAAAGGCCATTCAGACCTTTCATTTGGATATTTAATGGAGTCTTTATTTTCAGGTGTAAGCTACAGGGCAGCTCATGGTTTCTTCTATTGCAGCTCACTCCTTCAACCATTTCCAGTTTTGATGGCATATTCTTGATCCTTGAGGGAGGGCATTTTTGGTGAGCTATTGTACTCTTTGGGGAAGATTTTAATGACCCATTTATTTTGTAATATGAAGTAAATACTCTATTATTCATCTCCAAAAAGTTTCAGGTCGAAATTCCAAGTAGAAATGTATAAATCTCAATTTTAATGAAAGAAAAGTGCAATTTCCCCACTACCTTGTTGTGAATCAATGTAATTCTGATGATTTCGAATGAATGGAGGATTCTCTGATATATTTGTGATCAATACACTGCCATGGATGTCTTATACAAGTTTCATGTACTGTACTTGAGAATTTGAATCATTTTTACTCAGTTTAGTTGTATTGGGAGGTGAAATAGTGCCATTTCCCCAAGGGTCAAATTGGGGATTTTTGCAGTTGAATGGGAGAGGGTGAGAACAGTTGTAATAATCCATTAATGGTGCATATGAGACTTTAATACCATAATTAACACATTACATACCTCTATTCATAAATTTGAGTGGGTTTGGAGGCATTTGGGAAGCCATTTTCAGTACTTACCCCAGGGGGATTTGAACCCCAAATTACTAGTAAAATTGCATAATTGGTCCAGAATCTTAAGAGAGTTTGCAGAGGTCTTTTGGTGGCCATATGTCATCCATAAAAATCATATTCAAGTTATAATATCATTCATACACCTTCCTTGAATATTTGAAGGCATTTGGAGTCAATTTGAGACCTAGATACCAATACTAGTCAAAGGAAAATCACTAGTAAAGTTACCTACATTGATCAGAATTGAAAGAGGATTTGCAGAAGTATTTTAAAGGTCCAAAGGCATCCCTGAAACACATATTTATGTTCTAATATCATTCATATACCTTCTCATAAGATTTGGGATCATTTAGGGCAAATTTGGGACCTAGAGATCAAAACTAGTCAAAGGTCGAACTAGGGAAAAAAAAGTGGAAAATTGCAAGTTTAATAAAACTCCTAACAAGGGACATTACAGCTACAGAACCCTAGAGCATCCCATCACTCCAAATCTTCAACATCGATGTAAATTCATTATAAGAGACTTATGCATTAATATAATTGAATTATATGTTTCATAGATGTAAGAATACAACTCATGGAAATGTACTTTTGTGGTTATTGATTCTTCAACCATTGAGACTAACTTATTAGTTTGTTAGGATGAAAGTTTCTTTTAATCTTCATAGTATGCTTCAAAATATCAAAATTTTGTATTACTTTATTAAAATTTAAATAATTGAATTTTTTAATGATGATATATACTTTTTTTAAAATTAATAAAATTATATATATTTATTGAAATTAAAAATAAGATAATGATAATTATTTAATATAATATAAGTTTTTTAAGGTTCGTACTCACATAGTGGAACCAGTGACTTTACACAAGGAGTACCTTAACACCTTAACAATACACCCATTCATCATCTATTCTATACCACATGGACAATATAAATTTATATTTAAAAAATTGATAATTTTAATATTTATAATAAAAATTATGTTGTTTTATTTTGTTATAATAATATATTATAATTTTTCAATTTACTTTATTAATACTTTATTTTATTAATATTAATATTAATGAAGTGATAATAATAAATGCACTTAATTACTTTTTATACACTAATTTCGATTTACTATATCAAAACTGATTCAAATCAAACACTATACCTATAAATTTTTTTAGAAGAAGAATCTCGATCACTCATTATTTACTTTTATAAAAGTGTCTTATGAAGTAAGTTAAAAGTTTCTTGTTAAATAAGGTTTGATTAAAAAGAACATGACATCTTTTGTTATGATAAAGAAATGTCTTATCAAAGTGAAGTTTAAAGGAGTATGGTGGTTTAGACATGACTTTTGAGTATTGACATAGAAGTGTCATGTTAAAGTTTTACTTTTAATCAGACATGACTTTTGAGTATGAGAGAAGTTTCATGTTAGAAGTCTTACTTTCGATAGATTCTTGGGTAATGATAGAAAAGTGTGATGTTAAAGTTTTAGCTTTAGGTACTTTCTCACTTGTGTGCCCTCTTTTCCTACTTCCATTCATTAGGTCCACTGATCAATATTAAATTTTATCTAAATGTCAATATCCTCATTTATTTATTATATAGTTAGGATAAAGGAAAAAAAAAGAATGAAAGTTGTGCTCCATTAAAGACAAAGGGCTTGAACGTTTTGTTTTTAAGCCCCATTTATTTATTATATAGTTAGGATAAAGGAAAAAAAAAGAATGAAAGTTGTGCTCCATTAAAGACAAAGGGCTTGAACGTTTTGTTTTTAAGCCCAATTTCGATGGTGATGGGCCATCCACATGTGTACCTAATTATTGACTTATGAAGTAGAATTGGGATATAAAATAGTTGTCATCACTACGTGGGATATTTATGGACAGAGGTGTCTAATTCAACTTTAAAAAGCCATAAATCTTGGGCACAATTTTACCCATGAACATGTGACATTTTGTACATTTGTAGAATTTCAATTGTAATATTTGACATCTAAGTTAACTTAGCATTAATGTTGAAGAGAAAAATGGATGTTTATAGTGAAATTTGAGAAATAGGGCAAACTAAAAAGAAGCTTGTTTTTTTTATAATGAATTTAAAATGATATAAAAAATTATATTAAATTTTTGTTTAAAAATGAACTAAAAGAAATGTGAGGCAAATAAAATACATAAAAAGAAGATGGAGTCCGATTAAAAAAATTGAAAGGAATGATATCTCTTAATATGGTTACTATCTCTAGCCTGTGGGGGGCGGCTCAAGTGGTAAAGATGAGAAGTTGTAATTGGTTCTAAATGGAAGGTCACGTGTTCAAATCCCCCCAATCTTGTTGTGCGCCATGGTTCAGGCCCTGTGGTGCACCTAGGGGTTATAGTTGTAGTGAGATTGAATCCCTAAACCCCGTGTCATGAGAGCACCAACCTAATTCCTGTTGCCAATTCCCCTAATACAAACAAAAATATGGTTACTATATCTTAATATGGTTAGTATAGTTATTCAATGTTTTTAACATATTTATTAAGTGAATATATTCCTTTCATTGAATGGGAAAAAGTGACCTCACATGAGTTATTCTTCTTTTTCTTTTATTTAATTAAAGTTCTTCAATCAAAGTAGATTGAATTCAATATATTAAAGAATTTTATTCAATGTCATCTATTTCATTAAGTGTTAATGACTCTAATAGTATAATATTAAATGTTGAAAATACAAAGGCATCTAGAAATGGTCAAAACCAACTTTCATCAATCCTGGAACATATCAATTCCTATTAGGTTAAGTTGAAAGTGTTTGTTCTTTGTCACATAGATGTGAAAACTAATAATGAAATTATGTATTTGTCCATTATTTAGCTTGAGTTGGAAGACATCCATGCTGGCCCACTAAATAAGAAGCCTTGGAACCATGATGGAGGGAATGGCCATGGTTTCCAATAATGTGTCTATAGCTAATGGAGTACAAAAATTAGGAACATTATAAGTGGGATGGGATACAGGGTCTCGCTCTTCAAGTTGCGGTGGTTCATAGGGATTGAGATGGTTCATATTAATGAATGAATGTATGTTGACATGAGTTGGTAGGTCCAACTTGAAGGAATTTGGGTCTTCCTGCTAAATGATGTGTACGGGCCATAACAAATAGGTTGTAACTTATGGTGTTGTTGTTCTCTGAAGTGCTATTTGGTTAATGAATCCAAAATGTTTCCTCAACCTTCAATTATGCTAGAACACTATAATGGTCTTGCTAGAACTTATACTTGGTCTAACTGTCGATAAGATCACATTGAATCTGTGCATGGATTTGAGCCAATTTTTCATGCATGGAGACAACATGTTGTTCTTTCTTTTGCTGGTGAGGATAATCAACATCTGACAAAAGAATCAAGATCCAATAGGGTGTAATAGGTTGAAGCTTGTAACATACTTCCAAATGAGAAAACCATGTAGCGTTATGAATTGATCAGGTATGGTTGTGATGGGAAATATGTAGACAATTATCCCATTGTTTATGCTTATAGAGAAACATAAAAAAAACATGAAAGGGGGTTTTATTAACCATATATATTTGGTTGTCCATTTGAGGGTTAAAGGTAGTGGAAAATCATAGTTGACAACCCAACAAATGCCATAGAATTTTCTAGAAATGAGTAAGGAATTTGGAGTCCCGATTAGAGATATTGGAGAGGGGGAGACCAAAATGTAACCATACCCATGTGAATAAAATATTAGCAACTTGTTGCACTATTAGTTCCTTAGTATAGGGGATGAAGAGGGTCATTTTTGAAAAGTGACAGATAGTGATAAAGATTGCATTATGCTAGTTGATGGTCATAGGGATTTTGCTGACAAAATAGATAGAAATCAATTCCTAGTGCCACATAGGGATGGGAAAGTGTTAGGAGAGGTTGATTTTAAGGCTGGTATGTCTGGAGGTATTGAAAACAATGTAAATTTATATAAAGGAAATGGATTTATTTTCATGGTGGGCCAAAACAAATATAATTGTAAATGTTGGAGAATTTTATGAATGCCATAGGTTCCACCATATGAAAAAGCATGGGTCTCCTTATTGAGGAGAGTTATGTCCTCCATAATGGACACACACAACTGATTGATCTTATATAACCAACCACAACATAAATATAAACCTAAAAAAGGTTTCGATTTAACTCAATCATAGAGTGCAAGGTGTAGATGATATGACCAAAATAGGAATTTGAATGATTTCATAAAAATGAATTTATATATTGAGAACAATATGCATAAATAAAGAGGCATGGTTGAGCATATCGTCTATTTTATTAGTGTTTACTTCCTTATATTTCATGACTAGTTGGAGTTGTTGAATATAAGATGTCCATTAATGTGTCATTGCTCATGTACATTTGTTTGTGTATTCATGAAGATTAGATAATGATGATTGGTGTGCATGATTTATTTCCCTAATAGATGGTATCGCCATTGCTTGAGAGCTTGGATGAGAGAATACATTTTTTTATCAAATGCATTGTACTATACTTTGGCTTCAAACATTTTTTTTGTATGGTAAGAGAATAGATGGACATCTTGCTTGAGGAATACTCCAATAACATCTTGTGATACATTCTAATCAATTTCAGAAGGTTTCCAAGGGTCTCTGGAAAATGGAGTATTAGAGTGGATAAAACTAGGTTCTTTAAGTGTGCACAACTTCATTAGTTGCAAATGTCTAAGAAAGCTACCCATGGTTGGAGAGGATATGTAAGGCACACACATGATCTAAAAAAATGAGGAATGAATTTACAATAGAAATTGAGCCCCCACAAAGAATTTCTTAAGGTCTGCAACTGAGCAAGGGACAAACCAATTCAAAAGATCTCTCACATTTTTTGGATCTACTTAAACAATAGAGTGGGAGATGAAAACACCCAAATATCTCACATCAATTTTCCCCTAAGGAAATTTCTGCCATTTCAATTGCAACTTGTGAGTATGTAATAGGTCCAAAATGTGACATGGTGAAGGTAATCCATCAAGTATTACCTAAATATCAACATATCATCAATATAAATGATCACACAACATCCCAAATATGGCTAGAATATGTCATTGATAAATCTTGTAAATGTAGTAGGAGCATTGGTGACCTTGAATGGCATAATCAACCATTCAAAAAGTCCAAATTTCGTTTTAAAAGTTGATTCCCCAATGTCACTTGTATTCATGTAGACCTAATGATATCTTGCTTGCAGGTTTGGCTTAGTAAAATAGCAAGCCTCGACCAAATGATCCAACAAATTCTCAATTTGTGGAAGATGATACCTATTTTTTACTATAATTTTTATTGAAGGCTCGATAATTAGTTGCCAATTTCTATTTGTTTACACCTTTTTGGAATGAAGATGGATAGAAAGCCACATAGAAAGGAATTGGGTTGAAAGTGCATGTTATCTAGGAGGTTCCATAGTTATTTTTCTAGTTCTTCCCTCTCAAAGATGAGATAACTAGTATGTAGGTGCATTAGGTAAGGAGACACCATGAATCAAATCAATAGAATGGTTAGTATTTCATTGTGGAGGTAAATCTTGCATTTCAATAAAGATATCCAAGTATTCATCAACGAGATGTTGAAGGGGGTGAGGATCTTCCATATCTTTGTATTTGTGTTGAGAGAGCGCAAAACATATAAATGGATGAAATGCTAGTGTTGGACTTGCTTGATAGCTACGTGGCTAGTTAGAAGTTGTGGTATTTGTTGGCTGGGCCTTTAGGCCTTGTAATAATCTTAATATAAATTATATAAGCTAATGAATGGTTGGTGGAGCGGGTGTATAAATATACCAGATTCCTTACGTATAACCGCTCCAACCAGATTCCTTATGTATAAATATACCTTTCAAATATGAATAAGTCAATTGACGTTCGACTCCATTCTTGTTCTTGTTCTTATTGATGGTTATCGTGTGTGCTATAATCCGTGCTTGAATGCTGTGCTGAAGTTCCTGCATATAACATCTTATGCATCTGGCGCCGTTGCCTCCTCTGTCTGGTCTGGGTGACAGCAGCAGCGGATAGAGGCGGTCTGAACCTGGAAGAAAGTGAGAAGATATCAAGAAGCCTGCAAGAAATCGATCAGAAAATTCTACTCGCTGGAAGATTATGTTGAAGAGCGACCAGTCAGTGAATACCATATAAATTTTGTTATGTCGACTGTACACATTTCATCCACTCAGGTAATCAACTGATAAATTTATGTGTGGCTTTTCGTTTGGATAAACGATATGTGCAAACATAATAGAGCAAACAGTTGGATCCCTCGTGATTTTCTTTCTGTTTATGATGGCGCTGTTGGAGTTTTTAATGATGAAATGTCACAACAGTCAAATTTGAAAGAAGATAATAATATTGATCTTAGCAATTCAGCCAAAGGCGTTCGCTCATGATATTTTTTGCAAATAAAAATGATTGCATCAAATGATGCCCTAGATTTTCAGTTATTTAAACGAATAAGTGGCGTGATGACACTGTATTGCTTGGTTGCTATAACTTGGGTGTTGTTGACTGAATAAGCTCCACTGATAGGATTATAAATCATTCCGACCAGAAGTTGTGAAGTTCACTCTTATGATCATTATTAAAGACTGGAGAATCCGACTAGAACAGTCGCTCTTCCATTGACACTAACACTGAGATATTTTATTGGCTATAAACCCTTAATCATTACAGTGCTCGACCAGTATTTTGGTTGCTTGGAGATATATCTGCGTACAGGATGCATACCTATCACGTTCATTGGTTGTTATCCATCTGTTTAGTCTGTCAACTAACAACATCGACCACTCTACTATCAGTTATTCGAGGTTATGAAGAGAACAATGACATCGACATTTCTGTCCACGGTTATGACCTTACTTATGGTGGGTATGAGACACTGTCTACACTAGCAAGAAAATCCTTTCATTCATTTAAGCTCCGATATTGAAGATAACATGACATATGCCGTAAGCGTTGTAGAGTGACTGAAAGGACATTGGGGAAGATTCATCGCATCTGGACGAAATGAGGTCCAGTTTCTAGCATCTCTCGTCTTCATCTACCGATTCATTTATGCCTGCAATGCCACTTACTCAGGAAAATCGTTCCATCAGAGCAAGGGCGCGCACAAATAATTTTAAGAACAACTGCCGCCTCTCTCACATACATACATATATATATATATTTGGCTCGGAATGCTTCTATGAATAATCCATCGAGATATGCAGTGTTCTGAGTCAATCCAATTCAGAGTTGAGCGATCAAAGGTTGCGGATAAGGACTCGACATTAAATGATGTAGACACTTCTGCTGGCAGCAAGCACAGGAGTTCGCCGATAATTTGCACGTCTTAGCATCTACCCACTCCTGATAGAGTTCACTATGGATGGAAGGGTTTGGTCAACTAATCTTGACCTGTTTCACAATATAGGAAAGCGATCTCCTCACTTTTGTAATGAAGTCGGTCTCTAGCCGACCTTGCCAGTCGAGTCCATCACAGTCGGTCTTGACCAGGTTATACACAAGAGCAAGCAGCATAACATCTGGCAGGCAGTTTACATCCTCATGACAGAAGCTATTTATTGACGAAGACTGCATTCAAGTAGAAGACATCAAACAAACACACAGAAAAGAGCTTAATGATAAAGATGACCACAAAAGCCCCCAGTGCTGAAATACAGAAGCATCTCTTGAGTGCAATTTTAAAAGTTTGAAGGAAGTTGCTGAGATGGTGTAAAGGTAGAGCGTGGAAGCCCTCGTAGTTCCTGGATCGATGGAGATTCCGACAGGAAGGTGAAAGGGTGAGGCTCGATTGACCACTACCAGTTTGCTGACAAAGGATAAAGAAATCACAACTTATGGCTGTTCCTGCTTTCTTCGGGACGAAGAAAGGCTTTGTTGGTGGGGGAGATGTTGGCGGGGCCTTTAGACCTTGTAATAATCTTAATATAAATTGTATAAACTAATGAATGGTTCGTTGAAGCGTGTGTAACCGCTCCAGCCAGAATCCTTATGTATAAATATACCTTTCAAATGTGACTAAGTCAGTTGAACGTTCGACTCCATTCTTGTTCTTATTGATGGTTATCATATGTGCTATAATCCCTGCTTGAATGTTGTGCTGAAGTTCCCGCATATAACAATATTGTTTCAACAACAACTTTAAACTTACAAATTTAATCACTCTAAAATAAGGTATATTTATTTAGACCTAAATCATAAACAAATTTGTGTCTAACAAGTATAGATGGCCTAATATGAGAGCAACACAACTCAAAGGTGTGGCTTCACATTCCATATTATCTTTAAAAGGAGAAATATCAAATGTTACAATGCAATGATGATTAACCAAGTAATGATTGCTTGTGGCCCATCCAGATGATATGGGCGAGGATGGGGAGTAGGAAGAAGCTTGAGTTTAGTAATGATATAGATGGAAATCAAATTCTTTCGACTAACATTGTCTAGAATGAGGTGATAAATATGGTCCTTTATACAAAAATTATGTGTAAACAAAACTTTTGTATATGTTGAGGTATAAATGTGGGTCATATGAATGAGGATGACATCAAGGGTGGTATGTTTGAGACTTTGATGACCTCTGGGTGTGGGGTGAAGTTGGGTGCATGGGAGATGTGCCATGTTATTAATAGAATAAGGCGCAGGAGGGGATTCGTGCTATAATACATGGAACTCCTCAGATGAATGTGCCATATTTATGGAAGAATCAATAAGAGGGCCTACGATATGTAGGAGAGTATGTCGTAGGCATAGGATTAGAGGCCATGTAATGGCGGTGAATGGGGGAGCAAGGATATAATGAAGGATATTTCCCCAACACGCACTATGATGTGAGCAATTTTTTAAAGGATTGAGTGAGGTTATCACAATGAAAATTTTCAACTTAAATGCACAAAGAAGGAAATAATATAGTAATAAAATTTATATAGAGAATGGGTTCCTTATCTATGATTGATAATTGTACTTGGAGTCTAGTGAAATAAGAAATATAAGATTGAACTAACTGACTAGGGAATTGGAAAATCTGAAGCTATCATGGACATAAAGAATTATGATACCTTATTGGGAAAAATTGCTACCACAACACCTTATAACACTACATCTATGAGATCATATGGTTTTTTTTGAAGGCTCTTCTCATAGATCCATGCAGAGAGTGGAGCATTCACTTAGATGATGTCACAATTATAGCTCTATTCTTTCTAAATTCAATGTTTCACATTCTAATTTCTTTATTTTAGACATCATGGATTGAGATGCAATTGGACAAAATATGAAGCCAAGCAAATATATGTTCACCATCAATGTCACCAAAATACTTTGGAATGATAATCTAGGGATCCAAGAACAAACAATATTGAGGATCAAATGAGGATCACTTTACGAGGGGCTTGAATTACAATTTCAAAGTGTCAGTTGTGACGGGTAAGAGTCATGGTGAAGAAATCTCTAATTTGGAGTCCAAAGGTTGACTACTACTTATTGGGCACTATGAAAGGAATTTATGGGCACTATGAAAGAAATTTATAGATTATATGACATAAATTGTAGATTATAAGATCGATAAAGGGAATTGAGAATAAACTCCTAGATGAAATACAATTCGACGTTTGGTAGAGGAACATGCCTTTCGGTTGGTATAGATTAAGCTTCAATCTTACGAATTACCAATTAATATAGTTGTTATAAGCATTCAATGTATTTAGCAAATAATAAAAAATAAAAAGAATAAAAATAAGACATAAATGATCTTATGTAATTTCTTGGTCTTCTCCTCTTATTATCCAATACAATTAAAGGATCTTTATTTAATGTTGGGTGTTCAACTAATCTACTATGTGGCTCTAATACTATAATATAATATTAAATGTAAATATAAAGATGACAAGAAATTGTCCAAAGTTGTTCATTAATCTTAAATTATATTAATTTTAACATTTAGCATGGGAAAAGAGTCATAATGCATAGTAGTGAGCTTCAAAGTTGTTCTTTGAAGAAGACATACGATTCTGATTACATAAGGGATCGACATCGAGTACTTCTCTAGAAGACGTATTTTATGTGAGTCTTCCTTTTTACTTAAATAATTAGATAAAATGTTTCAAAGAAAACTGGATTAGAGGAATGTAACAACTTCCTATAAAATTGAGTAAGTTGTTTAATGAAAAGATAAATATATTTATGTTCTTTATAATGAATCTATTATCTTAAAGTGAGATTATTTCTCACTAAATTAAATCTATAACACATTCTAAAATATTACAATATCTAAATAGAAAATACTATATTTTATAAATATCATATAAGTTAAATATAAGAGAATGAGATTATTTTTCAATATGACATTCTTGTTGCATAACTTACATATACACTCATCATGATATATGAGTACCCATTTAATGATGAGTAGCATGTCTAATTATACTTCAATTTATTTATTTAAAAATACCAATTATTTTTATTAGAAATATTGTTAAGTGTATATTTAAGATTTCATAACTTTTTATTCACATAATGGTTGCTTAGTTGCGATATAAATATACATATTTATTTGTTAAGTGTATATTTAAGATTTCATAACTTTTTATTCACATAATGATTGATTAGTTATGATATAAATATACATATTTATTTTAAACCCTCCTACTTAGTACATGTTTTATACATACTTATTTATAATAACAAATCATGAATAATAATACAAATAATAAAAAACTAAATATATCTTATAACATTTTGGATGGTTTGTTCGGCTATAATTAGATACAAATTTGACTAAATGCTAACACAAAACATCCTTTATATGTCCTTGGGGTACCTTTTCTTATTGTAAGATGCCATCTGGTCATAAAAATGCTAGAGCCACATATCAACGGACCATGTCTTATTCTGTTCACGATATTAAGAACATTGTTGAGGCTTATTTAGATGACTTATCTACTCACTCCATAAAATGGGCCAACCATACATCTCATTGTCATGTTGTTTTTGAATGATGTTTATATTGTAACATTTGGTTGAACCCTCACAAAAGCATATTTTGTGTGGAATTTGGGAGATTAATTAGGTTCATTATTTCCAATAAGGGCATCATAGTTGATCCCTTTAAGATGGAAGAATATTTCACTTGCCTCCCCCATGTACAATTCACCAACTTTAGTGTTTGCAAGGGAAAACAAACTTATTATGAAGTGTCATATACCTGATAGCCTTTTACACATTATTCGAGATATGTAGTACTCAATTTCACCATTAATTTTTTACCTTTGATACATAATTTGATTTTCACCTTGGCCCATTGTAGAAATTAACAACTTAAATAAAACTAAAGTATCCTAATTAATTAAATACCCATCCTAAATTATACATGCATTCCTACCATGAATTATCCATTTAATGACAATTAAATCCATGCACATAGACATTTAAATCAATAAATTATGTAAACATATCATAGAAATATAAACCTTGGAATTCATAATACAAATGAGGAACTCATCTTTCAAGATATTGTTCCTCCTATTGGCTATAAATGAAGGATGTTCCTCCCATATATAGGCACTCTGTCACACTTGATCTTTCTATGAAATAGGTCACCCTTATGCCGAGCCTTCCAGTATACAAGGGTGAATCTCTCCAAGCCTTCTACTCATCCTACATACTAAACAAATTTCTAGTGCCAAACACCCTCTACAACTTTCCCAATCACTAACACTCTTCCTCCTCATCTTGCACATATCAAGGAATGCGATCACATTCTCTGCATGTAGTCCCTTAGGGTATCTTAAATCCCTTCCAGTGCTCCATAATAGGTTATCCAAGGAATCCGAGGAATTTTTATTGTAGGCTAGGTTTCCTCTCATAGAGGCATACTAGTCAATAACACATATTTCCTATGGAACTTTGTATCAGTAGGTATAGAAGCTTTGGTTTCCTCTCTTTTCCCCTTTGTCCTATACCAACATGAAGGACCATGGAAAATGATTGCTAGAATGATACTTTGAACTTAATTCCCAACATTTTATATGCATCTTAATAACTTTCCATGTGGCATTCATGACGAGCCCCCATTTCCCTTTAATCATAGCTTAAGACAATTAATAAGGTTAATTAAGCCACTGCCATGAACATGAGTTTAGGGACCTTAGGATATATTTCTCAGCAAAGTTTACAAGTAAAGATGATGAATCAGGTTATTAAGTCACTTGGTTCATCTCTCCCTTAGCCCCTCTTTCACTTCTTCCACATGCAGAATCATAGCCTCCCATCTCTTCTTTGTCCTTATTCATTTGTATCCTCAAGCATTTATATATATATTCAAGTGTACATATATTCAACATCTTTGTTCATCCTTGACCATTTGTGTCTAACTTCTAGACTTTTCATCATTGCATACATAATTACATCATGTGGTAAAAAAAAGGGTGTTACAAAAAGGTTTATCAAAAGCAATGCCGAGATTGTGAAAATTTTCATATGCCTATTAAAACAAGGTGTCTCATTTATATAGGATGATCAATCTCAATGTCCTTTGATACCTTGAAGACCGTTGTTGTGTATACTCCTTTATTGAGTCCTCTAGATAATTTACAAGAAGGATTTTTTATTGTACCTTTTAGGGTCTAAGTCAACTATTGGCATGGTGTTGATCTAGGAAGACAAATCAAAACAATAGCTTGTGATTTTTTATGTAAGCAAAGGAATAGTTGGTCCCAAATTATAATATTCCCATGCCGAGAGATTGACATTGGAAACAGTGCATGCTTTACAAAGAATTAAGCATTGCATGCTTCTTCAACGCATGCATGTTTTGGATGATTCCAACCCTATGCAACATATTTTAACTGAAAGCACAATCAGGGAAAACTATTCAAATTGGATCATCATACTCCATGAGTTTGATGTAGAGTTTTCCACCTTTAAATCCAAGAAGTCTTTAGCTTCTGCTAAGTTGATGTTTGAGTTCCTTAGAGGTAATGGGACCTTATTGTTGATGATTCCTTGATGAACAAAATTTTATTCCTCATTTTGTTGGCTAGTCCATGGTGTGGAAATTATGTTCTAGTGTATCTTCTAAATCATTTGTTCCCTTTTCACTTATATCATGATGAACATCGATGGATTCACCATCAAGATGAAATGTGTCTTATCATTGATGACACTTTGTATTTACATGGGGTAGATTTGATTTTTTGTCAATGCACTATGCATGGAAAATATTATTTTTTAAAAATGATTATCGTGATGGAGCATGTTGTGGCCATTATTCTAGGATGGTAACCACACAAAAAAATTACACGCAGGATACTCTTGGCCTGCCATCTTGAAAGAATGTATTTAGGTTGTCGAAGAGTACCATCCTTGTCAAATGCTTACCTAAAACATGTGCATCATTCCTGCTCTGCTTCATCCCCTAATTACTATTAGCTTCTTTTCCAAGTGGAGGGTTGATTTCATGATGTGTAAGCTATCCTTGGTAAATGATCATCATTACATTATAGTGTCCATCAACTACTTTACTAATTGGGTCAAAGGTATGCCTACCTTAATGAATGACATAATTACAAGAACACTTTTCTTATTCACTAATATTATTAGTTGGATTTTTGTACCTGAAAAATTGTCATAGATCACATATCTCATTTAAAAAATCACAAGATGACAAAATTGATCTTTAAGTTAGGTTTTATGCAAGATAAGTCTTCCCCTTACTATCATAAATCCAATGGTCCGTGTTAGAGAGGACCACAAATAAGAACAAAATCAAAGCATCTCATGCTTTTTTCCACTCTATGGACATACCGAATGTTAGTTAAGAATTCCACCAGATTTACTCCGTTCCATATTGTGCTTAGTGTCAATTATACCAATTGAATGTGAGATCCCTTCTTTGAAATTAGTTATCAAATTTTTCCCTCATACCTCAATCGAAGAAGAACAACTTCTATACTTGTAACAACTCGCAACTCGAAGAACATCGTCGAGATCTTACCATTGCCAAAGAGACTTATATATATGAAATGTGTTAAAGATCAATATGACAAAAGTGTTCATCCTCGAGTTTTTCGCAAAGGTTATTTTTTTTGGGTTACGAAACAGGTTACGATCATGATCATGATAAATTAGGGGCATCAAAATTTGAACCTATGTGGCATGAGCTTTTGATTGTGAGTAACGTGTTACAAAAGGGTGGATAGTATTTTTTGAATATCAAGGATCCCTTTAGATGAACCGAATTGAGTTTTATCTCAATGAATACTATTCATAAGTATTCATGCTTCACAACTCTTGTATAACATGTTGTAAACTGTTTTTTTTTTAAATTTATTACTTAGTTTTACTTTTAACATTGGTTAGGGTTGATTACTAACATGCACTCATTTTTTATTTCTAAATGACATCAAGTACACCTATATATGTAGGATTCACATAATATTTGGTCGTCACACTCAAAACATTGTTTCCATTGCTTGGGTGAATTTTTTCACCCTCCAACCTACTTGTGAGCTCAAGAGGTGTTTGTATCAGTTCTACAACCAACAATGTAGTTGAATATAGTGTTGCTATCCAACTTCTTATAGAAGATATTATCATCAACATTCGACACATCATAGTCAATTTGGTTTCAAAGTTAGTAGTGTCTCAATTAAATAATGTTTTTCAGGTTCGTGATGCAACTATTTTAAGAAAGTATTTAAGGATACATCTTCCTGAATGACACTTTCAATTTATCACTTATGTTCATGTTTCAAAATGATTCAATGTATTGGATGAATTTTTAGCTAATTATTTCATTGATTCACATATGTCAATTTGAGTTATTATCAAAAGCATGCATGTACCATAAAACATGAAAAATAAATGAACAAATCCTTTGACAACCATAAGTAAGAAGACCATAAACCGCGTGCACATGCGTGCGTGTGTGTAATGAAAAATATTCCATCATATTCATAGAAGAAATGATTATATAATGTTTATCTACACCGCCTAGGATATATAGCATCACATAATACATAGGAAAAAACATATCTAGCCCTAATAACAAAAACCACTAGCATGAGAGCTAATCCTTAGGTTTGTTGGCATGGACCTTGTAATAATCGGTCACTGCTATAGCTACTCACCGAGTCACCATACAAGTTGGATGAATAGGAAGGAACCCAATGACATGTCACTATAGGTGACATGGAACCTCCTCTATCTATGTCATATGGATCCCCATACTGAAGCACTTAAGGTTCCTTTACATGTTCCTTAAGGTGTCCCTTGCATCCTCATCCTGTGAATTAACCTCTAGACATTCCTCTTCTAGTGCTCAGTGATGGTTGGTGCCCATCCCCACTAGTCACTCTAAACCTATGTCTATTCCATTAAACTAGATACAATTAGTAACACTACATATAAAAAAAATGTTTCTTTTTTAACTTTTCACATAAAAAATACCCCCCCCACCAAAAAAAAAAACAAAAAAAAACAAGAACAATTTAAAATACCTCTGTGAAGATATAATTCTTACTAATGGGGACCCCTTGGGATCTTAGGGGAAATGCCAAATCATGGTCCTACCTACGATGTATACTCACATATGGGAAGTCATTGATCATGACGTGATTCTCTCCCCACCATTCAAATAAATCTAAGTTGAAGGTACTTATAGGTAAACCACCCACTAAGCAGGCCATTAGGTCACTCCATCGATACATCTTGGGTTGCCTAAGCCCAAATAATGTAGTCAAAAATCTATGGTTCATGGATCACACCCTCTCTAGAAAGAATGCACAAAGAATGGAAGCATAGAAATATTTATTTTACTTCCCCATCCTGCACAAGGTAAAATTCTCACTATTGAAACACTGTGGGATGGAGACACTCAAGTGCATAATACATTTGTGATTGAGAAGCCAGGTTTTTCATAGTCAAAGTTGACTCGAGTGATAGTGAATAAGAGGGTCCTTAGGGTCAAATTCTGAATCCTTTTTATGGGTACTTGATTGATTCCCCATTCACAATGTGCGGTGATGTACTCATTAATTATTAGTGTCTTAGGGCCCTTGTATCCTCCCTTCATAATCATTGGTTCTCCTTGTTGAATATTTAGCAATACTAAGATGGGGGGGGGAATAAGTATCAGACAAATTATACTCAATTTGAATTCAAACAATTATCTACAACAACTTTAAACTATCATCACATAATTAACCATAACATATTACCAATCATCATCAACAACACATAAGACAAAGCACATGAGACAATGATTTATAGTGGAAACCCAAACAGGGAGAAAACCATTTATGACATGCTTCACTAATCAAACTTCAATTTGTTACAATGTTTTGCAAGCTACAACTTACAATTTGTAGGCACCAACCTGCCAGGCACAAGCCTGTGAGGACACCAATCCTCTTGAGCACTAACTCAATTCTGCAAGCACCAACTTGTTGTCATGGTGAAGGAACCAACTTTCAATGTAAGCACTGACTTATACAACTTCAAGCATAACCAACAAACACCTATTTTCCAAGGACACTAGTACTTCCCAAGCACCACCCTACCACCCTACAAATACACACACATATACATATACATATACATATACATATACATATACATATACATACACACACACACACACAAATATGTATGTATATATATAGATATATATATAAGAGCACCTGAGTGGGCCTAATGGTTAAGAACATGTGTTATATCTGTGGAGGTCATAGGATCAAAACCGGTGGGGGTTAGGGTTGCTCATTGGCATGCTGTGACAAGGATCGAAGGGTAGGCGACCCCTAGGATAGAGGCTCACCCTGGTGGGATTCAAGACGTCTCAACACCTACTGAGTCACAAGTTATTGGTATATCTGATTTGTGGGATGTTGGATATACCCTTGGGAGATTGTGGTTCCATGGTAAAAAAAGAATCTCTCTCTCTCTCTCTCTCTCTCTCTCTCTCTCTCTCTCTCTCTATATATATATATATATATATATATATATATATACTTACTTTTGATTTGGCTCAAATATTCAGTCTGTACACTATACTTTCAGCCATAAATTTATGAACACGAGATCTCCTCTTCATACAGACTGTAAATCTGTAGATCACACAATACCCATCTCTTTTTGCATCTGAATACTTTATGTAACTGATACTTTGTTTTACAAAGAGTTGCTTCTTTGTACATACTATCAAACCGTCTTTCAAAATAGAAGTATTTCATATTTTTGTAGAATTTCAAACCACAATATTTTTTATATCTTATAGCATTTCATAGATAATTCATTGGACCATAATTAACAAATTCACATGTTTTCTTCTCTGTGTTTTAAGGCACAGGATGTCAAAACTTTACACAATATCATTGTATTACATGATCTTGGATTTATTTAATAAAATGATATTTCTTCCCATTGATCACCTGTGATTTCAAATATATATGTCCTTCGATCTCAATGTTTAATGAGGAGAAAACATGACTGTGATATCCATAGTCTAAATAATATTCTACCCAAACCAAATGCCAACAATCTTTATCAAACCTCTGAGATTTGAATCATGGCTGCAATACACCTGCAATCAATAGAAAAGGACTATACCCACACAAAATAAATCGATTACCCATAAATTAATTAGAGATTTTCCTTCTTATATTCTATGATATTCAGGGAGTCATCGTGTATCAAGAGTGTCTTTCATTTCATTGTTTTTGCATTTCCATTCACTAAACTTTTTCGATAAAAAAACGCCTATCCTCTATTCTTCTTTGACAACCACAATTCTAATTTCTTTCAAAGATCCACAAGATACACAACTTCATCAAGTCAATTCATTATTTATAAATTTGATGTTGGCCCAATGTGGACCCATCAATGTATCATTCTTATCCTCATTTTAGGGTCGACTATCCCTTCGGGGTTGTTTGTGAACTCATTTAATTAAATAAACTGTCGACTACTATAATTAATTCAATGCATGAAATACGGTTCTTGTGAGACCATCGTGGTTACCATTAAGCGTTAGCTGAGATTTGGCTTATTTGGTATCATACTTTGCACAAAAAATGCATGGCATTATATATTTTTACATTTTCCCTCCAATGTAAGAATAACTTAAAAATTTGAATACAATTGATCTGGATCCATCGTGGAAACTAAGGAGGATAATTGCAATTGCAAGGTAGACCCATGGTTTGATATATTCACAAGACAATCTTGTGACTGGAAACATGAGATTGGGTTCATAGCACTGACTCATCCTTCTACTTCTGCGTTCTAACCAAATCTTTGATTATGGATTTAGGGGTAGATGACAGAGCATATGGCTATAATACTAGGAAGAAATCCATCTTAGCATGATGCCAGAACAAACCAATATTCCACATTTCTCTACCAACAAGCAAAATGCCAAAAATGCACTATCTAGAATTTTGGTAGTTAAACATATTCTGTTTGTACGAGGGTATTTACATGAAATCCTGTAGCCAAAATATCACTTTCAAGAATTGCGGTAGCTAAAGCGTTCTATTTGTATGGGGACAGTTACAGGAAATCCTGTAGCCAATTTTTGTAGCATGCAATGCTGAGATTTCATAGTGCTAATCAACCCTCAGAACATAATCAACCCATAATCATCTTGCATGAACCTTGACTATCCTGACATTAATGACACAATCTTGACATAAATGACAACACTCCAACAATCTCCCCCTTTGTCATTGATGGAAACACTACCACTTCAATTTTGTTGCATCTTTTCTATATTCTTTTGTTCTCCCCCTTTGACATTAATGAAAACGGATTTATTCCCCTGGACTCATGCTTCTCTTTCTTCTTCTATTGTTCCCCCTATCTGAAAGCTTATCTTTTGCCAATTCCTTTGACTACTCCTACGCTTTGCTATGTTCCCACAACTTCCATCATTGATGAATTTTGAGCAAATTAATGAGGAGTGGGAATTACTCCCAATTTATGTCTAAGATACTCAAAGGTATCCCTGGGAAGAGGCTTTGTGAATATGTCTACAATGTCCTCCTTGGTGACAACATATTCCAACTTGACATTGTTCTCAATGACTTGTTCTCTCAAAAAATGATATTTGATAGGGATATCCTTTGTCTTGGAGTGCATTACAGGATTCTTGTAAATGCTATGGTTAATTATGTGATGACAGTTTAAAGTTGTTGTAGCTAGTTGTTTGAAGTGAAATTGAGTATAATCTGTCCAGTACTGATTTACCCCTCCCCTCTTAGTATTGCTAAATATTCCAACAATTGGTATCAGAGCGTCATGTCTCAAGTGTGAAACTCACTCAGGTAACATTGAGCGGGATATTGTCGGCATTTGCATCCAACGTTCCTCTTGAGTATCGTGACATGGGTTAACCCCCTCTTGTGGATCCTAACTTTAGCGATTGAGCGAAGATTAACACCTGCAGGTTTTGGTCTAATGACAATTGTGCTCCAACACTCCTTGTCGAGATAACCTTATCAAGAAATATTTGTCCTCAACATCTAAGTGAAGAATCTCATGGTCAACACAAAATACCTTCTCATCAGGATTCCAATACTCAACCAACTATTATAATAATGCACCCTACTTTCTCATTTTGGCACTATGAAAGCATTTTAGAAGCCCACAATATCGCAAGGCATCTAGTACATGATATACTCTTTGATTAGTTGAACCAACATATTCATGGTCCCTCTCCTTACATTATATCATGATGTATGGCCCTACAAAATTGTAGACAAATTTGGGTTAGTTTCCAAGTCAATTTATTTTTACAACATTTTGGGGATGGACGAGACTATTTCCTTTAACAGTTATGGCTTCTCATGGGTTCTGTATACAAAAACCATGAGAAAGGATACATTCTTGTGGATTTTGAGTGCCAAACCTGTAGTTGTGCAATTGGGATCCAAACGAGGTTCGACACTCCCCTAAAATCCAACAAAATTGAAAAATGAAACAATGGAAATGTGGAGGAGGATGAGAGTACCTACTTGGCATTGTCAAATCAAAAATATGTTAGTTGAATATCCCACAATCCAAGCTCAATTATTTTTTGAGAAAGTGTTTCTTAACAATTCACTAAGTTACTATTTTTTGAGAAAGTATTTCTTAACAATTCTATTTTTACTATTTCAAACTATTTTTTGACCCACCTTCACAATTTTATCCATTGAAACTATGTTTTCAAACCTCTTTTTTTAATACAGAAATAACAATGGTTACATTTCATTTTTGGATCTAGAATTGATTTTGATTTTCTAGTGTTTTATATTAAGTATTTTTGATCATGTGTAGGAGATTAGATTAATTTCTTCACATTATTTTTTGACCCTTCTCAGGTAAATTGATTCAAAACTGGCATAGGGTGATAGATTTCCGTACTATGCATTGCAAATGTAACCTACATCCTCTCTGCTTCTCCACAATTTTTTTTGATAGTTCCTACCCAACATGGGATACCCTAGTTAGAACCTACATTATGCCTGCACGTCTAAGAACTTGATTAATCCCCTCATGTATTTGAGTTTGATCTATTCATGTTTCTTGCTCATATTTTTCTAGATATTACTTGTGGGGTTCCTTTCATTTCATCATTTTACGTTAGCTTGTGTTTTTAATTGCTTCTAGAATACATAATAGTGACTCATTGTTGTTTTCTCCCTTATGCTTATGGCTATTGTGTTCATCTTTTCTACTTTCCATTGGATTTAGTAGCTCTTTTTTTGACCAATTATCCTTGGAGGTGATCCATTTATGAGTATATACAACTAGCCTAGCCCATTTTTTGCATTTAGTTTTTCTCAAAATTATCTCATGCACTTGAAATGTAGTCACATGCCTTTGTGATAATCATTCCCTCCATTGTACCATAACATATGTTTTTCTTATTCTTATTGGTAGGAAGATGAGAAATATTAAAACAATAAAAAACTTAAAAATAAGGAGTCTCATGAGAAATAAAAAACATAAAAAGATGAGAAATATTCACATAAGGAGTCTCATACTTTTTCATGGTTTAGAATGAAGACCTTGGGCTAAGATGATATCATTAGTGGATGTTTCCATCCAAGTTCCACATAAATGTACCACTATATGATGAGCATCTTGGAATATCAATTGGTGTATTTCCTAATTCCTGGCATTTTTTGATGTACATTGAGACATAAATCCACTTTGAATGTGCTTCTGGTTACACTATTTTTGGTAGAGATCCATTGTGTATTCTTTATGGTCATGTTGTTTTACTTTCATACCTCATGGATCTGCAATGTATTTTGTTTGGCGGACATGGTCATTTCACAACTGAGCATGGGTATGCCCACCTCATTGAAGGTTTATATCTAATATTTTGGTTTCTATTTGTAGGTGTTTTTGAATCCATGGTCTATGAAACTTCACCTTATCCCCCTCATTAATATAATATTTCTAAATTCTTCACAATTTTTTTTGATAAGTGTTATCGTTGCCTTGCGACAGATCAAATATAAGTAGTAACATGTTAATTAAAAATATTACCTTTACATGTCTGCACCAACAAATCCGAGATATTGTTCTTTGATCTCGAGTCATGTTATTATTTATAATTTCTAGTAGTCTAACCTTTACATGTCTGCACCAATAAATCCGAGATATTGTTCTTTGATCTCGAGTTGGGTTATTATTTATAATTTCTAGCAATCTAAAGGATTATTACTGTTCATTTACCTTTGACTGTGATATTCCCAGATCTTTTGTTGTTGTTTCCATACTTCGTATTAGATCACTATTTAATGAAAAATATTAATATCAGGATCTCTTATTAACTTCATATACATTGGTCTATTTTGTTAAGGTCCATAAATAACATTATTATTTATGTGAGAAGTACTTTATTAGGACCATAACTAAATAATAATTAATATGGTTTGTTTTTATATTAATATTATTCTTAAATTCCTTTTGACTTGGTGATGGTTTGTCCTACGACGGGTGTCGTGGCTTACTAGCAAGTTAGCTAACAAAATATTATACATATGTAGGTCATGAAGAGGGGGGGGGTGGTTGGATTTCTCCTCCCTAGTGATGGCTCAAATTAAACGAGGATATGGTAAACAATTCCCTTGTGATCGTTTCAAAATTAAAACTATGGAAAAGAGGGTTTCATTACAATAAATCATCATTCAACTACTACATTGAATTTGGTAGCATCGAATTGGCTAGCATCCGGGCTGAGAGGTGGGAGTGCATGATCCTTTTCCTCCACCTGTACATGTACAATCTGTTCATTAAATGAATTGTACTCATCCTTGGTCAAGGAATAGATGCGAGGGTTTTTCGAGAGCATTCCAATTCATTTGTGCATTTTCCCCTTGCGAGTGAGGCCTTGCCTCCTCCTAAGGATTTATGAAGCTTGACTCCTTTTCTATCAGAGTTAATGGTGAAGGTTTAATCCTCTATTTGGTTTACAAGGTATGGGTGTCAAATAGTATTGCTACGAGTATATATATTTCAAAAGAGACTCCGAGTTGGTATCTGGATAACTCTGTGTTTCTAGATTTGTTATGCCCAGGGTTTATATGGTATGAACAACAACCTTGCCTCATTGTTCTCCAACACAAGTAACATAATAATAGTGTATTATTTAAAATTTGCTTGGGTTTATATTTGTCATTTGTTCTCATATACTGATTTCAAGGTTACAATTGTGTGTGTTACAGGTGATGTACACAGTGGACCATGTCTCTTCTTGTTGGTTTGGATAAAGAGGTCGTATTATTGGTAAGCCCAAACTCGATCATGGCCCAAACCCTCCAAGATGGAAGGACTGTTCTTACATATTTATTCTTCTTGCAATGGTATGTCTCCTTTCAAGAGATTTCAGTCTGAGATTGGTTATGAGAGCTCTACTCTAGTTAAGTAGTGTTTACTTGCTGGTATTTTATACATCTTACACTTACACAAAGTATACTGAGGAAATACGCCCTTGATGCTGAGGATGTTAACTTAATTCTTGTAGGTTGTATTTGTTATTTATAATAGGGTTTTTAAAATGTTATAATGAAGACTCTATTTGTTTCATAGCTTTTAATGTAAAACAATGGGGTTCGAAACCCAGGAGTTCGAGTCTCCTTGATTTTGTTACTTGGTTAATACAACAACCTCATACACTCATCCTTAAATTTGTAATGCTTTTGTTTTCAAACTTATGGATTGAATTTATACATTTTATGTTTAACACTGAAATGTTCATATGATTGTAAGACCCTGTGGCTTAGCTTGGGAAAAAGTTGTTATATATCGTTACTCTGTTTTAAATGCATGTACTTATTTAAACTCTTCAGGGGTTGTTCCTAAGGGTTTTGACCCTGATACAATTATATAAATATACATATATTTACATACAGAGTCAAATGGATTTACTTATACATTTTATGTTTCGTGGATCTTGAAAGGCCAATACGCTGAAAGGCTTGAAACATATCTAGTGGATATGCCGAAAGGCTTGAACCCCTATCCATTATATTTCTTGATTTGATATGCTTGGTTACTTGTAGGCTCTGTGCCTTTATTGGTTTAATCTCTTAAATATCTAAGTGCATGCATTATGTTGGAATATTCGCACCATCATTTTTGTATTTTGCATGCTGCATGCATCCGCTCATCATGTTGGTAGTCCTCCTAGCACCTAGAGCTCACTTTCAACTCCCCATAGCCCATCTTCAACCCCCATTTGGCCTCCTACCTACCTGATGTGCCCTCCTTGACTGTTCTGCATGGCCTTTCCTCACCTACCACTAGTTATGTCTCAGTTAGGGCGCCTTATCTCACCCACCAGGAGTTATCATTCAGTTGATTGAGTAGTTCTTCCACTGATTGCTTATAGCTTCTAGTTAGCTAGTTATGGAGTTCCACTTGACTATTTGACAGCCTCATGCGCCCCCCTTGGAGTCTCCATTCCCTGATTTATGCCTAGATGGTTCTGTTAGACTCAGTTGGACACATTTGACTGAATCTTACCATTTATGACTGATACTACTAACTAGATGATGTCTCCATTGTTATCCAAGCTAGACTTTGAGCTCTGATTCGAATGCCTTACTTGGCTAATTCGAATCCTATATGATTCTACATCATAGTTTATTGTATCACATTCTTTACATTCATTATTCCACATAGTGCCAGCTTACAACTGATGTATGATACTATTGTTCTACATTTTCTGTGTTTAAGAGTGATTATTGAGTGCTGTTAAGTTTTCGATAATTTCATTCCATTATCATTCAGGATCACTAAGAGAATAACATGTACAACATATCAATCATAAACACAAAAGAAATCACACAAGAGACATAGAGTTTCACCGAGGAAAACCAAGAAGGTGAAAAACCCCGCAACTTCCTCAGAGATATAATAAACCCAAGTACAAGATCACAATGATCAAACCCAATAAGATATCTCTAGTAGATGCTCCTCCTCCTCCACATGTGTGCCACTTTCTCTCTTAGCTATGCGAGCTTGAGAAGTGAGTGAATGAATAGAATGAGGGACACACCCCTCTTATTTATACTTGACTTGACCTGTCAATTAATTCACTGGGGCTGACTTTCTACTCAAGTCTAATAACCCAACCACATGACCTAATCAGGGCTGACCCCTTACTGGTGGTCTAATAACCCATCAATACAAATGATGACACTTGTCGATGCACATGATGACACTTACAAATACAAATGACGCCACTTCCAAATAGAGGAATGTAAAAGCTCTAATGGATATACAATAAAGTGCAAATGTAATACATAGAAGAATATCTTCCGAAGTTACAAATACATCAACACTCCCTCTTAACTAGGAAGGTATTCTTTCGTCACAAGTCATCAATACATATTGGCGCAAGTCTTCAATTCTGGAGCTGGATCATCATCTCTGGATCACGGAGCATTATCATCATCACTGCTGTTGTACTTGACATCTCGATCACTGGGCTATCTCTGAATTCTGCTCGTCATAGGAAGTTCTATAGAGCCAACCCTTTTTCATGCTGGATATAGGCCCACCACCTGTAGGTATTCATCATCACTAGCCATACTGTGGATCCCAGGACTTATTACGTGTGTCAACAAAACCTCAAAAGAGCATCCTAGAACTGATTATGAGCTTACTGCTCAACCTATCGGATCTCCCAAGATCTTTTACATGTTGAATCCACACACCACAAAACCTTTAAAGAGCATCTTGCATCCTGCAAGTACTCTAAAGAGCATCCCAGGACTGATTACGATCTTACTGCTCAACCTATCGGATCTCTAGGGATAATTACATGTGGTTAGGAAAAACCTTTAAAGATTGTCTTGCATCCTGCAAGTACTCTAAAGAGCATCCCAGGACTGATTATGAGCTTACTGCTCAACCTCCTGGATCTCTAGGGATGATTATATGCCTCTAGTAGCAAAACCTCGAAAGAGCATCCCAGGACTTATTTGCGAGCTCACTTCTCAACTTGTCTGGATCTCTATATCCCAGGCTATTACGAGCACACTGCTCCACCTGTCCGGATCTTGAGGATATTTTCTATGCTACCTGCACAACCTATCCACGGACACGAAGTATCAACCTGATACTCATCATACATCATCCTGATGTACATGATCATCTTGATCATCATCACTGCATCGTCCTGATGCATATCATCTGGAGCAACATCCTGAAGCTCGTCATCCATGATCATCCTGATCATATAATGCATCCACTTGATGCATACCAAGTATCTACCTAATACATAAATACATGATCCACCTGATCATACCAAGCATCCAACATGATGCATATACAAATACATGATCCAACTGATCAAAGCATCCACCCGATGCATATACAAAGTAGTAACTGGAGCATCATCCTGATGCTCATCACACAATGCTTACCTTCACAGCCATGGGAAGGATCCTCCTCTCACCATGCTTGGAATGGCTCCTGCAAATGTGTTCATCACTTCTTCCTCAAAGTATCTTCAATCGGAATAACACCAAGCCTCTCTCTGAAGTACTCAAACTTCACTCTCGCTAGTGGTTTCGTCAACATGTCTGCAACCTGCTCATCTGTCACAACATACAGGAGCTTCACTACTCCTCTCTGCACCATATTCCTGATATAGTGACATTTGATCTCTATATGCTTCGACCTATTGTGGAACACCGGGTTCTTAGACAGCTTCACACAACTCTGGTTGTCACAAAATATACAAGTAGCATCCAACGGAAGATCAAATAACTCAGACAGTAGCTTCCGGAGCCATACTGCCTCACAACTAGCCAAACAAGCTGCAACATACTCTGCTTTGGCTATACTCAGTGCTACGCAGGACTGCTTCCCGCTAAACCAAGAGATCACACCTAATCCCATACTGAAGTAGCACCTAGAAGTGCTCTTCCTATCTGCAACACTGCCTGCCCAAATCAACATAACCCTCCTGGTTAAACTTTTGATTCGCATCATACTTGATCCCATAATCAGCTGTACCCTTCAGGTACCTCAGAATATGCTTTACAGAAACTAGGTGAACACCTCTGGGATCCGTTAGGAACTGGATCAATGTGTTCACCGCAAAGCAAATATCTGGTCTCGTATTCGTCAGGTACATCAAGGACCCAATCATCTGATGATACATCGTGACATCAACCCGCTCAGATGAAGCATTACACAGAAGCTTCAGGTTCGATGCCATAGGTGTGGCCATGGCCTTGCAGTCCATCATCCTGAACCTCTTCAGGAATCTCTACTGCATACTTCCCTTGTCCAAGGAAGATTCCATTTGCACTTTGCCACACCTCCATGCCTAGAAATTAGTGCATCATCCCCAAGTCCTTCATCTTGAACTCGGAAGCAAGCTTCCTCTTTGTATCGGCAATCAATCTATCCTCACCTGTAACAAACAGGTCATTCACATACAAGAGTAGTATCACTAGATTTCCTTCCTCAACCTTGTAGTAAAGGTTGGAATCCGCTTTACTCTTGGTAAAGCCCAAAATGGATAGAAAACTGTCCATCCTACCATACCAAGTCTTAGGAGCTTGCTTCAAGCCATACAAGGCTTTCTTCAATCGGCAAACATATGACTCTCTGTCATGTGTCTCAAAACCAAGTGGCTACTCCACATACACTTCCTCTTCGACTACACCATTCAAGAAAGCTGTCTTGACATCCATCTGGTGTATCTTCCACTTCATCACTGCATCCAGAGCAAGTACTATTCTGATGGAAGTGTATCTGGCTACAGGAGCAAAAATTTCTTCATAATCTGTTCCCTCTTTCTGAGAGAAGCCACGAGCTACAAACCTTGCCTTGTATTTCTCTATGCTACCATCTGCAACATGCTTGATCTTATAGATCCACTTGGAAGTCACAACAGACTTCCCTTCAGGTCTTGGAACCACATCCCAAACATCATTCTTCATGATCGATTGATATTCCTCGACCATGGCATCCTTCCATTCTTTCTTTTCCGTTGCCTCTTCATAACTGGAAGGTTCTTTGTTCATAATATCATAGAGTAAGGCAACATAACTGGTATGTGATCTTGTCCTCTTCCTTTCTCTGTGTTCTTCTTCAGGAATACCATATCTTTCTGCATCTTGAATGAGCTCTCTAGCCCATGGAGGTTTCCTCTTGTGAGAGTTCTTCTCACGGGGTGGATCTATAGGTTCTTATGGATCTTCAATTTCACGAGTTGCTTTTGGAATTGCTTCATTCATAGTGGTGTCTTGAAATATGGATTCCTTTGGTTCTTCATGATCTTCAACATGTGTCTTCCTTGATTTTATGTATGCTGAGTCTTCATCAAATGTTACATCCCTGCTTATGTCAATCTTCTTGAACCCTGGAAAGTATATTCTTTAAGCCTTCGAGTTTTCACTGTAACCCACAAAGATTCCCTTCTTTCCTGAAGGATCTAGATTTGTCCTCTTTTCTTTTGGAATGTATGTGTATACTGGACAACCAAATATTCTGAGATGGCTTACTTCTGGTTTCTTACCAGAGAAAAATTCTTCTGGTGTCTTATTGTCAAGTATCTTGTGGGGTGTTCTATTCTGAACATATACAGCTGTCCTAGCTACTTTTTCCCATAGATGCATAGGAAGATCTTGGTCATGAAGCATTGCCCGTGCTGCTTCCATGATAGTTCTATTCTTCCTTTTTGCAACTCCATTTTGTTGTGGATTGTAAGGAGCAGTCAAATCCCTCTTAATCCACGAATCACTACATAACTTCTTGAAATCACCTGAAGTGAATTCTCCACCATTGTCAGATCTGAAAGTCTTAATCTTATTATTTGTTTGATTTTCCATCAAGGCTTTGAATTCCTTGAACTTATCAAACACTTCATCTTTATTCTTTAAGAAATAAACCCAAGTCTTCCTAGAGAAATCATCAATGAAAGAAACATAGTATACATACCCACTCAGAGAACTGGATGACATTGGTCCGCATACATCGGAGTGGATAATCTCCAAAATTACTTTTGCTTTGCTTTCACTGCTTGGAAATTCCTTCTTTGTGTTCTTTGCTTTTGCACATCCTTTGCAAACACCTTCATGCTTTGACTGGATTTCAGGAAGACCTTCTACAACTTTGCTTGCAATTGGTAGTGCTCTATAGTGCATATGTGCAAGCCTTTTATGCCAAAGTTCACTTGGCTCCATGGACTCATGTACCATGGCATGTTCAGGTTGTCCCTTCAATTTGTACAATCCTCCCTCTTTCTCTCCAATCACTACTGCATCATCCATGGTCTTACCCTTTGGCCACATGAGTACTTGGCCATCTACAAATAAAACTCTAATTCCTTTTGCATCCAAAGATGATATGGATAGGAGATTCTTCTTGAGCCCAGGTACATATAGAACATATTTCATCTTCAAAGAATTCCCAGAGTCTAGTTTATAGGAGGCGTCACCACTTCCTTTGATAGGATATTGGTAGTCATCTCCAAGTTTCACCTTATGGGGTGAATCATGTTCAGATAGGTCTACAAAAGATTCTTTAAACCTAGTCATGTGTTTAGAAGCCCCACTATCAATGAGCCAATCATTACATCCATGAGAGATAGTACCTTTGAGAGCAGAGATTAGAACATATTCATCTTCACTTGATGAATCATCACTTTATGCTCTAGCCTTCTTCTTGGGAGGTTCATCATCCTCAGCAGCATGAGCATGATATCTCTTCTTGCTGCCCTTTTGCTTCTTGTTGTAGTGATTGTTCCTTTTGTTCTTCGGACATTCTGAAGCATTGTCCCAACTCATCACAAGTGAAGCATCGAATATGAGAGTGATCTTTCTTCTTATGATGGAAATGAGAATGATTCTTATTATGAGATTTCTCCCTCTTGAACTTGCTTCCCTTGGTGTGAGCTGTAAGAGCTTGATCTTCATTCCCCATCTTCTCTTCTCGAGATACTATCCGAGCTTCTTCCTGTGAGCATTCTTCCCACAGTCTACTGAAAGAGATAAGTTTCTTCCTAGCACAAATTCCTTGGATGAAGGTTTCCCATGACCTAGGAAGGCCATTAAGAGTGGTCATTATCACTTCTCCATTCTCTATATCTTCTCCCATAGCTTCAAGTTGTTCTTTTATCTGGGAGACCCTTGAGAAATAAGACTGCATAGTATCCGCATTCTGGATCTTGACATTCTTCAATTGATTCCTCAAGGTCATCTTCCAATTTATGTTCTTTCCTTCAAACAACTTGGTCAAAGAGTCAAACATCTCCTTAGGTGTCTTTAGGGAAGACACATGGGGAATGAGATGGCCCTTGATAGAATCAGTAATGATTCTCTTGGATTTGACCAAGTTCTTCTTATGTAAGACCTTAGCCTCATCTCCCTCTGGAACTGGAACTTCTTCCTTTATGTAGTTGTCCAACTCATTTTCTTCTAGGATTAACCCAATCCTATACTTCCAGGCTCGAAATTTATCAGCTCCTTCAAGCTTATCCTCAAGCTTGGTGTGGTAAAAATTTTTAAAGAGTACTTCAAATGGAAATAGAAAGGTTTTCGTCTTACCACTTGATTTGTTGAAAACCGGATTTGGAGCTAAATTAGGGTTTGTCAGAGAAACCCTAAAAATTCAAAATTTGAATTTCAAGATTCTGCAAGGATAGAAATATGTGCCTTGATGAGCTGATCAAGCTGGTATACTCAGAATTTGAATTCTGTAAATTTTCACCCCTCAAAAATGCTTTTCAATCTCCCGGATTCACTAGGGAGGACCCTGAATTAGGATTTGAGTTTCCTTGAGCTTCACCCAACCAAAAAGTTTGGTCCAAAGCTTAAAATTCAATTTTTCCAAGGAGCTTCCAGCTATGGTCTCAGATTTTAGAAATTCCACCTTTTGTGGAAATCCTAATTTTTAGGTCAAAAACTGAAACAGCTCAGAATTGAATTCTGTCTCGACAGAAAGATGTGCCCTTCCAAGGAGAGTCAATCTAGCCTCCTGACTTTGATGATCCGTGGAGAGAAACCCAAAAATTAAGAATCCTTAGCTTCCGCATCTGCACAGTGCCTTCTTCTTAGGTTAGCTCTGATACCATGTTAAGTTTTCGATAATTTCATTCCATTATCATTCAGGACCACTAAGAGAATAACATGTACAGCATATCAATAATAAACACAAAAGCAATCACACAAGAGACACGGAGTTTCACCGAGGAAAACCAAGAAGGTGAAAAACCCCGCAACTTTCTCAGAGATAGAATACACCCAAGTACAAGATCACAATGATCAAACCCAATAAGATGTCTCTAGCAGATGCTCCTCCTCCTCCACATGTGCGCCACTTTCTCTCTTAGCTATGCAAGCTTGAGAAGTGAGTGAATGAATAGAATGAGGGACACACCCCTCTTATTTATACTTGACTTGACCTGCCAATTAATTCACTGGGGCCGACTTGCTACTCAAGTCTAATAACCCAACCACATGACCTAATCAGGGAAGACCCCTTACTGGTGGTCTAATAACCCATCAATACAAATGACGACACTTGTCGACGCACATGATGACATATACAAATACAAATGATGACACTTCCAAATAGAGGAATGTAACATCTCTAATGGATATACAATAAAGTACAAATGTAATACATAGAAGAATATCTTCCGAAGTTACAAATACATCAACAAGTGCATTCTTCTCTTCTTCTTTGCAACATACTTGAGAGTTTGATTGTGAGTTTGTCACAGTTGCTAGATCCCTTGCAGGTTATCACACATAATACATTGGGTAGGTCGTGAGGCTTAATCCCTTTATCAAATAAAATTCTGGTTCCATTGGTTAATTATTTATATATCATTTAACTTTTCCTGGATCAAGTTTCGGTTCCTGGCCCATTTGTTATCTTATTATACTATGCAATGTTTCTCAAACTAAGGTTAGATTAATAACATGCTTTAGTTTATCTTATTTATGATATTGTTTGGTTTCAATATTGTTATACTTGGTTTGAAAAAGAAATATTGTTAATCTTCATTTATAATGTTCAACATTTTATATTATATAAATTAAATACTTAACTATTAACGGTTTATTAATATATTAACGGTTTAAGAGCTCTGGTTGGATTCTGGCTGAATCATCTTCCATTAATATATTTATTGAGTGAGTTTTTTCACTCGTGTTTGAAAACCCATGATATAAATATATTAATAATTATTTAATATAATAGATTATTTTCTTTATCTTGCTTATATTTCCTTCTTGTGAAAACAATATTAACCATGAAAAATATATTAAAGAGGTTGGGATTTAATTCTCAACCAGTATTATAAATAAATAAATGAATTATAACATTATAACGTGATAACCAGGAATATCATTTGTTTTAAGAATAAAAACCCTAATATATCTAAAGCAAGAACCAAATAAACTTTAATTAAAATAAATAGTTAATAGTAAACAAACAATCAATAGAGAAAATATTCTTTCAAATAAACTATCGACCCTTAGAAAATATCTTTCCATGATTTTTATTAAAATAGTTTCATAAATAGATCATAACAATATTTCTATTCATAGGGAATAATTATAGAAATCTTATCAGTAATCTAAGAAAGAAGAACAACATAAATCATTCACTTCATCTTAATATAATATTAATGAATTTAACCACAACAAAAATATATGAATAATAAGGATATGTAAACTTATCAGACTTTAAAGCTTATAACTACTTGAGTGACTTTCACTTTCCTCCCATCCATAGATCTTGAACAATTCTGTTGTCCATTCCACAAGTCACCCCCGAGCTAGACCAAGCACACTAGAAAAGAGTAACTAGGGAATTCGTTCTCTATCTTTTTACTACCGCAGAGTAGTCATAGGGTTTTTTTCTAGCTCTGTGTAAACCCCGTAATTATCCCCCCCTTTACCGCAGTCCTTCAAGGACTAACCATATTATTTTCATGGTTATTGAGATTTCAAAGATCTACAAACGAACCCTCCAGTGAAATAGGAACCATTACCCCTGTAATGTTGTCTCTTTGCAAACTTTATTTTTTGGAGAAGGGATCTGCTTTATATTCAGGAAGATCTCTCTTCATTAGGAAAAATGCGTCTCTTTTTCTCTTTTCTCTTTCTTCTATATCTTCTTTATCTTCAAGAAGTAGTTAGGGTTCACTTTTCTCAATTTCTTTTTATTTCTAATATATTAATGAGTATTTTTCCTCACATTGTTCTAAATGCATCACTTTCTCTTTTATGTATTAATTAAAAAGTCATTTCCCTCCTAGTGTGCTTGGTCCCACTTTTAAGTGGTTGTCCCTCAAGAAGTTAGAAGCATAAAGTAAGATATTAATTTTATCTATTATACTTTGATACTCCAGAGTTTCTCAACTCAACATCAAATCAAAACATTTAAATAACAATATGCTTGATGCTCCATAGTTTCTCAACTCAACATCAATTCAAAAAAATTCCAAGTCTTTAAAACTTTATTTGCAAGGGGTACAAAACTTGGGATATTACACTCAACATCCTCTATTCATAATGCATTTCAACCATCAAATCCTCTTTTAACATAATAAATTATGGGAGCATCAATTATATGGATTACACTCTCAATCTATGATACGTGGATATTTGACACTCCTCATCACAATTAGTTAAAAATAAGAAGATCAAATGGTTAATTTTGAGTTTTCACTCTTTTTTATCACCAGACTAGAATTTTCCTTTAGGAGCAACATGAGCCTCATAGTTCTTGTTAAGGAAACCATGCCTAGCCATGCTTTCTCAATAATGAAATAATGACTACATCTTAAATCTCCATAAAAGGAAATAAATCTTGAGAATAAAAAATCAACTAGTGAAATTTGTGCATGGAATACATGAACATATGACATGCATTTAATCCAAACTTTGGGAATAATATCACCATCATAACCTACAAATAGAATATCCAAGGATGATATAAATATATAGATAAAATTATTTAAAGTGTCTAAACTCTAGAGAAATTGAGAGTAACCTGGTGAGGACAACCTCTAGTCCATGTTTCCATTTTTTATAAGGAACTATTAGTTGGTTTCTTTGGCAATGTTGTGGAATCATGTGGATATTAAAGAGATATTAGTTGGCTTCTCCACTATAGTAAGGTGCAATATTGCCATTAGAAAAGGATCAATATGTGTGGCTAAGGATAGGAGGATCCAAACTCTGGTGAAGGGAATGCTACTTCAAGATTAAGGTATATAAGTTGTAACATTTATTGAATTCTCATGTTTCTTGTATACTCCAAATATCTTAAGCTTTATCAATAAATATTTAAACTTAGTGAAAAAAATATTCTATTATATCAAAATGACTTGGATTAGATTGATGAGCTCATTCTCCTATTGATAACCTATCATCTCATCCTGCTTCCCAAAGAGTCCTTCCAAATTGGTACATAGTTCATTAGGATTTTTTGAAGCTTCTAGGTGATGTAGTAGTTTAGGACAAACTGAAATACAAATCAGCCCAAAGTCTTCATCGATTCGGTTGAACCATTTTTCCTTGTTCACCAACAAATTTGGCTCACTTTCTATTCCCATTAAGATCTTGTAGAGGCCTTTGTAGCACAATACAATCACAATATTTCCCTTCCATTCAAAGTAATTTAATGGGGTAAGAATTAGATGGGGAGAAAGATCCATTCAAGTTGATTAGCTTTGATCTTTTTCTTCACCTACAAAACTATGAAATAATTTCTTTAGAATCCCCAAGGATCTAAAACCATGTAATATTTTGGATAAATGGAACTATAAGATAAATGAAATAACAATATAGTTAGAAATATATAGAATATAAATAATTATCCAAAAAAGTAATATTTATTAACAATGAATGCTATAAGAGAGTACATGAATGAGCTCATGATCAATTAGGCACATGCCTTCATATATATGCATCCTAGCTTAGGATTAACTACATGCACAAGCTTAATGTTAGTAAAAACCTTAGTAATTACCCATAAATTATAAAGTGTGATTTCCTAAGGAATAAATAATGATCATACAATAGCTAATGTGGTGTAACTAGGCTTAGGATACTCCAGTGAGGTGCCTTTGTAGCTATGATTAGACAAGTGTTCCCTCCTTGGAGAGTAAACTTGCCATGTATGAGTGGCTAGGGTTGACGAACCATAGAACTACCTCATGAAGTATTTAACTCAGTTATGGATGTGAAATTGAAGACTAATTAGACTAACTTATCCAATTATGTAGTAACCAAGTTAAAAATAGCCATCTAGGGTGTATTAGTTAGTTAATTGATCCTTCATTGCTAATTTAAGTGCACAAAACCAAAGAAAAGGGAGGAAAATAATGCAAGAATGCCTTTAATCCATAAAAAATAAAGAACCAAGAAGATATTAACCCTCACTAAATGTTGGGGGTGTATTTATCCCTAATCTCTAGGTATTTGGCAAGGAGGAGGGGAGAAATCCCTAAATTCTAGGGGTTTTGTCTACTAACTATTTTCAAATTCCTAAAAACTAGGGATATGCCTAGGGGAATCACATTTGACCCAATAGACAAGAGATTAAATATTGTAGGAGTGCATTTGACCCCTATATATGCTAAATAGAAGCATTAATGTGTGTATGTACACCAAAAGTTCAATTTCCTAGTATGATTACCCCCCTTTCTAAGGTAAAAATCCCTTTTTCTCTTTTCCTAAGCTTTTGAAAATAAGTTCCTCCCTTCCAATTCGAATTTTCCTCTCTTGGAATGAGTTAAAGGTGATAAGAGAGTCCTAATACAACTTCTCTTAAGTCAAATAGTGTGGGAAAAAAATTCCTAGAATGTAGTAGGTGGTTTCCTAAATCTAGGATATGGTTAGGTACAACTCTCCTATAACAAATTAGATTAAATTCTAGGCTCAACATCAATTTTATAAAAGAGTGAAGCATAGGGAAATGGAAATGTGGGTAGGAAAATAAACATAGGTGGTTAGGCATATCGACATTCCCTCAAACCCTATTACCTTTCCCCTCTTGTGGTATCATATCCATTTTAGGTGCTTATGCTCAGTTAGTATTTTTTCTTTCATTAACTACAAAATAATAATGTTTACAAGTATTAAAAATCACCAGGGTATGTCTACCTCATGGTGTAAAAAAGGCATAGTAAAAAAATTTATGCAAGACATTAAGCATATACAATGTTAAGTTCATATCATTCCAAAAGGTTGAAAATGGGACATTACATTCCTCCCCCCTTGGAACGACAACATCCTTAGTGTTATTTCTTTTAGCAATATTTAAGACTTTAGTTTTCAGTTGCACTTGCAATGCCATTTAGAACAACAATTATTCATTTGTATAAATTTGAATTTAGAACTAAATCATATATATTCATAACATGAGATTATAATATAAAAATACTCAATACTTATCTATATGAATATGTATCTCTACTCCATAAGGCTTTTGTAATTGAGATTCAACTAATTATTCTCTTTAACGCACCCAATATGTACTCATGATCCTAGTAACACAAATCGCTTACCATAGATTCATTCAAGTCACCTCTTTATTGTAGTCACTCACCCTTCAAGGCTCAAGTAACCCCTTATCAACTAAATAGTATCATGGGTGACCCACCATTTTCCAAGGCTTTCTTGCACAATAAGAGCATATCCTTATAGAGTCTTACTGCCATAGTGTCCCATTGGATTTCTATAATACGCATAACTTAAGCCTATTGGGGTATTCTACAGGGTTCCAATGTCATTATAGTGGCATTTGTCTTGTGCTTACATCAACCATCATCTATATTTACTATATAGATACATCATCTCACCTATATCAAAGACATATGGTTACCATGAGATGTTATCATAAAATAATTAATTAAAGTTTCAAATATATTCTTTATGAAATCAAATTTCACAACTATGGTATCCTCCACACAATTCTCACCCCGCACATGTGATAGAAACTAGTATTTGTAATGGGATTACATCATTTCCATGTCCAAGACAATTCTACCTATAACTTGTCCTCCTTGATAGAGATTTCATTTGACCAAATAATCTATGAGTACTTCATGGATATAACCTTTCATTGTAATATTCACAACATGATCATGAAATTATCCTAGAATTATGTCACAACTAGGAAATATAATTGAATATGATTCAATCATTATTGTATTCTCAAGTTGTATAATTCAACTAAACACATACACACACTTGTTCAAATATTTACTGGCCAAGTTTTTTTAGTGTCCTACCCTAAGCCCTCTACTTTGAGAGTACTTAGGAGTACTTTATTGATGTACATGCCATCTTATTTGAATAAGGCCTATTATATAGTTACTCAATGTAAATGTGACTCTTTATTAATTAAGACGCACTTGGTGGTCGATCCTCTTTAACAATAGGACACCATGTAGTTAGTGATTTTTCTATTGATGCACCATATATAGATTAGAAGGTTGTATAATGTGATCAAGGATTGCTATTTTATTTGGAGCTATTCTCATAGGAGGTTTCTCTCATGAAGAGGAAAATGAACATTGTTATCTCTTTTGGACATCACTAATACAAGGGGTTTTTTGTTAGGATATTTCTATTTCTCTCTCGTATTTTCTATTCAACACTAATATTCTATTGCTTTTTCTTAATTTCCTCTGTAATTATGGGGATTATGTACATCACAAGTGGTTTTAGAGTGAAGGTAAATTTTGGTGAAGAACATGGCACCATGAAGCTCATCCAAGAGGTCATCGATGACTAGAATTGGAAATTTGTCTATTATTCTCAACTTATTGAGAGTAGAATGTTTGGCACATATGCCACACATGTTTTTTTAGGTCCATGACCATTGGTTTTGAATAAAGGCTAGTATCAAGACATATGGCACATGCCTCCAAGATTCCATGAATAGTCTTTTAAATTTCAATTCTGCAAAATGATGTCTATAAGAATGCACATTTGGTGGTTCTAGAATCAATAGAGTACCACGATTATGCTCTCCTTGTCATGGGGTTAAACCATTTGGTGTCTCAAATAATTGATGATGCTTGTTCAAATCCTACTACAAGTCAAGGTGGAATTCTTGTGTGGAACTATTGATAATATATATGGCATTGAAATCAACAATACCTCTAGAGTGGCCTTTATTTATTAACTTCTCCATATGGTGAGAACTATTAATTTAAGTGGAGCTTGATTAAGTCTCTTTGAGGATGCGCTTATGAGCCTCTTTATTAAATATAATGTATAATTACTTGAAATCCATAGTGACTATCCCCAAGGTGTGTAGCCATTATACCGTAAAAAATATCACAACAACCCATATCTATCACAAACATATGAGTTTTAATTTGATAGTCCTTATATTTGAAAATCATAAATGGCTTCCTAAGGCTCACATTTTACTACATAAAGTTTGTGTAGAATTATAGGATGATTGATACTCCATTAAAAACAAAGCTAGAAAGGAATGCCTTTGTTTGGACCAAGGTTCCAAAGTAGGCCTTTTTAACTTTAAAAGTAGATATGCGTGCCACATTGGTCTTAGAAGTAGCTAATTTCTGTTAGGATATTAAGACAATTAGGAGTTAGTTAAGATCAACTTGTTATAATATATCTGTTAGGTAAAGTACGTTTCTTTTGTATGCATTAGTATGAATTTGTATATATGTAATTCGACGGTCACGATATGTTCTTGACATAGATTGATTCGACGATTCATCTTCTCCCTGATGTTAACGACCATTGATCCATAGCTTAGCACCTGATTTGTCCATGATATCTATTTCAAGGGAATGGGGGGTCATTTGCTAGTTGATTGATTATGAGAAGCTCATTTGTAACATTCCTTCGTTTGAATAATAATATTTCCTCAAGTAACTATTTGGTTGGGGCTGTGGATTGTTTCCCTCTTCGAGGGTTTAAACCATGTAAAAAAATCGTTGCACTTTTTGTGAACTTAGAAAATCAGAATAAGAGTGGTAAGGGTTTTCTTTACTGCATATGCTCTTTCCCGTGAGCTCTGTGCAAACTCGACAAAATAGAAATAGTTAGACAACATACATTTTCTGGGAAAGCTAATGAGGACTAACCCAAATCTGAGCCATTTTAGTTACGAGAATATTATGTGTTGTTTTTTGTGTGAAGTGTTTTGCCGGCTAAAAACAAGGTTTTTGGGTAAGTATACATTTTGAGGAAGAAGAGTAAAAGAAACACCCCTTCCTTCCTCCTTTCCAACTTTTACATATCTTTTAATATTAAATCACTTGGTTAAAAGTTGTCTTCTTAAATAATATGTCTCATGTTCAAGTCTTTTCTTTGTTAGTTGTTTTTCTAAAAGGTGCATGTAACTTCTATTTTTAAATTACTTTATTGTAAAAGCGCATCTCACTTGTTTTATAAAAGTGAGTCACTTAAAAGTGTAAAGTCTTTTAGTTTTTGCATGCACTATTTAAAGTAACATTATTGTAAAAGTGAACAAAACTTATTTTATAAAAGTGGGTCACATAAAGAAACATTATTTTAAAGTGAGTTTAAAAAATTAAGTTTGGGAAGAGGAGGGTCCTCTTTTTTTCCCATGTGGGTCAATCTTCTACCTACCATGTGTCCTTTTGAAGTCATCGTCAATCATTTTTCAAACAAGCATAACTGCCTCATCCAGAGTCCATTTCCATTGTCTTGTTTTTTAAACCACCTATTTTTTAGAGATATTTGCATCTAAACCATTAGTTTCTATTTATAACCGACTTAGTGTCGATAAGAGCATGCTGAAATGGTGCATGTATTTGAGCCATTTTTTCATGCATGGAGACAACATGTTGTTGTTTATTTTGATGGTGAGGAGAGTCAACATGTGATAGAACAATCAAGATCTCATAGGGTGCAATAGGTTGAAGCTTGTAGCATACTTTGAAAGGAGAAAAGCATTTAGTGCTATGAATTGATCAGGTATGGTTGTGATGGACAATATGTAGATAATTATCCCATTGTTTATGCTTATGGAGATTCAACATACAAAAACCATGAAAGAGGGTTTGATTAACCATATCTATTTGGTTGTCCATTCGAGGGTTAAAGGTAGCGGAAAATCAGAGTTGACAACCCAACAAATGCCATAGATTTTTCTAGAAATTACTAAGGAATATGTGAGTCCCAATTAGATATATTGGAGAGGGGGAAACCAAAATGTACCCTTACCCATGTGAATAAAATATTAGAAACTTGTTGCACTATTAGTTCCTTAGTAGAGGAGATGAAGAGGGTTATTTTTGAAAAGTGGTAGATAGTGATAAATATTGCATTATGTTAGTGGATGATCATAGGGATTTTGCTGACAAAATAAACAATCAATTCCCATGGCCACAAAAGGATGGGAATGTGTTGGGATAGGTTGATTTTACGGTTAGCAGGCCCAGAGGTATTGAATAGAGTGTAACTTTATGAGAAGAAAATGAATTTCTTTTTCACGGTAGGCGAAATAAATAGCATTGTAAATGTTGGAGAATTTTATGAATGCAAAAGTGTCCATCATAAGAAGAAGCATGAGCCTCCTTATTAAGAAGAGTCATGTCCTCAATAATGGGCACACAAAATCGATTGACATTATATAACCAACCACAACATAAAGAGAAATCTAAAAAGGGGTTCGATTTACCTCAATAAGAGAGTGCAAGGTGTGGATGATAGGACCGGAATAGGAATTTGAATGATATTTATATTTCTGGTTGTCATAAAAATGAATGTATAAATTGAGAACAATAAGCATAAACAAAGAGGCATGGTTGAGCATATAGTATATTTTATTCGCTTTTTTCCTTCCTTATATTTGATGACTAGTGGGAGTTGTTGAATATAAGATGTCCATTGATGTGTTGATGCTCCTGTAAATTTGTTTGTGTATTCAGGAAGATTAGAGGATGATAATTGGTGTGCTAAATGATTTATTTCCATAATATATGTTATCGCCATTGCTTGAGAGCTTGGATGAGAGCATACAACGTTTTATCATATGCATTGTACTGTACTTTGGAATTATAATTTTTTTTTGTATGATAAGAGAATAGATGGCCATCTTGCTTGAGGACTACCCCAATAACATATTGGGATGCATTCTAATCAATGTCAAAAGGCCGCTAAAGGTATAAAAAATGGAGTATTAGAGTGGAGAAAAAGAGATTCTTTAAGTGTATACAACTTCATTAGGTGCAAATGTCTAAGAAAAATTCCCATGGTTGGAGAGGATATGTAAGGCACACACATGATCTAAAAAATGAGGAATGGGGTATACAACGGAGCAAGGTACAAACCAATACAATATATCTCTCACATTTGTCATGGATCTAGTTAAACAACAGAGTGGGAGATGAAAAAACCCAAATATATCACATCAATTTTCCCCAAAGGAAATTTATGCCATTTCAATTGCAACTTGTGAGTCTGTAATAGGTACAAAATGTGACATAGTGAAGGTGCTCCATCCAATATTTCCTAAATCAAAATATGTCACCAATACAAATGATCACATAACATCCCAAATGTCATGTAGGAAATTTATATCATTGATAAGTCTCATAAATGTAGTAGGAGCATTGGTGAGCCTAAATGGCATAATCAACCATTCAAAAAGTCCAAATTTTGTTTTAAAAGTTGGTTCCCAAATGTCACTTGTATTCATGTAGACCTAATGATATCTTGATTGGAGGCCCAGATTATCAAAATATCAATCCTCAACCAAATGATCCAACAGATTCTCAATTTGTGGAAGAGGATACTTATGTTTTACTATAATTTGTTTGAAGGCTCAATAATTAGTCACCCGTTTCCATTTGTTTGCACTTTTTTTGGAATGATGAAGGATGGAGATCAACATGGGGAGGAGCTGGGTTGGATGCACATGGTTTCTAGAAGTTCCATAGTTATTTCTCCAGTTCTTCACTCTCAAGATGAGATAACTAGTATGTAGGGACATTAGGCAAGGAGACACCAAGAATCAAATCAATAGAATGGTTAGTGTCGCATTGTGAAGGTAACTCTTTCGTTTCAATAAAGACATCCATCTACTCATCAACGAGATGTGGAAGGGGGTGAGGATATTCCACACCTTTGTGTTTGGTTTGAGAGAGTGAAAACAACACAAGTGGATGAAATGCTAGTGTTGGGTGCATAGGAGATGTGCCATGTTATTAAGATAATAAGGCCCGGGAAGGGATTGATGCAATAACACACGGAACTCATCAGATGAATGTGCCATATTTATGGAATAATCAATAAGAGGGGATATGATATGTAGGAGAGTATGTCATAGGCATAGTATTAGAGGACATGCAAATTGAAGGTGGTGAATGGGGGAGCGAGGACAAAATGGAGGATATTTCCACAACATGCATATGATGTGAGAAAATTATTAAAGGATTTAGCGAGGTTATCACAATGAAAATCGTCAATTTCAATGCACAAAGAAGGAAATAAAATAGTAATAAATTTTATATAGAGAATGGGTTCTAGATCTATGATTTATGATTGTACTTGGAGTCTAGTGAAATGAGAAATATACGATTGAACCGACTGACTAGGAAATTGGAAAATATGAAGCTATCATGGCCATAAAGAATTACGATATCTTGCTAGGTAAAATTGATACCACAACTCCTTAGAACACTACATCTAGGAGGTCAAAGGGTTTTGATTTGGAGGTTCTTCTCCTAGATCCATGTAGAAAGTGGAGCATTCACATAGATGGTGCCACAATTATAGCTTTATTCTCTCAAAATTCAATGTTTCCCATTCTAATTTCTTTGATTTAGACATCATGGGTTGAGGTGCAAAACATATTGGACAAAATATGAAGCCAAGAAACTATATGTTCACCATCCATGTCACCAAAATAATTTGGAATGATAATATAGGGATCCAAGAACAAACGATATTGAGCATCATATGAAGATCCATTTAGCAAGGTCAAGGCTTGAATTACAATTTTCAAAGTGCCAGTGACGACTTGTAAGAGTTATGGTGAATAAAACTCTAAGTTGGAGTCCAAGGTTGACTACTACTTATTGGGAACCATGGAAGAAATTTGTAGATTATAAGACCAATAAAGGGAATTGAGAGTAAAATCCTAGATGAAATACAATTCAATGTTTAGTAGAGAAGCAAGCCTTGTGATTGGAATAGATCAAGATTCAATCTTAAGAACTACCAATTATGTTATAAGCATTCAATATCTTTAGAAAATAATCAGAGATAGAGAGAATTTAAATAGGACAAAAACGAACTTATGTAATTTATTGGTCTTATCCTCTTATTTATATTAAAGTTATGTGGTCAAAGTTGAATGGATCCAATAAAATTAAGGAGCTTTATTTAATGTTGGGTATTAAACTAATTTAAAATGGCTCTAATACTATAATATTAAATGCAAATATAAATATGACTAGAAATGGTAAAAAAATTATTCATTAATCTTAGATCATATTAGTTCTTAACATTTAACATTGGAGAAAAGTCATAATGCATGGTAGTGAGCTTCTTCTCTAAAGAAGATATAAGATTCTAATTACACAAAATATCGTCATCGAGTACTTCTCTAGAAGTTGACGTATTCTATGTGAGTCTTCCTTTCTACTTGAATAGTTAGATAAAATGTTTCAAAGAAAGCGAGATCAAAGGAATGTAACAACTTCCTATAAAATTAAGTTATTTAATGAAAATATAAACACATCTCTGGTCTTCATAATGAATTGATTATTTTAAAGTTAAGTAATTTCTCAATAAGCAATTAAATCTATCACATATTTCAAAATATTATAATCTCTAAATAAAAATACTATATGTTGACACAAACCCAGTCGACAGGGGTTCCCGACATTGTCGACACCCAAACCACTGCGATTTCCTTGAGCACCGACCCAGACAGGTTTTACCCCATCTAGCAACACCTGCAAAGCAGATGAGGTCTCACTCGAGATTTTCAAGGGAGAGTTGACGAAACCATGTTTCCGACGAATGAAGGAGGATGTTGTGCATCAATTAACTAACTTATTGCAACATTTCAGAAAGAGATCTAAGCATTCAATTCAGGAATTAATCATAATTGCGACATGAACAAATCTATCATTGCAACATATACAACAGTAAAGCATTAATTGCAGCAAGGAAACATCGCATCATTCACATATTCATGTCGCAAAATGCATTACCACATATAAATAGGAATGACACAGGGATTCTACTTGAAAGTTCAGTCACATCATATTATCTCCGCAAAAACCAAATTACAACAAGATACTTAGTCTCTTAGATATCAGACTTCATCTTCTTCTCCAAAATATCATGGTCTTTCCCTTACAAACCATCATCTATTTATAGGATTGCGCCTTTACATCTGTGGTCCACTTATGCAACCGCCTAACTACTTCTTAACAAACTTTACAACAAACTAACCCAAAATCCCACATAATGCGGTCAAATGACCCAAAAACCCCCATAGTGCAGTCTAAATGACCCAAGAACTACGTGACGGCGTCCAAATGACCCGGAATATATGTGACATGGTCCAAATGACCCAAAATATACACGACGTGGTCCAAATGACCCAAAAACTACAAAAATACTTGTCACCTTGCTTGCTATTCTCCGCCTTTCGTGGTATCTTTGGCCTTGCACAGCATCTGCGATGCTGACTCACCAAACCTCCTTCCAATAGGCCCCCAACACAATCTTGTGGCTCTCCCTCGAGCACGTCAAGCGGACATGGTGTACTCATTCGTCTTGACCCTAAAGTCCTCGTACTGCTGATCAAATTCCGTGACCTGCTCCTTTGTTGTCGCAGCCACTACCTGACTGTATATCACATCCTGGGCGGATGGATGCTCATGTAGCTTCGCAACAACTTGCTGGCGACCTTCCTGCACAGCTTGGAGTGCGGAATTCGCTTTAAGCAAAAACTGGCCTCCGATCTCCTGGAACTCTTCCAACTGCGTGATGTGCTTTTTCTGACGCTCTTTAGCCTTTGTGACGCGCTGCTGCAAATCTTTCAGTTCGGTCGATTTGGTGACCTGAGCCATTGGCGGCATCAGGTGCATTTCTACATTCAGTGTCGTCAACTGTCCCTCCGCTTCTTGCCTTAACTTGGTTAATTGTTCGATCTTCTCATCCTGAACAATGCTACCCCAAAACTGCGCGGTGTCCTCCATGATTTTTGCTGCTGCCTGTTCCAACTCTCCCATTTGCGTTGTTTCCTCCTCAATGGCACGTTTTCGTGCATCCACCTGCTCCTCAAGTGTGCCAGGGTGCAATAGAGCTGTTAAATCCTCATTGTCATGCTGTATCTAGGCGATGATAGCCCCAAGTCGTTGCGCTTGAGCCACCAGATCCAACTGTGCGGTGGGATCGAGAACATTTTGACAGGCTTCAAAGACTGCCTCCTCCAACTGCACTTTGCTGTCCCATATGGCAGCTCTTTCGACCGTCAATTGATCCTACTCCTTCTTGAGCTCCATTATTGCACTATTCTTCTTGGCCATCAGCTGCTCAATCCTATCTTCCAGTTCATTGCCTACCTTCATCACCTCCACTGCCTTTCCCTTTAACTCTACAACCTCTTGCTGGACTATGGCCTCATTTGCTTGCGATTGCAGGAACTTACCGTTGATCTCATGCATCCTGTCCACCATTTCCTGGATGAAAACCGCCTGCACAGTCGTCAATGCCTTCGTAGGTAGCTTGTTGATGTTAATGGTCAAATTTTCTAACTGTTACAGCACAATCTGCAAAGCTTCATTGTCAGTCACAATCGCAGTCGGGGGAATACTAACATTCTGAACCCGGGGCTTAGTGTGAATTGTGCCAACTACCTGCCCAGTTTCCATTTCCGCTACTCACTGCGAAACAACATCACATAAAGAATCAAGGTGACTGTTTACCTCTTTGAAGCCAGCTTCCACCTTCACCATCATCACTTGAGTTTCCATATTGGTTGCATTGGTGACAACTAATATAAGTCTTCCCAACTGCGCTTCTGTTGTTGGGGAGGCCCCACTAATGGTCACATACTCATGAAAAGCCTTCGTTTTTCCCTCCTCGATGTCACGATCGATATCCTCATCTGTGGGTGTCTTTGTGGACGACTCCTGATCTAAGTCATGGTGACTTTGCTGGTCCTGCGCAAATAATGCATCATCTGGGCCCGTCGCTGGGAGTCCCACCTCAATCTTCGCGAGACTAACTGGTTCCCGCCATTCGACCGAACAATCATTGGCGATACCCTCCAGCACTTCCTCAGAAAACCTATAGTGTGTCAACAACCATTGCCTCGCGGGGTCATGCCTGGCTTGTACGTGAATTGCATGAGGCCGAATCGTGAACAAGGAAATCGACTTGTACTACGCCGTGGTTTCTTCAGTTAAGTGAGGTACCTTCGTTGCTGCATCTTGTAACATCTCCCAATACAGCCAAAACTGCATTGCACATTCTCTAAGGCACTCGGGTTCTTGCACACACCACAAGTTCTGATACCGCGCACCCTTACGGATTTTCGTAGCCTCAACTTCCATGCCCTGGTAAGTGTCAGGCTCCTTCTAGGCGACTAACGCTATTAAGATTAAGAGCCAGCTGTAAGTGAACGATCCTTTCCCATTTTGAACCGTTTCCATGTACTCCATCAACTAGTTTAACAAAAATAACAACTAGTTTATTTGTACGCCTTCCGTGCACTGCGTTGCACACGCCACAACCCTTGAATTGCACTGGTTGGGTCGATTCTTCTCGACCACTTTGTAACTCAATATATTCGCACCCATGAGGACCTCCTTATCATTGATACTGCTGGTTTTGTATGCACGGCCGTCACGTGTTGATGTATTTGTAACTTCGGAAGATATTCACTTGTATATTGTATGTATTACATTTGTACTTTATTGTATCCCCAACGGAGATGTATTATTCCTCCGATTGGAAGTGTCATCATTTGTACTTGCAAGTGTCTCAAGTTATATTGTAAGTGTTGTAACTTATATTTGATGGGTTATTAGACCACCTTGATGGGGTCGGTCCTATATGAGTCATGTGGGTTAAAGGGTTATTAGACCGCCCTAGTGGGGTCAACCAAGTCAACATTATGTTAAGTGGTTAAGTTGGGGCCGACCTAGTTGAGTAAAGGTCAAGTGAAAGTAAAAGTATAAATAGAGAGTGTGACTCTCTCATTTGACACATTCTCTCATTCACTCACTTCGAATTAGTGAGAGAGAGGAGGAGTGCATACTAGTGGAGGAGGAGTAGTTGCTGCAGTCATTTATCTCTTGGGTTTGATCTTTGTGATCTTTGTATTAGTGCTTATTCTAGCTCTGAGAAGTTGCGTGGTTTTTCACCTTCTTGGTTTTCCCCGGTGAAATGTTTTGTGTCTCTTGTCTCTTGTCTCTTATGCTTGATATGCCGTACATGTTGTTCTATCAGTTAAGATCCTAGATCTATTGAATTAAATGATGGAAAAATAACATGGTATCAGAACTAGCCTGAAGGAAGGCATGGTATGGAATTTATGACACTTGTTGCACTTGCGACAAATTGGAAGCTAGTGCTTGGTATAGTAAAATCCAGTCATCGTGGAACTTTCGCTATAAATCCATTTTGGAGAAGGTTCAGGTTCTGAAAATTTTATAGGTCGAAGATAACATCCCCATGTACCTTGTGTCCAAAGAAAAACATTTAATTCGCTGCACTTTCTGTTTTATGATCCGTACAATCTAGGGTTTCTGCCTCTTCCAGATCTCAATCATAAATAGGTGACCTAGGAAAAAAGGTTAGAACTTGGGCTAGGAAGCTCCAAATGAAATTCTGTAAAAAGTGACAGTAAGAGCACGGACTTTAGTTTCACAGGTAAAATTTTCATAGGCCGAAGTTGAACCAGTGACATGTGGAACTCCGTACAAGTTCACTATCATGTTTTATCCCATAAAAATGTCACGTTGCGACACTTGGCATAACTCTCTCTCAGAGAATCCAATTGAGGTCAGAACTGTGGGGTTGGAAATATGATAGGTCAAGATACCATAGGTCAAAGTTTCAGACCCTATGGATCCAAAATTTCAGAGATGCACCAGAAACAATAAGGCACATATTTCTGTGAAATAGAATTGGATTCTGAGCATTCTCATTTTTGGCTTATCACTGCTGCGGGAAATTAGGGCTTTTGAAAAAAGTGGAATTTCAGAGTGGTCTTAGCATAGGATTGCTCTCCTCAGAAAAATAGAAATTTAGATACCAAGATCAAAGTTTTTGGTTGGGTAGAACCCCGGGATCTATCAAACCCTAGTTTAGGATTTTGATCGGTAAGGTGGAAAATTACGGTTTCTGCAAAAGTTGAAATTTTTGGAATCCGTTACCACGGTTGGATGCTCCTCAGAAAAATCGAAGTTTAGAGCACAAGATCAAATTTTTTGGTTGGGTAGAAGGCCCGGCTTTATCAAACCCTAGTTTGGGATCCTGTCCAAAAGATTCGGAAGTTTCAAAGGAAATTTTGAGGGGTCAAATTTTGGATATTTCATAATTGAAGTATACTAGCTTGATCAGCTCAGCGACGCGCATCTTTTCATCCAATCAGAAGTTTGAAATTCAAAGTTTTAATTTTTAGGGTTTCTCTGAAAAACCCTAATCCATCTCTAGGTCCAGTTTCAGCGAATCAAAGTGGATTGGGTTAATCCTAGAAGAGAATGAATTGGACACCTCCATAAGTGAAGAAGTTCCAGTTCTAGAGGGAGATGAGGATAAGGCCTTACATAAGAAGGCTACAAGCAATCCTGACAGGTATGACTTGAAGAGATACAGGTATGTTTTGAAATCTGTTCATGATTAAGTTTATGATAGGTTTGTCTTCATATTATTGACGTTAGTACAATATTGATTAATTTTAGACTTGTCCTATCACCCTAGTAAAAGTATGAATGCATGTGAATAATAGAAGACATTCTTTGATTAGGGTTATGACACTTATGATTGTACTAATGCACTGTGGTGTTGTATGAGGATGATGTTGTCTGCGAACATGAAAGGTACATCAAGAAAGACAAATAAAGTACTAGATAAAGAACATATGATCATGGTGACACGAAGACAAAGACTCATCCATAGTCATGGATCACATAGAAGCTCTACTTACGAGGTATGTATATTTTGGTTCTACAATGTTTAACTTATGAGATATGCAGGTTACTAGCACAAGTCATTGAAGAGAACAAAGAAGATATTGTTTGGGTATGTTAGACAAGCATGATAATCTAGATATGTTTTCCTATATCTAGTTAGAATCCTACTTTGTGTTAGGATCTTAGATAAGTATATTTTTGTATGATTATTCTTGAAGTTAGAAGTTTAAGTAATCAAGGGTTTATGCATATTATGTTTCTTACTTTGATTGATGATATGAAAAACTAACATGGTAGAAGAGTCCTATGGTCAAATAAGAATATGCATGAGTAAAAGAAGTCCTCCCTGAAACCTTGAATACTAACGCTTGTGATAAATTACCTGTGTATAAAATGACCATAACCATACATGTTTAATATTATTTAGAATCATAATGTTTTTATAATATTAAGATTATACTAATGCATGTATGTATGAGATCTTGAGGATGACACAATGATGACACTAGTGCACACTTAAGCATGCATAGTGGTCCAAGATGGATATAAGCTCAAAAGATAGATAATCAAGGAAGAAAAGATCAAGAGGGAGCACACTCCAGTGGTTCCTACAAGGAAGCAAAGATAAAGAGGGATCACACTCCAGTAGTTCCTGCAAGGAAGCAAAGATCGAGAGGGAGTCCACCCCACAATTAAACATAGATAAGTATTTGAATTGTCATATGATTACTTAAATAATGTTGTCCATTCATGTACATACTTATGTTCCTAGATTTAGGATGTATATTATGCATATTAGAAAAGTTGCATTAATGAACAAGATACTACTAATATGCAAGTAATGGGTAAGTGGCCTATGGTATTGTACAACATTCCATTGCTACTTATCTAGAATGAAACCACTTTGCTGACATGATGGGAGTTGTGCACACTCTTAATAATGTTCTGGTAGAGATGGAAGGCACCTAGAAAGTTACGGGATATGGATAAATGTTGTATTGAAGCATTGGCTAAGATAATTGCATGACTGTATGACATATATTCTTATGTGTAAGATTTTGTTCTGAAAACTATGAGAAGTTTCTAATCATGCAATTGAATTTGACTTGTAGGAAAGATCATGTACAAACACCTACAAGAGAAGGACAACAACATTTTTTGCAGCACCGAAGTTTAAGAAAACTATCTATTGAAGATATTGAAGAATCTGAAGTTCCCAGGATCAGGGATGCAGTAATGGAAGAATGCCATGATTGAGGAGTATCATTCGATCATAAAGAATGATTTCTAGGATGTGGTCCCGAGACCAGAAGGGAATTCTGTTGTGACTTCCAAGTGGATCTACAATATCAAGCATGCTGTAAATGGTAGGCAAGGTTTGTGGCTCATGGCTTCTCCCAGAAAGGTGAGATTGGATTGATTGCTGATACGAAGAGGAAGCTTGCTGCCGAGTTTGAGATGAAGGACTTTGGTATGATGCATTACTTGCTAGGTATGAAGGTGTGGCAGAGTGCAGATGGAATCTTCCTTGGATAAGGGAAGTATGCAGTAAAGATCCTGAAGCGGTTCAGGATGATGGATTGCAAGGCCATGGCCACACCTATGGCATTGAACCTAAAGCTATTGTGTTATGCTTCATTAGAGTCGGTTGATGCCACGATGTATTGTCATATGATTGGGTCCTTGATGTACCTAACAAACACGAGAACATATATTTGCTTTACGGTGAACACCTTGAGCCAGTTTCTGACAGATCCTAGACATGTTCACCTGATTGCTGTAAAACATATTCTGAGGTACTTGAAGGGTACGATTGATTATGGGCTCAAGTGTGATGCGAATCAAAAGTTTAACGTGGAGGGTTATATTGATTCAGATTGGTTAGGAAGTGATACAGATAGGAAGAGCACTTCGGGGTGCTGCTTCAGTATGGGACCAGGTGTGAGCTCTTGGTTTAGCAGGAAGCAATCCTGCGTAGCATTGAGTACAGCCGAAGCAGAGTATGTTGCAGCTTGTTCGGCTAGTTACGAGGAAGTATGGATAAGGAAGCTATTGTATGATTTCTTTGATCTCCAGTTGGATGCTACCTATATCTATTGTGACAACCAGAGTTGTGTGAAGTTGTCAGAGAACCCAGTGTTCCATGACAGGTAGAAGCACATCGAGATCAAATATCACTATATCACGGATATGGTGCATAGAGGAGCAATGAAGCTCCTGTATGTTGCGACATATGAGAAGATTGCAGATGTGTTGACCAAACCACTAGCTAGAGTGAAGTTTGAGTACTTTAGAGAGAGGCTTGGTGTACTTCAGATCAAGGTTCCTTCCAAGGGGAAGTGATGAGTACAGAAGATGCAGATGCACATGGGATTTTCTGACATGGTCGTGATGTAATTGCTAATCCATTCTCACATGGTGTTAGATGTGTTCTCTCAAGGTGCAGATGTATGGGCTAGAGCCATTCTCACATGGTGGAAGATGTGTTCTCCCATGGTGTAGATGTAAGGGCTAAAGCCATTTTTCACATAGTGGTAGATGTGTTCTTCCATGGTGAAAAAGTAAGGGATGGAGCCTTCCCTGAATGGTGGTATATTTGTTCTCCCATGTCAGTGGTGTAAGTGCTATATGATGTGCATCTGGGCTATGCTTCGTGGACGATGAGATGATCTGAAGAGGACGATCATGTGTGATGAGCATCAAGACGATGCTCCGGTTACTGCTATGATGATGATCAGGATGATCATATGTGATGAGCATCAGGACGATGCTCCAGATGATATGCATCGGGACGATGCTATGATGATGATCAGGATGATCATGTGTGATGAGCATAAGGATGATGCTCATGTTGCTACTATGTATGATGATCAGGATGATCATGTGTGATGAGCATCAGGATGATGCTCCAGTTTCTGCTATGATGATGTGCATCATGACGATGCTGTGACGATATCAGGCGATGATGATGTACATCAGGATGATGTACTATGTGATGATGATCAATATGATCATGAGTATCAGGATGATACCCCATGGCCATGGACAGATTGTGCAGGTAGCATGTAATAGATCCTTGGGAGATCTGATAGTTTAAGCTTGGATGCTCTTGCGAGGTTTTGATACAGGTTGGTTGCAGACAGATTGTGTAGGTAGCATGTAATAATTCCCTGGGAGATCCTATAGTCTGAGCTCGAATGCTCTTGAGAGGTTTTGCTATAGGTTGGCCGTGGACAGATTGTGCAGATAAGCATATAATAGCACCCTGGAAGATTCGCATATACTCTTGCTAGATTTTTCCTATGGCATATAATAGCTCCCTAGGAGATCTGGAAAATGCTCTTTCGAGGCTTTGCTTGGGAGGACATATAATAGCGCCCTAGGAGATTTACAGATACTCTTTCTAGGTTTTGCCTATGGCATATAATAGATCCCTGGGATATCTGGAAAATGCTCTTGCTAGGTTTTGTCCTATGGCATGTAATAGTGCTCTGGGAGATCCGATAGGTTGAGATGTGTGCTCGTAATCAGTCCTGGGATGCTCCTTCGAGGTTTTTCCATGACCACATGCAATAGCACCCTGGGAGATCTGATAGGTTGAGATGTGTGCTCGTAATCAGTCCTGGGATGCTCTTTCAAGGTTTTGTGGTGGTCACATATAATAGCTCCCTGGGAGATCCTATAGTCTGTGCTAGGATGCTCTTTTGAGGTTTTGTGACAGTCACATGTAAAAGATCCTTGGAGATCCTATAGTTTGTGCTAATATGCTCTTTCAAGGTTTTGTTGATGCACGTAATCAGTCTGGAGGATTCCACAGTATGGCTTAAGATGATGAAGACCTACAGGAGGCTAGGACTACAACCAACATGAAAAAGGGTTGGCTTTGTAGAACTTCCTATGACGAGAAGAATTGAGAGATAGCATCAGTGATCGAGATGACGAGTACAGCAGCAGTGACGATGATGCTCCGTGATCCAGTGATGATGATCTAACTCCAGATTTGAAGACTTGTGCCGATATGTATTGATGACATGTGTCAAGAGAATACCTTCCTAGTTAAGAGGGAGTGTTGATGTATTTGTAACTTCGGAAGATATTCACTTGTATATTGTATGTATTACATTTGTACTTTATTGTATCCACAATGGAGATGTATTATTCCTCTGATTGGAAGTGTCGTCATTTGTACTTGCAAGTGTCGCAAGTTATATTGTAAGGGTTGTAACTTATATTTGATGGGTTATTAGACCACCTTGATGGGGTCGGCCTTGTATGAGTCATGTGGGTTAAAGGGTTATTAGAACACCCTAGTGGGGTCGGCCCAGTCAACATTATGTTAAGTGGTTAAGTTGGGGCTGACCTAGTTGAGTAAAGGTCAAGTGAAAGTAAAAGCATAAATAGAGAGTGTGACTCTCTCATTTCACACATTCTCTCATTCACTCACTTCACATTAGTGAGAGAGAGGAGGAGTGTGCACTAGTGGAGGAGGAGTAGCTACTGCAGTCATCTATCTCTTGGATTTGATCTTTGTGATCTTTGTATTGGTGCTTATTCTATCTTTGAGGACATTGCGGGGTTTTTCACCTTCTTGGTTTTCCCCGATGAAATGTTTTATGTCTCTTGTCTCTTGTCTCTTATGCTTGATATGCTGTACATGTTGTTCTTTCAGTTAAGATCCTAGATCTATTGAATTAAATGATGAAAAACTAACATTACGTTCCAAGGCATATTGCCGAACTAATTGTGTTTCCCTATTTTTGTCGTTCTCCTTCCTGCGGAAGTATTGCGAAGGATATACGCCAGCCTTCGTTAAGCCGGTGATTTCAATAATCAAATCAACAATGACCGGAACCAGTCTATCCAGCCATAATGTACCACCGTGGAAACAGGCCAACAAATTCTTCACACAAGCATTAGCCTCTTGCAGTCGCCAAAAATGTGGCATGTTAATGAGTCCCAGGAAGCCCGCCTGGTTCAATCCACACACCCAAGCTTGCGGAATCGAATTACCACTGAGTTGTGACCCCGACACATAAGGGTCCGATGTAATCTTCGGATATGCCTGTTAACACCCAAAAAGTGCTCACTAGCTCATTTCCCTATTCACATGACCCATTTGTCCACTTTTTCACCATTTGAGCCTCAAAAGCCAACATAAGGTCACCAAAAGACCTTAATACACCCCCTTTTTCCACTCAAAATGAGTATTTTTCCTAAAAAAACATAAAAAACCCTAAAAAAGGGTCCAAAATTCCCAAAATATTAAAAAGGGAATAAAAATAATAAAAATATTCAAAAAAGGAAAAAGAAGGGAAAAGTACCTAAACCATGTTGGTCAATACCATTGGTTTCCACAAAACCACAAATGGTATTCCCCACCACCAAAACCTATAAAAAGGTGGTAGGGGCTCCTCATTTCACATCCATCCATCTTCCTATCCTCATGCTACCAAAATCTCCCTTGAGTTTTGGCCATTGTAGCAACCTTGGAGAAATGACCCTTTGGAGTTTGGAGCTGCTCACCATTGGAGATTCTCAACTATCTTCATCATCTAGAGGTATTACTATTGCAAGCAATTGCTTGCCCCCATTTTCAATACAAATTCATTCTCTATATTTTCTTGTTCTTGTTTTAATTCAAAATTTTTATTATGATATGCACATGCTAGTTTAGTTTTAGTTTAGATTTAGTTTATTGTTTTTGCTTTATATTGAAACTGCTGCTACTAGTTAGCAGGTGCCCATAGCACTAAGTTTGGTTGCAAAACCAAGCCAACAGTTTTTGGCGATTCCGCTGGCTTGAATCTTTAGATCTCAAAATTTTATATTTTGCTTTAGATCTTAATTTTTGTTCATTTTAGTTAGTTTAAATCATAGATCTGCCATCCTAGATAGCAGATCTATTGCTGCTCTAGGTTTTGCCCCTTTTTATTGCCATTAACAGCCCGAAATCATCATTTTCGGGTTCATTTTTTGGCGTCCGCGTACGGCTTTCGCCTCGCGGCTTTTTGCCTAACAGTCGCGCGGCTCATCGCGACTGTGCGGTTCTTTTCCGCGCGGCTCGCCGCGGCTTCGTGGCCAATTTGCGCGTTGCACATCGCGGCTTCGCGGACATTTTCCGCGCTGCACATCGCGACTGTGTGACGAAATCCCGCGCTGCACATCGCGGCTGAAACCCGCGCTGGCCATCGCGACTGTGTGACAGAAACCCGCGCGGTCCATCACGGCTGTTCTGTCAAAAACCGCGATGCCAATTTTTTCCATTCGGCCAATCCGTTTAAAAAATTAATTTTTTGCTGTATTTTCTGCCCAAATTAGCACATTTTACAGTATTAAAATTCCTGCATTTTTTGCAGCCATAGAAAAATTTTACTATTTAGAATGCACCTTTGAAAAAGTCTTTTTAAAAAATTTTCAGAAATTGAAAGAAGGATTTATTTGCATTTTATCTAGATTAAAATTTTGCTGTTTACTTCCTTGATATTTTGCCCATAGCAATTTTTGAAAAAGAAATCCATTTATTTCTTGAAAAAGTCATATTATTTGCTTTCCTATTTCAAAAAATCCTTTGTTTTTTGAATATTTTATGCAAAGCATTTACTTTTTCAATTTCAGTTTAAAATACCACACGTGCACCCACTCAAACACATAATTTAAACTGAGCCTTAAAATTTACCCTAACTTCAACCAACTTTTAACCCCACTTGGGGAGCACTTAAAAGAACTTTGTAGCTAGGTAGTATTGAGGGGATAGGTGTTCCAATAACACCCCTCAGTTATTGCATTTGAGACATAGCTGTTGTCCATTAGGGAACCAAAATCTCCTAGTATTTTTTGGCACGGTCATAACCAGTTTATCAGAAGGCCTCTCCCCTAGGAGGGTTGAAGTCGCGAGGATGGTTCCAGAAGCCTGAGTGGAATACCAAAATCCATTCAGTAACCGAAGGGTTACCATTCGCAGTTCTCAGGATATCCCTGTATGGGGGTATTGCGGTAAAAGGACCCAACGACAGATTTACCTTTTCTGGACGTGTCATGAACGGAGTATCCTAGTTTCCATTCTTTAGGATTGATTACCCGGTGTCCCTCCCGGTAGGGGGATATCTAGCCGTTGATTCAACACTCAATATTGTCTGACTTGGATTTCATCACCTTGCAGAGAATATCATTTGTTGATTCACAATACTTTTAGTTAGGTGTTTGCATGATACAATCCACCTTTGTTCTAGTAGCACCTCTTTTTTCTAGAAGCTGTTTGGCTGTTGGTACTCTGACCATTTTTTGCATCCCTCCACTTATTATAGCACAACTGCTATAATAAGTGCTTTTTGAGGTTGATTTTTTGGCCTGAGAGCCTTTATTTTCACTCCTCTTTTTTGCACCCTTGGTTGCATTAGGGTTTTGAGTTTTTTATACATTACCATCTTACACAGAAGATTTTTACACAAAAAATTATTTCTCACCATTGAGAGTTTTAGACACTCTCGTCGTCTTCAGGGTGAACCCCCAGAGTTCAGTCTACTTGGCTCTCCATGTCACCGACGTTAAGCCTTATCCCTTGACTCGACACGTCATCGGCCACACAGACATTCATCTAATTCTGACACGCCTCACTTCACATCTGATTCTAAGGCAGAATCCGAAAACCCTACCGAGTTATTCCCAACCAACCTCATGGCTGGAACACAATTCGACCCACCTTTTACCAGTACCATAGGAGATACATCCACAAACCCTTCTACTGCGGTGCTATCCATGGCAACCACCACCCCCTAGGTATACCTAATATGGCAGACACTCCACCTTTAGGAATGCCCAACACGGGACTACCTCCTATTATGGGTATGCCCAACATAGGGGTCACACCCCCTATGATTACCACAACCCAGATTCCAGGAATCACCACTACTATTCCTAACCCCGGTGTAACCCATGTTGCACTTGGAAATGCTGGGCCATACCAGACCACAGCTGTTGGAGGACACATACCTTCAATACCTAGCATACCCTTAGGGGCTACTGGACCACTACATCATACCACCATGACTAGTCATGTCCCAGTCACTATGCCACATCCATCTGCCAGCTTACCTTACATGGTGAGTCTGAACTTACCAGACTTAGTCAAGTTAACCAATGATCCTATCAGACACGACCCCGCGTGGCCTCACATGCCCACCAAACTCCCCTCCGACATCCCTAAGTTTGAGGGCAAGGAAGGTGAGGACCCCTAGAACCATATTATGTCCTTCCATCTATGGTGTTCCTCCAACTCCATAGTGGACGACTCTGTCCGCCTCCGTCTGTTACAGCGCACCTTCACTGGCTCTGCAGCTAAGTGGTATATTGAGCAGCCCCATGGGACCCATGCCACCTTTACCTCCCTCGCCTCGACCTTCCTGCAGTTCTTCCAGTTACTTGTCCGCTATGATACGGGAGTCGAGATCCTACTATCTTGCAGACAGAACACGGCCACCCACATCACTGACCACATTCATGAGTGGCGTCGACGCCGAAGCCTCTGCAAAATCAAGTTAGACGACCGTATCTTCTTAGATTGGTTTCTCAAATCCCTCCTCCCTCTCATTGCGAAGGATGTGGCATCCGAACGACCCCAGTTTGAAGAAGAGGCCATCCTCAAAGCCCAACAGTTTGACCTCATTTACGCCCAATCGGGTTATCTGTATACCATTATACCGGATGCCCCTCGGGGCGAGTCATCCCAACATGATGCGCCGGGGGCATCCCATGCCGCAGATGGCATCATTGGTCGTATGGCCTCGCATCCCCAACCCTTTTCCATTGCACATCCTAGCCATGGTCCCGACCTTTCGCGGGCTACATCTCAATTTGGAGCAACCAGTTCATATGCTCCCATGGCACATCACCACCATACCCATGGACCTTCATGTCCACCTCAGTGCTTTGGTCATGCACCACCTGCATACGCCCCCCCAGCCGCACCTGAACCAATATATTACCCACATCAAGTTTCAACAGCTAACCCAACACCTCCAATAGCTCAGGGTTACCAACAACCCCAGCAGGTAACTGGACCACCTCCAGCCCCACCGGCTTATTATCCACCACAACCTGCTCCTGCACCTGCGGTGAACCAAAATCCTCCCACTGCTCAAGGGCAAGTGTACACACAACACAACCAGCCCCAGCACCAAAACAACCAGCGCAACCAGGGTGGGCAACAGAACAGTGGAAGAGGGCGTAACTGCGGAAACAATCAACAACAACATCAAGGTCCTCCACCTCCCAATCCTCCGCAAAATAATAACGCTGCTCCTCCCAACCAGAATCCGGATCGTAACCCCAGACAGCCCAAAAACAAGAACCTCAGAACAAACCATCCTTGTTCTATTTGCGGGGTCTATGGCCATTACACACATGATTGCCCACATTTGGAGCGAGCTTGGCAACTTTGGACTGACGATGCCCATCGTCAAGGACAAGCGGCTCCTCATCGTCAAGGACAAGCGGCTCCTCAGCTGCCACCCAACCCTCCACCACCTCAACATCAACCTTTGGTGCTACAAAACCCCTTTCCAAACCAAGGTGTAGTGAACACTCAGCCATTAGCTCCCCCTCAGGGCAACGCGCCACCACAACAAATCACTTATGCCGCTCCTGATCAACCCATGTTTGATTTAGATACCCACCACTTGTTGATGATGTCATCCATAGATGCCAACCTCCAAACCCGCCGGAACCAATATGGCTCCACCCCTGAAGCCCCTTCCGCTGACAAGAACACTAACGTTCATCCCACAGATCAGATGTTACGTATACCTCCGGCTCCACTCGATGGCGCTTCTAAAGCACCTTGCTTCCCACTCCGTCGCATCAACAATAATCCCAATGCTCGTGGTACGTCGAATTACAACATTGTCGATGACTTAGCCCAGTCTCCTGCAGCTATGTCTGCTTTAGAAGTCTTAAAAAACTATCCTTCACAGCACAAGACTTTACTCTCCGCCATTGGCGCCATTGACCCCAATGTTTCACAACTGATGGCATTCGATTCAGACCAATCTGAACCACGCTTGCCTTCCACTTTAGCATTCCAAGTTTCTGTTTCGGTTCAGAATCTTGTCATCCATCGGTGCATTATCGATGAAGGTGCCTCTACATGCGTTATGTCCACATTCATTTGGCAGAAGTTGGGATCCCCTACTCTCCAGCAGTCCACCACTGCATTGCTAGCCTACAACGGTCGTTCAGCTCAACCCCAAGGCCTCCTCGCCAATGTCCCTGTCCAGCTGGCTGGTAAAACCGTGCTCATTGACATAGAGGTCATCAATGCCCAACTTGACTATAACCTCTTACTTGGTCGTAGCTACATGTATGCCATGCGGGCTGTCGCCTCATCCGTTTTTCGTACCATGATGTTCCCCCGTGAGGGACGCATAGTCAAGGTCGACCAACTCACCTATTATGATCCCAAGGCCCCCGCTGCACCTGAAAATGTTCTCCCTATAGTTGAACAACCTGTTTGTGGTGCAACTACCTCGTTTGTTTCCTTCGTGGGACCCGGAATTCACTCCGAGGCGCTGATGACTTCTACATTCCAATCTATTCCACCACCGTCACCGGAAACCCACGTCGCAGACCTCTGTACTCTTTCACACAATACACAAACACCCGACAATCAACCACCCTTGTTCCCTAAACCACCATTGGTCCCTAGTCACATCGGTGTTATACCCATCCACACAATCCCCTTTCTATTTCCTCCCTCAGGTGTAGTAAGCGCTCCGGTTATGGCTACCCTTAGTCTCCCCAGGCTAACATTGGGATTACCTGTGTGGTATATTTTGCCTCCTGTTCCCCCATCGACACCAAATGTCATCCTGCAACCGGTGCAACCCATTGTCACTTCTACCCAACCACCTCCCGGTATCACTAATCCTTTGTCATCTACGAATCCCCCTCCTGTCATCAGGCCCACTGGGGGAAGAGGTCCACAACCATACACTGCGGTACCCCCACCCAAAGCAGTTAACCTTCCCCCCGTGTTCCGTGCTCCTCCTAAATGCTCGTTGTGTGATGAGTTAGGCCATCGAACCCATCAGTGTCCACAATTACTTGCATTACAGGAACACATGCAAATGCTGGATGACGACCCCAACATCCCGGTTGTCAAAATCAACTCAAACCCCAAGCCTCATGATAAATGACTGCGTACCAACCACCCATGTGCGATATGCGGTATTTACGGCCACTACTCACATCACTGTCCTGATATCCCAAATTACAGAGCAGCTCTCTACGAGATGAATAATTTGGACCTTGAGACAACACCCCCCACAATTGAGGAAATCTACCCTCCCGTATCATCCTCATCCGGAGAGATTAACACCATTTATATGATCTCTTTGACTACCCAAACGTCATCAACTGACTTGACCACTCACAGCTTCCGCAATGATGAAGAGATTCTCGAGGCTCCTACTACCCCTGGTTACCCATGGAAAGACATGCACCATCGTTCATACTTCCTCCCAGAAGAGACCTCATCCCCCACCGCTACCCAATTCGCGGTTGAGTCCAAAGATTTCCTTCCTACTAAAGTCGACTGGTTTAAAGATCCTATTCCTGCTCCTGATGCCTCTCAGGAAAATAACATGGCCAATATTTCTCCCGTCATCCACATCGACATCTCTGACCCACCTGGTGCCCTTCATACCATTACATTAGGAGCCTCCCACAGTGAGCATGGGATTGGAGAATACAAAAAACTGTTCCAAGAATTCACTGATGTCTTTACTTGGTCAGATATCGAAATGCCTGGCCTTGACCCCGCCATTTATACGATCTCCACTGGATACCCCTCTGTTCGGTCGGCCCCTTCCATTGATCCCGTTCACACACATTTTCCACTATGCTACGTCGGTTTCGCTAGTGGTGCAAGCCGTTGGTCCCCCAATCTGCCCTCCGCAGCTTGGGTAATATATTCCCCTTCACATGAGTTGATCCACATCGACGGAATGTGTTTAGGTGCTGCCACCAACAACCAAACTGAATACGACACCGTGACCGGTCTCTTGGCCGCAACTCTCCAATTGAGCATACGTCACCTTAACGTTTTCCTGGACTCACAACTCCTTGTTTCCCAGCTCAACAATGATTACCACGTATGCAATCCCTGTCTTTTCAGAAAATTCCTGCGCACTAAACAAATGGTTAGACAGTTTAAATCAATTTCATTCACACATGTCCCAAGAAACCTCAATAATGTAGCAGACCATATGGCCAACAACATTCTAGACTTGCACACTAATCGCATTATACCAAAACAAAATGTGCATCCACGTGCATAACATGTGCCTCCACGGGCATACAGAAAATCAAACATGCCTCCACGGGCGAACATAAAGACAACAAGTGCATCCATGTGCATACACGACTATATACCAACATCATATATATATATATACACATCATCATATAGTCAAAACATGTCATAGGTGTACTCAACACCCAATATACAAAAATACATCAGCCGTACAAAAAGGTGCTTCCCCATATGCTCATTAGCATTTGGGGGAAAATACATATCATCTAGTCATCAGGATCCCTGGGCTCCTCTGGCGCCTCCTCCGCGGGCCCCGCCGGATCATGGCGAGCCCGAACTTTCTACTCTGCTGGCCCTGCTGGATCATCCCGTAGACGGATCCTCCTCTCAGCCGGCCCTGCCGGGTCATCCCGAGCACCATCCCTGTGCTCTACCACAAAAACCGCTGTCCTCAACAAGAGCGATCGCCACTCATGCGGTGCACCGAAGCAACGCTCCACGATGTCCTGGTCCAAGTCTCTCCAGCCATCCTCGGGGAGTCCAGCTAGAATCATGTCGAATGTCTGTCTGACACCCTCTATAGCATCATCTCGAGGGCCAACCCCTCGTCCACGAGCCGCAAATCCTCCACCACGTGGAGGTGGTACCGCTGTAGGAGGTGGAGCAACCACCATCGCCCGCCCCCGCCGAGCCACGTAATCGGCTGGTGGTATAGGACCAACATCTACACAATGCAAGAAAACCATCATCTACATATCTAACTATAATCATAAACAAATCACATGATATAGTATAAAACAAACCACAAAACATACCGTCTAGACCCCAGGCCTGTCCCTGGGCTCGAGGCATCTCTGGGTCGCCTCGATAGTCCATGCCAGCATATGGGTAATCCTCAATCACCAGGGGCATTTGCTCCCATTGCTCATATACCTCCTCCGTGAAAAACCCGTGGACACCGCCACCGCCACGAGGTATCATATGCCCCCACTACATCATGCGCGGCTCACTCACCAGAGCATCACGAATGGGCACCCGTGGTCACAAGGTTGGCACCCGCTCGAAGAAAAAACAACATAGAAAGGAGGCATAACAAAACTCTCCTCCCTCTCGACAGCACTTGTCCAGATCTCTCCGGACACCAGCTAGAAACATCTGAGCCCATGCATAATACGTCCCCCGAAGCACAGAGTCCACCATCATCGTTTGTCCCCCTGACAAACGATGTGGCGCCACAGCACCCAGCACTCGCAGCACACATGCCCCAACAACCCTCATGTCCCACTCCCGTAGTGATCGCAGACTCAAGGCAATGTTCTGCAAGATGGCCCCATCAACACAAAACGTCTGCAGTAAATCCTCCATATCAACACCTGTAGGGATCCTCGACAGAAGATCTCCCACCTCCCCTAAACGAGGCAACCGAGTCAGAAAATATACGTCGGTGAGGGTGATCTCCAACCTCTGTCCCCCAATCATAAAAGCACCCTCGGCGGGCACCCACCAACCCACCAACTTGTTCAGGAGCCGTCTCACTGAACGCATAGGTGGGATCTGAGCAAACTTCAAAAGTCCACTCACCGCTAGAGTCTGCCGAACCCCCGGATCAGTCTGAATCCTCAACATCAGATCATCATCTATCTCCCGCTCTCGCCATGAAGTCAATGGTCTCCTCAACATCCTGCCAAAAAACAGAAGAAATTCTTAGCCCCAACAAAAAATTTTTGCAAAAAATACCATCGCGGCTTTTCCATCAAAAGCTGCGATGATCATCGCGGCCTCCATTCAAGAACCCACGATGAACATCGCGGATATTTGCTAGACAGTCGCGATGAACATCGCGATTATCTCCCATGAACTCACGATGAACATCGCGGGTTCCAACCTCACAGCCGCGATGAACATCGCGACTGTCAGCCTAAAACCCGCGCGGTTCATCGCGGGAAGAGACCCGAAACTCGCGATATTCCACGTTGGAAGGTCAACGTGGAATTTCATGGCCTTTGGGGGCCCGTCGCCAAACAAAAAAGACATCATTGAAAAGGCTAAGGCAAATAGTGTTACCTGAAACTCGTAGAATCGAAAACCAACGGTCAAATCTTCCATAAATCGAGAAAGAGCTCTGATTGCTTTGCCAAACTCGCACGTAACAATGACATGTCATATGGGCCCCGCGCCCTATTTATAGAAATTCCACCATTTTTCAAACCGCCATTCCGGTCTCATACGACGTCCGTTTCTCAAACCGTTGGTACCATTAGAATCAGCACAGCGAGAACTTCACGATAGATCTTTCCTTTTCCTATTTTCATCAGGTCCATTTTTTGACCATTTTTTGGGTGCCCTCGTCGCCTCGATTTGCGTGCCACATCGACCATCGTCCATTTTGGACAAGTCTTATATCACCGGATTCAGTTTTCCGCACTCATGATGATGCTTGAGATCATTTCTCGCTCTCACGTCCAGATTTTTCAGGCATTTTTCCCATGCCCCCTTATCGCCTCGATTTGCGTGCCACATCGGCCAGCGGCCATTTTTGACAAGTTTTATATCACCGAATTCAGTTTTCCGCGCTCGTGATGATGCTTGAGATCATTTCTCGCTCTCATGCCCTGATTTTTAGGCCATTTTTCCATGCCCCCTCGTCGCCTCGGTTTGCGTGCCACATCGGTCGTCGTCCGTTTTTGACAAACCTTATATCGTCGGATTCAGTTTTCTGCGCTCATGATGACGCTTGAGATCATTTCTCACTCTCACCTCCTGATTTTTTAGGCATTTTTTAAAATGTCACCCATCACCTCCGTTTGCGTGCCACAATGGCTGTTGCCCCTTTTTGACAATCTTTATGTCACCGGATTCCTTTTCCGCACACATGATGATGCTTGAGACCTTTTCTCGCTCCCATCAATCCCCTGTTGTTCAGTATGATTTTATCCCTTTTTCGGGTCGAGTAATCCCTTTTACGAAAATGGCACTTAGGGAGTTTCTGTTAAGCTCTTTTCTGACTCCTAAAACAATGAAAAGATCACCGAGCAACCTTGCTTCCTTTCATGCTCGCTAAACGTATCTGAAAGGGCGTCTACCTGGTATAAGTTTACCCCTTTTCTGGACCTTGTAGACTAATTACGAAAAAGGAATACTCTAGTCACATCGGCTAGAAGAGTTCTCCATTTGCATCATTTTATGCTTTTTCGGGCCTTGGAGACTAAACTTACGAAAAAGAACACCAATGGAGTCCCCTTACGGCTTTCAGGCTCTCTAAACATGAAAGCGACCACGAGCAATCACAATCCTGGGCTCGTAAAACCAACAGGACAGTAATCATAACCACTGCAGAGTCTTCTTATCGTTTTCAGACTCCTTAAAAAATGAAAGCACCAATGAGCATGAACAGTCTTGGGCTCACAAAATCCACAGGACAGTACCATTTCAGAGCACACTTTTATCCCTTCTTGGAGCTCATTAAAATTACGAAGAAGGACCCAATGGTGCTTCTCAGTGCCACAACAGATCACGTCTACTCATATGACAGCTTCCCACATTTTGGTCACCTTTGTTCAGAGTATTCTGCAGTATGTCACCCTAAAACCCCCTTGACAGTACCCATCAGCTTGACCCCCCAGAGTCAATACATACCCTTCAGTCCTTAAAAGCTATGATCCCTGCACCTGCAAGTCAGTCCCCTACGTTGCCAAGTCAACCATGTCATCATGCTCTGAACAAAGGAAGTTTGAGTCTACCCACTCTATGACCCCAGTTACTTCCCATCCCCACAAGTATGTCAGTCCTACCATTAGTACTACCACACTTCAGTTCTACACCTCGCGCTCCTATCAAGGAATCATCATTGCCTTGTTAGTTGCTGGTCTCCCTCTGTCGACGACAACCAAATTTATTCCAGAGGATAGACCTAGAGGTCCCTGTGTCTTGGACTCATCACCATTTATGATGAGTGCCTACGAATCATTTCGAGAAGAGTCCTTAGTGCCTCTCCAAATGGTTGTTTCTCACATGCTCGACGTCAACACCTTGATCGCATCGTTGAGACTCGCACAGGGTATTGGTCCATTCAGTTATTAGTCGAAGACCCCGGATACCATCTGACTCCTCAACATTTGAAAGTCTACCTATGGATACAACCAGTATACTTTTCCTATTGATATCCGGGTTGCGCATGGCGACAATATTCAGATGTAACCCAGTTTTATACTCCCTCGAGTATGCAGTTACAAATACTTCTCAGAGAGACTCTCAATCATTGAGTCCCTACAAATGTTGGACACCTTCAGTTTCAGCAGGTCAACAGTTATTCCAGTGTATCAGTTATTGAGATCAGTCATGTTATGATCATGAGTATATCCCAAAATAATGTCCCCTCTGGACCATTATGATGTACCAGTAAATTCTTTATGTATTAGATCCCCCTTCTTGGGACTAATTGTTATGTATATGTCTTGATACGAGCATGGGTATGCCCGCCTCGTCCATTATAAGATATTATTCCTCATTCATATTGAGGCCATGTAATATTTTTTGTTTTTGCAGCTTCCAAGGTCCGTTTGGAGCTGCTCACCATTGGAGCTTCTCAACTATCTTCATCATCTGGAGGTATTACTATTGCAAGCACTTGCTTGCCCCCATTTTCAATACAAATTCATTATCTATATTTTCTTGTTCTTGTTTTAATTCAAAAATTTTATTATGATATGCACATGCTAGTTTAGTTTTAGTTTAGATTTAGTTTATTGTTTTTGCTTTATATTGAAACTGCTGCTACTAGTTAGCAGGTGCCCATAGCACTAAGCTTGGTTGCAAAACCAAGCCAACAATGCCACCATATCGTGGTCATCATATTTCAGTTGCATCAATGCCATCACGATATCGACAGAGCACTCCATACCTGCTAGGAGCGCTAGCATCTGCACAAGGTATTTCCGATTCTTCATGAGCTTTCAAGGCAGTATCCTAGGCTAGCAGGAGGTGACGTACCTCGGGATATCCGCAGCAGACAACCCTTCCCAAGCAGCTACCTCTTCAACTCCACGGCTAGACTATCCCATCTTCGCTTGGGGCTCCTCTACGACCACTGCAGATGAGCGTAGCTTCCGTTTGCTCCACGGGGACTCGGAATGCTGACCTCCCTGCCGCTTCTTGGGGATTGCTGTAAACACCGATCCACCCGGCATGCTAAAAACCTCTTCTTCGATGCTTACAGATTTAGCTGGTGACTCTGTCCCATTGGAAACTTCAACCACAGGGGTGTTTGACATGCCATAGTAGGGATCTGTGTGGCTCGACAATTCCTCACTTACCAACCCAACTTGCCGCTAGCAAACGCGCAACCCTTAAGTCGGCAATTCGATGAAACAATGCAATACTAAGCTCTCCCTTACACTCGGTGCAATGGTTCCTTCCGACCAGAGGTGACCCCTTATTATAGTGCCAAATTATGTCCTTAACCATCATTACCAAATCGAACCCGACATCATGACCAAATCACACCTTAATTACTCGAATCCGCCATCGATTTGGTCAATCCAATGGCCGGATTCGTCATAAATTCCGATCGTACCTTCACACAGTGCTAATTAACTTCTTTTAACTTCCTGCATTTATTTCCGATTTGACCTGGTTGTGACTCTGCCACTATCCCGATCCTTCTCCTCAACTGCGACACCAACACTCCTGCTTGCGCATTCTATCCCTACTGGTGCGCCATCCTACCACCAAGCATCCTGCATTTTTTTTTCCCCTCAATACGACTCAGGCATCGCGCTGCTCCAAGCCTGACTTGTATGGCTTCAACCTGCTACCATTGACCAACTTTGGGAGCATCGCTCCATCTAACTACTGCAAATGCACGGCGCCTCCTGAAGTTATGCGATTGATGCGATATGGGCCAAGCCAATGCATCTGCAATTTCCCTGGATGCTTCATGAACTTGCTGCCATAAAACAACACCAAGTCACCCTGCTGAGACTGTTTATTCTTGATATGGAGATCATGTCAAGCCTTCTATCGATCCTTTTCCAAGCTCTAATGAAAACCTGTGATAAAGTGGTATTCTTCAAGCTGCACTAGCTGCGCCAGACGTTCTCCTAATGCCGCTTCATCATCCATGCTTGTTTTTGCTACTATGCACAGACTTAGAATGATGTACTCCATGGGCATAATCGCTTCTTTCCCATACACCAACTTAAATGGTGTCTGTCCTATCAACCTTTTACACGTGGGGCGATACGCCCACAACAATGCTGGGATATTCAGATCCCAGTCATCGTGGTTTGCATTACACACCTTTGTCAGTGCGTGCTCCAAGACTTTGTTGAAGGCTTCAACTGTCCCATTTGCTTGTGGATGATATGGTGTGCTCTTCTTATGCTGTATTTGAAGTTCTGCTGTTAATGCAATTGATGAAATGACTGCCCTGATCACTCATCAATACCTTTGGTGACAGGATGTGCATATGACCCTTTTTGTTCCTTTATTCCGCCTTGTTTATGAACCTTTTTGACCTAATTTGGTATTACCACTTGCTCTCTTGCTCACATTTGGCACATTTTGCCCTTGGTAAGGATTGATCTCGTTCTCTTTGCTATTTTTCAATTACTGATGATTTGGATAGAGTTATGTTGCCATTTATTGCCTACTAAAGGAGTGGTGTTTCAGGCTCAATATCATTTTACCTACAGGTTGTAGAATGAAGGAATCTTGGGAACTGGAGGACGTGCATCTCAGTCTCGAGATATATAACAGATAGGTATCTAGCTGATGTATTTCTTACATCACTTTGGTCACCTACCCAACATATAGATGATGATGCAATTGATCCAAGGATCAGATATTTTGTACCTAACTCAGTATTTAGGGTCTATGATGACTCATAGTTGATCGCTCCGATATTTCTGGGATCATCTCCACCTTCCACAATACAAACTCCTGGAAAGGCTCATGAGATTTCTCTGAGGATCTGTAGATAGGCCTTATTGGGAAATACGTTGTAACTGCACGATCTTTCATATTTCTCTCATGAGCATTGATGTATAAAAACATGGAAACTCTTTTAGAAGGGTTGGCCACCAATTTGCATAAGATCTATTGAACACTTCTATCAGACTTATATATATAAAACTTATCTTTACTTGATTCGAATGTGTTGATAAATTTCATGTGAGTGAGTGGATGTTCAGCTCCTATTGCCAAAGGTAGGGCCCCCTTCTGTGACAGGTGCTGTTATAGTTAGGATTTCTGTCCTTTATGCATGTCATTAATGTTGATGAATTTAATATGCAGTGTTGATTGATTTAATGGTTTAGTATTCAGATTTGTTGTGCCGAGCATAGCTGAGTGTGAATGTTTTAAGTAGTGGTATGACTGGATTGCATAGTCATTCTCATTTCATTAATGAATACAAGGGAATATATGGATTATGAACATTGAGTTAGAATTACTTCTGTGGTGAATGGATGCATTAAGCTCATTATTAGGATTTTGTTGCTAGTAGAAGTAGATTGTAGAATTAAAGTAGTCTGTCCAATTTCTCATTTTAATTGTGGTTTATCGAATTGTTTCTGTAGGAATTTCTCAGTTTGCTAAATTAGATTTAGATGATTATTGATTTTTGTAGTGTAATAGGGTGTTGTTAAATGTTGATTACTTTCCGTAGCATAGCAGAACGTTTACAGCGTAGCAGAACATTTCTTAAATTTGATAGTTAAGTGCTTTGGTTTGATTGCAAGATTCTTTTTGTAATTGGCAATTTTCTGGGAGTTCATTCACCAACAGTTGCATCTTAATTTCAGTTCAGTAATTCATCGATCTCCTCTATGTTAAAATCATCCAAATTACAGTGTCTGGCATATACTTTGTCTGGTATCTCATAAGAATTTGTGGCCCTGGGTTGATAATTTATGCACAACTTTCTATTTCTACTTCAACTCAATTAAAATGGAATTAAAGAGCTTGTGATTTTGGCACCGTTGCCGGGGAGCTTCCAAGGACATTGTAGTTTTGATTGATTATTTTGGTTCTGTAGTTACAATTTTTCTTTTCTAATAGGATCGTGCGTGAGATTTTTCTTTCTCTGAAGATAGTTTGGGGTGATTTTGGAGGGGGGACGAGTAAGATGCAAAGACAAATTCGTAAGAATATTTTCTGTCACAAGTCCCTGTGAATCCTGGATCATGCAATTCATTCATGCGTAGAATAAGAGATAGTACAGGTAGGCTTGTATATGCATATGATACCCCCCCAAGTACTAACCGTGGAGGAAGTACAATAAGAGGAGGACATGTTCAAGGGAGGTCACCTTCTATCAGCATTTCTAAGCAAGAGATTGAAAGGCATGAGCATTCTACTACGCCTACCAACATAAAGCTCTTACCCACACATGCTGAGGATGATCTTCCAGTGACAGAATCTGCTCGAGAAGAAGAGTTTGTTCAAGAAGGAGGACTTCTTAATCAACTTAGTGTTAACAATAAAGGGAGTGAGGAATAATTGTTTGTTGAATCTCCTTTGTCATCCATATCAGCTACATTTGAATATTTTTTGGTGAATATGGATGGCGAGGGAGAGCACATTCCCAATAGGGAGGAGACAAATCGAGGAAATACAAATGGAGAATCAAGTACCAGAATAGTTACTTTCGAATTTCTAATCCGAAATTCCGGATCTACACTTACAAACCAGATGAAGAATATTCCACATTCGGCATTTCCCAATTTTCATGGTATGGAAAGTAAGGACCCAGACACATTTCTATTTGAATTCGATGTCCTCTACAGGAGTTACGATTATGTTACAGATTACCAGAAGCTAAAACGTTTTCCAGCCACATTAAAAAGCTAGGCTCTAAGGTGGTTTATGGGGTTGGGAGGATACAGTATATTGACATGGGCTCAAATGAAGAAGGTATTCTTGGATAAATATCAAGAATATTGCAAAGAGAAGGATCAAAAGGAAGCAATATTTAAAATGGTCCAGCAAGAGGACGAGAACCTAGAAGACTCCACAATGTAGAAGACTACATGGAGAGATTCCAATATAATTTGCAAAGATCAAGACATAATGGGTTAAATGATGATACATTGTAAATTCTGCTCTTATGAGGAATCATAGATGATTGCATTGATATGTTGAATCTAATGGGTGCACGGGATGTGTCCCTGCTTAAATATGTAGAAATATGTGACCTATGTAGAAGGTACTCAAGGAATGCTTCCATATCAGGAAGAGGGATTCGGGATACAGTAAACAGGACCACCAAGACTTCAAGAGAAGCAGTTTCAAGGATGGAGATTGGAAACCTCTTGAAGGGTTTTAAGACCGACATACTCAGTTCCCTGAGCTCTCAGTTAGATGCACTTCAAGCAAAGAAAAGTTAAGAGGAGGAAGATCGAACTTTGGCTGTTTTTTGTCCTAAATGCCGAAAAAGACATCCTCTCAAGAACTGCCCATTAGACAGAGTGGAAATCTGCCTTCTATGCGACCAGGAGCATCCCATGAAAGACTGCCCTTCGCTGCCAGGACTCAAGGCTATATATGAGGAAGCAGTGACAATAGTAGAACCTATTTTTTTTATATCTCAAAAGCGCCCATGGAAACCCTGACCTTTAGGTACAGTACTAGATCCCATGCAAACATTTAATCCTTATTGGAATAATGCTCAAATATGTTAGTCACAAGTTCCACAAGTTCAACAAAATTCTCAGCCTTGGTACCCACCTATGCCTCAACAAGCATGGGCACCTTCATATCCACAAAGTAGCCCTTGGCAATCAAACTAGAGGAATTCAAGTTTTTGGAATCAACAACAAATTCAACATCTACCCCCTCAAGTACATAATCCTCAATTCCCATTTGCACCAGTACAACCGTTAATGCAACCTCTTCCACAACCCCAGTTAACCTTGCCATTGAACAATCCACCTCCCAAACCACTTCTTCCTGCACAACCCGCTCCTAACCCTAATAATAAGGTTGGACAACCTGTAATGGCTGCCGAATTACCCAATTATCCATCCTATTCCATTTCCATAGTGGACTGCCATGACATCCAATTACGCTCTGGCAGAAAAGTTAATAAAACTACCCCCCCATAATTACATAGGAAGAAGATGAAGAGACACCAGAAATTTTACTAGTCCAATTTGAAGAGACACTATTTTGATCTGAAGATAATATCCCACCCATCCCACCCAGGAAATCACCACAAGCAGAGGATAACGAACTCCCACCATATCCCGAGCGCTTAACCATAGACAAATTCATGCCTCAATTTGAATTTGATCTTCTACGAGAATTATGAAATGTGTGTGTGAAGATTCCACTATTCCAAGCTATCAAAGACATTCCAATTTACTCCAAAGCTGTCGGAGAATTATGTTTGAAAAAACCAGGCAGAAAGAGAAAAGACCCTCCAACAGTTCATGTGATAGGAGATTTGGCCGAATTAATGATGGGTAACACTCTTACTACTAAGTACTCTGACTCTGGTAGTCCTGTCATCAAAGTAAAAATCAATGACATTTCTCTCTTTAATACATTGATTGACTTGGGAGCCGCTATTAATGTCATGACTAAACAGACAATGGATAGATTGGGCATCATAAACCTTCAGCAAACTTCTACTATTTTACAGTTGGCTGACCAATCTCCTATAAAACCGGATGGCATTATAGAAGATCTTGTTATTTCAGTAGACTCTTGGGAATACCCAGTGGATTTTATGGTTTTACAGACAAAATCAAACTTGGGAGGTTATCCCATAATTTTGCGTCGACCATGGTTGGCCACATCGGATGCTTATATTGGCTGCTGGCCAGGAAACATGCGCATATCTCATGGTAATGCTATTAAGGAACTCACCTTGTACCCTCCTGCGAAGCCTACGATACAACCAGAACTTCCCTTGTGTCCAGATGAAGAGGAAACTGAGCAAGCAGATGAAACCCTACAGTTGTACATGATCGAACAATTGCTGGCAGCAAAACAATTAACTGAGGATGATTTTCTCAGTCAATTTATCTCTTCTAGTCCTTCGGGAGATTTTATGGAATTGTTTAGTTCAGTTTGCGCTACCCAACAAATTGACAGCGTTCCAAGTTCATCTACGTGTAATATCCATAGTTGGATATTCTCAATTAGTTAGGGTTGAACCCATGATTTCTGAAATAACCCACATATCCGTAGATATAAAAATGATATATAAATTTATAGATTGATAAGATAAGTTAAATATACAATTGTTGGCCCGCTTTTATAGTAGCTTGGGCATTGCCTACATGAGGAGACGCATCCTCTCAATAACTATTACTCCTACTTATTATTAATAATTATGTATTATTAATTATTTGTTACATTGCCTTCCCCTTAAGGGAAGCTTTGTCCTCAAAGCTTATTGGAAACAAATGATTTTTTTGTTTGAACCAACTTCTCTAGATCCTTTCTTTAGTACTGGCGACACTTGATGAAATGAGGCGATATGAGTTACGAATCCCAAGGGAGAACTGTCACATCGTCTTTGATGTGGTCCATTCGAGATCTATTTTTATCGGAGCTATTTGATCGCTTTGTGGGACGTAACTTTTTGTTTGATGCTTAGTGTATTGATTCAATGTTCTTGCTTGTTTGACATCATAATTCCTCTGTGTATGTTCATTTTGACCCTGTTTTTGGTCAAAATGAAATTTATAATTTGGGTGACGATAAGGAGACCTTGTTGTTTGTTCTTTTGCTTTGTTGCTCTGAGCTGGAAGTTGTATTTCCGTCCTGTGATGTTTAAAGGTTTCGTTCTGTATCTTTTCCAACTTGTTTCCTAACTGCATGTTATCATTTTGAGACTTTTTAATCAATTCTACTTGCGATTTTCTGTCATCTTCAGACTTCTTAAGTTGTTCCTTAAGATCTTTGTTATGACTTCTGATGCAGTTATTTTCTTCCTGCTTGTCTAGAAGTTTTCCTTCAATGTCTTCCGTAGATTGTTCTGTCTTTCAACTATTTTCAACTTCTTAATTTTTGTTACTAGTGTCTTGTTATGATTTCTTAATTTGAAAATCTCTTCGGAATTGTTGGATAGTGCTTTATTGCTCTTTGAGATCTCTGACTTATGAGACTTTTTAGACTCATCATTTTGTTGTTGAAGAACTTTTATCTGTTGTTGATACTGGTCGACCATTGATTCTTGATCCTCTAATTTGTTTTGTATATGCGTCAGTTCTTCATCCTTGTTGCAAACGACTTTGTTCAAGTGTATTATTTCTGCTTTGTAATCGTTTATTTCTTTCTTTATATCTTGATTTTTCAATCTCTGATTGAAATCATTTTCATTTTTTAATTCCTCAATTTCCATAGATAATCTCTCAATACGGTTTTTTAGATAATGATTCTCTTGTTCTATTAATCTCTTAGACATATCCCGTTCATCATGTCAAATGCTTCTTTTAGTCCGGATTGCAGTTCTGCTTTAAAATTCACCATAATTCCTAGTTTGGACGATAACTTGGTCTTCTTTTGACTTTGATTCCTTTAGCGATAGATAGACTCTGGCTTCTTTAGCGATAAATTGTCTTTGACTTTTTTGATGATAGAAGGTCTTTGAACTCTTTGACTAGTCTTCCTTGACTTGACTTTTTTTTTTCGACGATAAATAGTTTGACTTCTTTTTATTTTTCTTTGACAATAAGTAGATACATAAACTATAATAATTCCCAATATGTCTCTCTTGGAAGAACCTTCTTTGACTATATTTTTTTTCTTATCAGGTCAAATAACCTTTTTTTTCCAAAAATAATTATTTTTTTATTTTTTTATTTATAATAATAATTAATAATTAATTAATTAATAATATTATTATATTAATGTTTTATAAACTATATATATATATATCTTCCAAAAGGAAAATATCCATCACTCTAAATAAAGAGTGATCATAAACTGCTCATTTCGAGCTAATCTTTCATCTTTATACATTACACCATCTTACAAAAATCTTCTGTCCAACTTGGATCAGGGAGTTTCAAAATAACAGTCTATCATCTTTATACATTACAACAATTTACAAAAATCTTTTGTCCAACTTGGATTAGGGAGTTTCAAAATAACAGTCTGTTCATTACTGGTATTACAACAACAAAGACCGACAATCTTCTAATTCTTCTCCTTATGGGAGGTTCAACTGAACTTCCACTCTAATCTCTCCTGGTGGAATGAGTAGAGCATTTTTTGAGAGAAGATCTGCCTCTTCATTGAGCTCTCAATATACATGTCTGAAGGTGATGCTGTTGAAACAAAGAACTAGGATGTTTATCTGAGCTAAGAGTGGCTGCAAATGCGGGGCTCTAATCTGGAGTTTTTGATTTGCCTAGTCTATCACCATTTTAGAATCCCCGAAAATTTGGATGGAGGTAATATGATGCCTTAGCGCTATCATCAGTACTTCCCATAATGCTGAGAGTTCATCCTTGCTATTTGTGCCATGCCCGGTTCCATACAAGATATTTATTTTGTTGTGCATGTGAAAGTAAATAACACCCCCTGAGCCTCCTAACTGTGGAGTTCCCTGGCTTGCTCCATCAAAAAAGGCCCAAGGGAGGTTGTTATCAATATTGGGGAGAACCAAAAATCTCTAATTTTTCTCTATTTCTTCTTGTTTGTGTTCTTTGTTCCACTGCACGATCAGAGCCGCAGTCACATCAGTAGGAATATAGATTTCCAAAAAAATGGCTGAGTTTCTCGCCCACCAAATGCCATTAAGAAAAAGGGAAGGGAAGGCAGGGTAGTGGTGTACCAAGGGATTTTTCCACCAATTTTGGCAGCAAAGTTCCGATGTCTGTTCCATAGGGATGGCTATGTTCACAAGCTTTTTGGATGCTTCCTTCCGGACCGTTTCTGCGTAGACAGAAGATGATAATAAGTGAAAAGAAGTTTCCACCGAGTCATGACATAGCGAGTGGCGACTTGGGCCATTCCACCCTCTTTTTACAAGATTGTCCCAAGTAAGAAGCTTGTTGCTCAATGCAAGCCATGGAAGGATCTTAGCTTTCAAAGTTCCCCCAGTTTTCCAAATTGCTTTCCACCACCACTTTTTTTACCCACTGAACTGAATTTTGTTGTAGACTTCATATCCAAGCTTGGCTGTATAGTTCCCATCTATACCATTTGTTGACCATACTAAAGTGTCCTTTGCATCATCCATTAAAGCTACAAAATTCAGTTTCAGGAGTTTTACAAAATTAGACCACTCTGTGGCTTCATCGTTTTCTAACCATATTTCATTTGCTGTGATCCAATCATCACCCGCCTTTGCATATGCTAACCTCAGGATATTTTCCCTTTTGAGCTTCTGTGTTAGACCTTCAGTCAATTTGAATCTGTCTCTTGCTCCAACCCATGGGTCAACACCTACTCGTATCTACTTACCATTACCAATTTTCCAAGCAATCCTATCTCCTATTAGAGGGAAAGATAAAACCAAGGCTTTCCATCCAATTGATCCTCCTTTGAAGGATTTGTCTCTGCTTCTGAACCAATCAATAATGGAGGAGTTGGTGCAATACTTAGAGATAAGTGTCTTGCCCCAAAAGGAAACAGTGTGTTGTGTTAACCTCCATAAGGTTTTGGCTGCTAGTGCTTGGCAAAAGGTGAGAGAATTCTTGATCCCCCACCCCCCTAGCTCCTTTAAATTAGCAATAGTGGTCCATTTTGCCAAGGGAATGCCCTCTTTTTTGTTACTGGAAGACCAAAGAAAGGAGAGGCATATTTTCCTTAACCTCACCACGATTCATTTGGGAATGTAGGCAACAACTGCCCAATAGACAGGGATGCTCTGTAGGACTACTTTTAATAAAGTTATCCTTCCTCCTCTTGACAGAAACCTATTAGCCCATCAAGAGATTCGAGCTTCCACCTTCTTGACCAACCAGACCCAATCTTTGAAAGAGTAGGCATTAGGTTTTAGAAAGAAGCCTAGATATTTGAAACCTTCCTGAAAGGAAGATAAGGGGACTGAAAGAAGAGAAACTGCTCTCATCTTAAGGTCTTCTGAGAACCCATTTACCACTAGGTTAGACTTATCCAGGATTATCTCCATTCCAGTTGCTTGTTGATATAAGGAGAGGATGTTTGCTAGAGTTCTTAGGTTGTCTTCAGTTCCTTTGTTGAAGAGTAAGACATCATCTACAAAGAGAAAATGGGTAAGGATTGAAGAGATAGACACCTGCACCCCTTGGAAGGAACCCGAGAGCTTGGCTTGCTATACTAGTTTGCTGAGGGCTTCAGCTATGAAGAGGAAAAGGAAGGGGATAAGGGGAAGCCTTGTCTCAAACCTCTAGAGGCTTGAAAAAAGGAGGAGGGAGAACCGTTGATAAGGACTGAGAAGGAGGCTGAATTGACACACCCCATAATCCAGTTTACCTGTTCAACTGAGAAACCCACCTGAATGAGCAAGAGTCTGAGAAAAGTCCAGTTCACTCTGTCATAGGCTTTTGAGAGGTCTAGTTTGAGGGAAAAGGCCTTGTATTTTTTTTTGATGATTGAGTGGATAGTTTCTTGGGCCAGAGACACAGCATCATGAATCTGTCTGTTGAAGAGGAAATCGAACTGCTCCTCAGAGATGATATCACTCATTATGGGCTTCAGATGAAGAGCAATTATTTTTGAGATTAGTTTGTAAACCAGATTACAACAAGCTATAGGCCGAAAATCAGCAAAGGTTTGGGTCTTCTGTTTCTTGGGAACGAGGGCTAGGAAGGTGGTATTTAAAACTCTCTCTCTCTCTCTCTCTCTATATATATATATATATATATAGTATAGTTCATCCTTTGAGATAATAATAATATGTATTATTATTACTCTAGTTATATAATAACTAAAATCATCCTAATTAAGGTATGAGTTATTATAAATAATGGTTTCTTTATAAAACTAAGGCTAGTTTTATAAAACCAAGGCTAGATTTATAAAACCACGGGATGGTTTTATAAAACCAATGCAATATGTGGTTTTATAAAACCAAGGTTGGTTAAATAAAACCTATGTTGTGTTTTTTTTTTATTCTTCTCTTTTTTTTATGCGGTATTCTTTCTTGTTCTCTCTCTTTTTTTAACTTCTCTTTTATTCCCTTCTCTTTTTTTTCTCTCTTTTGATAATTTTTTTCTTCTTCAATAAGGATGGCTAAAAGCCTAATGTAAGGTCAAAAACCTAAATCTCAAAGAAACTTTGACAATTTGGCCACAAGCCGAAATCAACAAGCTCTGATCCCACTGTAATATCCATAGTTGGATATTCTCAATTAGTTAGGTTTGAACCCATGATTTTTGAAATAAACCACATATCCATGGATATAAAAATGATATATAAATTTATAGATTGATAAGATAAGATAAATATACAATTGTTGGCCCGCTTTTATAGTAGCTTGGGCATTGCCTACTTGAGGAGACGCATCGTCTTATTAACTATTACTCCTACTTATTATTAATAGTTATGTATTATTAATTATTTGTTACACTTCGACCCCTGATATTACTTCTACGCCCGATGGTGATTATGCGATTAGAAAAGTAGAAATTGAACCTGGAAAATTCTTAAAGATTAGCTCCACATTGTCGAAGCAACAAATAGAACAACTTACCTCGATATTAAATAAACATAAGTCTGCATTTGCTTGGGATTAGAGTGACATGAAATGTTTTCACCCTGACCTGTGTAGACATCATATCTATACCAAGGATGATTCCAGAGCTATCAGGAAACCCCAGCGCAGGATGAATCCGACACTCAGAGAGGTGGTCAAAGAGGAACTTCAAAAGTTGCTGGCAACAAATTTTATTTATCCTATTTCTGATAGCAAGTGGGTGTCTCCACTGGTCATAGTTCCTAAGAAGAATGGAAAATGACATATTTGTGTTGATTACAGGGAATTAAACAAAGCTACACATAAGGACCATTTTCCGTTACCATTCATCGATTAGGTGTTGGACACACTAGCAGGAAAAAAGTATTTCTCTTTTATGGATGGCTTCAGTGGGTATAACTAGATCAAGATAGCATCAGAAGATCAAGAGAAAATGACATTCACATGCCCATGGGGTACTTTTGCATACTAGGTGTTCCCTTTCGGGTTATCTAATGCCCCTGCTACGTTTTAGCGGGCTGTTTTCAACATCTTTTCTGATCTTATTCATGACACTATGGAAGTTTTTATGGATGAATTTACCTCCCATGGTGAAGATTTTGCAGAAGCATTGAATAATCTGGACAAAGTACTTACACGTTGCAAGGAAGTGAACCTCCATCTCAGCAATGAAAAATGCAGAATGATGCTCACTCAAGGTGTCATTCTGGGTCATCTCATATCCCCTGATGGCATCAAAGTAGACCCAACAAAGATTCAGGTGATCCTTAATTTACCAGTTCCATGCACACAAAAAGAGGTACACAGTTTTATTGGATATGCAATTTATTATAGAATATTTGTTCAAAATTTTTCGAATATTGCAAATCCTTTATTCTTTCTTATGTCCAAAAATAAATAGTTTGAGTGGTCGGAAGCCTGTCAATTAGCTTGGGAAACCTTAAAACATAAAGTCTCTACCGCACCTATCCTACAAGGACCAAATTGGTCCTTTCCTTTCCTAATATCCACAGATGCCTCTGATACCACCATAGGAGGAGTCCTAGGCCAGCAGGAAGATCATAAACCCTACGCCATATATTTTATTAGTAAAAATATGACTGCTGCTGAACTTAATTAAACAGTGACCAAAAACGAATTCTTGGTTGTCATTTATGCCATAAATAAATTTCGCCATTACATTACAGGATACCCAGTGATTGTCCACACTGACCACTCTGCTATCAAATACCTCGTGAACAAACCCATCACAAATGGCAGAGTCACTCGGTGACTATTGTTGCTTCAGGAATTTGACATTTCAATAATGGACAGGCCTAGTAAAACTAATGTGGTTGCTGACTTTCTTTCAAGAATAAATAGTAATGAGGAACCTCAACCAGTGGATGATGCTTTCCCAGATGAACATTTGTTTGCTATTTCTACTAATGTTCCTTAGTTTGTAGATGTAGCAAATTATTTAGTTGCAGGAAAACTTCCGGGGCATATGACATCAAAAGAGATGAAAAGGATTGTGCAGCGCAGTAACATATTTTCATGGATTGATGGCTATTTGTTTTATACAGGACCGGAATTGGTGATTCATCGATGTGTTCATGAAGATGAAATCTACGCAATTCTTAGAACTTGTCATGATGGCCCATGTGGGGGGCACTTTGCTGACAAATGAACAACCCACAAAATCCTACAACTGGGCTATTATTGGAATACAATATTTAAATATGCCCAAGAGTATGTCCAGAGCTGTGATAGCTATCAAAGAATGGGCCAGCCACTAGAGTCAAACGAAATTCCACTTCACGCTCAGCTTGTGGTGGAACCATTTGAGAAATGGGCATTGGATTTTGTTGGCCCTATCAAACCCCCATCCAGGAAGAAATAATATATCCTAGTATGCATAGATTATGTGACTAAATGGGTGGAGGTGAAGGCACTTCCAAGGGTAATAGAGCATGTAGTTTCAGACTTTCTATATGCAGAGATTTTTACAAGGTTTGGAGTCTCGAGGGAAATTGTTACTGAAGGAGGCTTGCAATTTACAGCTAAACTCATCAATGCTCTTACAACATAGTACCACATCAAGCACATAATAACTTCAGCATATCACCCGCAAGCTAATGGGCAAGTTGAAGGTACAAACAAAATTTTTGAATGGGTTCTCACAAAGATTGTTCAACTTCATAAAAGGGATTGAGATGATAGGCTGCCTGAAGCCTTATGGGCCTACACAACAACATGGAGAAGTACCACAGGTTTGACTCCTTATCAATTAGTTTATGGCAAGCAAGTCACCCTTCCAATAGAAGTTGAGATTAAAACATTAAGAATTGCATTTCAATTAGGCATGGATTTATCATAGGCCCAACATACCCGCCTACAGTAGCTTAATGAGCTTGATGAATTGCAGCTGGCTGCCATAGAACGTACAGCCATTGTGCAACAACAACGAACCAAGTGGCATGATCAATTCATCAAAACTAAGTATTTTCAAGAGGGTGACTAGTCTCTTATCTACGACTCCAAGTTCAAAAAGTTCAAAGGGAAACTTCACACTCGTTGGCTGGGACCATATGAGATCGAAACAATTTTTGATAATGGTACAGTACGACTCATAACCATTGATGGTGAGGGAACACTTCTTATGGCCAATGGCCATCGAGTGAGGCCATATAAGAAACCATTGTCCAAAGAAGCGTTCATCCGCAATATTGCTTCCCGCTGGTGTACTAAATACTTTGAGATTACCATCTCGACCTATGAAGAAAAAAAAAGGACTGTGAAAATCCTCCTTGGATGCAACCCTTAAAAAAAAGAAAAAAAAAGAAAGAAGAAAAATGGACTTTGAAAATCCTCCTTGGACGCAACCCTTTTAAAAAAAGAAAAAAGAAAAAAGAAGAAAGAAAAATGAAAATATATTTTGATACTAATAAGTCTATCTGTGGATCCTTTGTAGGGACATTCTATCATAATCCTCCTTCTTATCCCATTCATTCCATCCTTCCCCATGATATCACTTGCTTATTGATGGTCCTGCTCTCTTGGATAACTACTCTTCAGACTATTTTACACAGTTTTTATCCACTATTTCATCTGCAACACTATGGAAACCATTTCCATTCCATTTCATACTCATTTCCGACATCCCCCATTTCATTACAGAACATGTTCTGCTCCTTTGCAGAATCCCTTTCCACTTCATTACAGAACATGTTCCGATCCATTACAGAACCCCTTTCCGCTCCATTACGAAACATGTTCTGTTCCATTACATAATCCCTTTTTGCTTCATTACAGAACATGTTCCGATCCATTACATAACCCCTTTCCATTCCATTACGAAACATGTTCTGTTCAATTACAGAACCCCTTTCTGCTCCATTTTAGAACATGTTCCATTCCATTACAGGACCCCTTTCCACTCCATTACAGAACATGTTCCGTCCCATTAAAGAACCCCTTATCCATTCCCCATACCTTCCCGCAACACCACAGAATCATTTCACATAATGTTACTGGATCCTTTTCTGACTTCACCAGCACTTTAACGGTCACATTTTCGGCTACCTTCCACATCACATCCACATGGCATAATATTTCTTACCTGTACGGGCCCAACATCATTTGACATCACCGAAAAATGAAGAAAAGGGATCACGCATCATTGATAGGTATAAAAGGACGAATCATGATTTATCAAGACAATTAGTGCCACACAGGGTCGTGTGCCAAATTGGTTTGGGGGGGGAGAATTTAGAGGTGCCTCTAAACTCTATTAAGCCAATTGCTTGCCTGATAATAATTCCACCACCTATGAGCTTCTAGTTAGATCAGTATTGATAACCCACCTCTGGATAATCCAAGTCCATCCTTTTCTTCGGAAAACCGGAAAGAAATTTGAAGCACTGTAAGCATTTGGAGAGAAATAAGGAATGAAGCGCAATGAGGGGGGCAATCCGTAGTGAACCTAAAAATACGGATATGGTCTATGGAAATAGAGAAGTGAAAACAGTCTTTCAACAGGAAGGATGGATGGATTATTTTGATAAAATGAAGAAGGGAGATGATGCGATTGCAATGGAATTTGCGCTTACCTATGACAGTGAAGTTGCAGAAGTACAAGGATTCAAAATTCAAGCGGATGAGCTAACAATTGCAAGGGTCTTTGGATTACCACAGATAGGTGAAAAATGGTTCGAGAGACATGTGTCAATAAAGCCTCTTATCGATGCATTTTTGAAACCTGGTGAACTGGTGCAAGGAACACAAAAGGAGACAAAATGAGATTCATTGCCAATTCCATGGGGCGAGTTGGTGCTCTGTGTATGCAAATTCATCACAAGTGAAGGTCGGTTCAGTCTAATTTTTGCTTATCACTTTAAAATTTTGAACCACTTAAGGCACCAAAAATACATCAATATGCTACATTTTCTATGAAAATCCTTAGAGTTAATGAACAAAATGGTTAAGGGCAGTAATAATCTAGGCACAAGTCTGGCATATCATGGTTTGATTAGATTATTGGTGGAAGATGCCTTACAGAAGAAAAACTAGACATGGGAATCATTCGTGGGCATATCCTCGAGCACTAGGAAGACAGGGAGGAAGAAAAAGAAAACATTGGAAAATACCCCAGAAATAGTTCATGCGGGAAGTAGGAGAAGCCTGCAAGCTTAAACCCCAACCAGTTCGATAGAAGGGCCCCATACTCGGACAAGATCAAGGGCTCGGGAAGAGCGACAATACCAGGAAAAATTTCTTAGTCAGAACAATGAATTTGAGGAAGAACGAGAAGTATTCATCATGTCAGAGAGCACCAGTAAAAATCGGGAGAATCAATTTGGGTTGCAGAATGTAGAAGAACAACAGAAGAAAGAAAAACGATGGATGGCTATATTCAAAGGGACGCAAGGTAATAGGCTAAGGAGATTTCATCATTTTCTGCTGTGCAAATACTGAAGAGAATATGGTAAGTTGAAGAAAGATTACTGGGATTTGAAAGGTTCTTATCAGAAGAAAACAGAAAAAATGGTGGCCCTGCAAGAGAAAAATTAGAGGATGAAGAGATATAAGATGGATACCCTATTGGAGGCCGTGGCATTAGAAGGCGAACAAAGTGAATATTTCAGGGAGACATTCAGTGATGAAGGGGCAGAGGCTAGCGTGCAAATAAAAGGTATAGAATCCAAGGAGGGTTTTGAAGTAGGAGCAGAAAATCAAGAGATGCATGAAGATATCCCTTCAGATGAAGTCCAAATAAAGAACCTTGAAGAAATGGTAGCTCATCTACAAGCGACAGCAGGAGACCTGGAAGAACAACTAAAATTGGCCAACGATCAGAGGAAAGGGAAAGAGAAGGAAACAATTATAGAGAAGCTACAAAGACACGATTATGCCTTGGCCATGAGGAGGCTTAGTCAAGAAGTGGAGAAATTGAAATTTGAAAAAGAATATATGAATTATCTGGCTCACTCCATGAGGAATCTAAGACCCCCTTCGAATCTTTACTCTGTATTTCTGAAGGAACATCTCATATATTTTAGGTTGTCAATGGTGACCATGGGGTATAATGATCCTATTGAGATAGAAGAGCAGTTTATTGCTGCTTTTTCCAGGAGTAATGATGGAGAACAAATTTTTTATGCGAATTATATATGCTTAATTTGGTTATGATAGACTATGAGGATTGGGACCCAAACCCTCATGTAGGGGAAGTACAACTAAAGGAATTCATGTCTTTCATGAGAAATCATTTGAGATGGAACCAGGCTGCCACTACTATGGAAAACATTGAATGGGAAGATGCTCTTTGGGTGAGAGGTTTGCCCTCAGTTGAAAAATTATTCATAGCTAGGAACCAGGTTATGCAAGATCAAGCATTCATTACTCTCCTGGAGACCGCCCAACTTAAAGTTGTTCATGAATGCAGGAATTGGATTACCTTTCATAGGTTGGAGTTGTTTCTCTGTCTACGAAGAAGGATTAATGCTCTGAGCTTGGACTTGAAAAGGAAAGATCCCTTCTCTGTTAGAATATTTGAGCGAGCCCTAGACAGAATACAAGTCTACTTTGACTTCCTGGGTACACATAAAGGCAACTGGATCGGGCTCCAATTTCAATTCCCTATACTTTGGTGCCCTATGGTGGATGGAGAGGATAGTGAATTTTTCAAGGTTGTTAGTGAACAAAGAGGTTTTTTTAGTATAACAGAAGGCAGCTATTATTCCTATAAGTGGAGTGATGAGTGCCTAAACAACTCTCTAAGCACCCCGGTTAGTGGATCACAGTCTTAGTTTGCATGAGGACATGCAAACCTTTTGGTTGGGGGGAGATGACAGGATGTGCATATGACCCTTTTTGTTCCTTTATTCTGCCTTGTTTATGAACCTTTTTGACCTGATTTGGTATTATCGCTTTCTCTCTTGCTCACATTTGGCACATTTTGGCCTTGGTAAGGATTGATCTCGTTCTCTTTGTTATTTGTCAATTGCTAATGATTTGGAGAGAGTTATGATGCCATTTATTGCCTACTAAAGGAGTGGTGTTTCAGGCTCAATATAATTTTACCTACAGGTTGCAGAATGAAGGAATTATGGGAATTGGAGGATGTGCATCTCAGTCTCGAGCTATACAAAAGATAGGTATCCAACTGATGTATTTCTTACATCACTTTGGTCACCTACCCAACATATAGACGATGATGCAATTGATACAAGGATAAGAGATTTTGTAGCTAACTCAATATTTCGGGTCTATGATGACTCATAGTTGACCGCTCCGATATTTCTGGGATCATCTCCACCTTCCACGATACAAAATCCTGGAATGGCTCATGAGATTTCTCTAAGGATCTGTTGATAGGCCTTTTTGGGAAATACATTATAATTGCACGATCTTTCATATTTCTCTCATGAGCATTGATGTATAAAAGCATGGAAACTCTTTCAGAAGGGTTGGCCACCAGTTTTCATAATATCTATTGAACACTACTATCAGACTTATATATATATAACTTATCTTTACCTGATTCGAATGTGTTGATCAATTTCGTGCGAGTGAGTGGCTGTTCAGCTCCTGTTGCCGAAGGCAGGGCCCCCTTCTTTGATAGGTGCTGTTATAGTTATGATTTCTTTCCTTTATGCATGTTGTTAATGTTGATGAATTTAATATGCAGTGCTGATTGATTTAATGGTTTAGTATTCATATTTGGTGTGCTGAGCATAGCTGAGTGTGAATGTTTTAAGTAGTGGTACGACTGGATTGCATAGTCATTCTTATTTCATTAATGAATACAGGGGAATATATGGATGATGAACATTGAGTTAGAATTACTTCTGTGGTGAATGGATGCATTAAGATCATTATTGGGATTCTATTGCTAGTAGAAGCAAATTGTAGAATTAAAGTAGTCTGTCCAATTTCTCATTTTAATTGTGGTTTATCGAATTGTTTCTGTAGGAATTTCTCAGTTTGCTAAATTAGATTTAGATGATTATTGATTTCTGTAGTGTAATAGGGTGCTATTAAATGTTGATTACTTTTTGTATCATAGCAGAATGTTTACATCGTAGCAGAACATTTCTTAAAGTTGATAGTTAAGTGCTTTGGTTTGATTGCAAGATTCTTTCTGTAATTGAAAATTTTCTAGGAGTTTATTCACCAACAGTTGCATCTTAATTTTAGTTTAGTAATTCATCGATCTCCTCTATTTTAAAATCATCCAAATTATAGTGTCTGGCATATAATTTGTCTGGTAGCTCATAAGCCTTTGTGGCCCTGGGTTAATAATTAATGCACATCTTTCTATTTCTACTTCAATTCAATTAAAAGGGAATTAAATAGCTACAAGCCCGACCTATAGGGATTCAACCTGCTACCATTGAACAACTTTGGGAGCATCGCTCCATCTAACTGCTGCAACTGCACGATGCCTCCTGAAATTATGTGATTGATGCGATATGGGCCAAGCCAATGCATCTGCAATTTCCCTGGATGCTTCATGAACTTGTTGTCATACAACAACACCAAGTCACCCTGCTGAAACTGTTTATTTTTTATATGGTGATCATGCCAAGCATTCTGTTGATCCTTTTCCACACTCTAATGAAAACTTGCGATAAAGTGATCTTCTTCAAGATGCACTAGCTAGGCTAGACATTCTCCTAATGCCACTTCATCATCCATGCATGTTGTTGCCGGTATGCGCAGACTTGGAACGATGTACTCCATGGACATAATTGCTTCTTTCCCATACACCAACTTAAATGGTGTCTATCCTGTCAACCTTTTACACGTGGTGCAATATGCCCACAACACTGCTAGGATCTTAAGATCCCAGTCATCGCGGTTTGCATTACACACCTTTGTCAGTGCGAGCTCCAAGAATTTTCTGAAGGCTTCAACTGTCCCATTTGCTTGTGGATGATATGGTGTGCTCTTCTTATGATGTATTTGCAGTTCCATTGTTAATGCGCTGATAGTGTGATTGATGAAATGACTACCCTGATAACGCATAAATACCTTTGGGTAGCCAAACCGAGTGACGATTTTGTCAAACAAGAAGCAGGCTGTTGTTGCAGCGGAGCAATCGACAACTAGTGCAGCCTCCACCCATCTTGTCATATAATCTATTGCTGTGATGATGTATCTTGCACTAGTGTGCTTCCCAGGTGGGTCGATAGGGCCCACAAAATCCATATCCCATTTATCAAATGGCTGCAGTGTAACTTGAGGTTTCAATGGTATCTCATCCTTCCTAGAGGGTTTCCCAGCCCTTGGACAGACATCATAGGTCCGTGCATAATCTGTTGCGTCATTGTGAAGTGTCGACCACCAAAGTCCTGCACGAAGCACCTTCCTGGTAGTCACACGACCACCATAGTGCCCTTCGGCTACTCCTGCATGTGCTTTTGACAAGATCTTCCCTTTCTCATGATGCAGGACACAATGCCTCAAGATCTCATCTGATCCCAATTTGTACAACTGTCCAGCAATCAGATGGAAATTTGTAGTCTTGACCACCAACTACTTCTTCTGACTGGTTGTAAAATCCTTCGATGCAGTTCCTGTCAACATAAACTAAATGATATCTTCGTAGTAGTCATCATCTACTTCAACCTTAAATAGTTGCACATCAGGAAACCCGTCCTCAATGTTGGTTGGTTCCTCTCCTGTCTCGATCCATGACAGATGATCTGGTCCTGCGTTTAAGCGTCCCGGCTTCACAATCACCTCAAAATTGAAATCCTGAAAAAGAATTAGCTAGCGACATGTCTTCCCCCCCAACGTAGGCTTATTGACTAGATATTTCAATGCGGAATGGTCTGTGAACATCTTAAAATGATCGCCTAATAGATAATGCCTGAAATTCTGCAGCACATATACCATTGCCAGTCCTTCCCTCTCTATCATTGTATAGTTCCGCTCTACAAATGACAACTTTCGACTCGCAAAAGCAATGGGGTTATCCATATCCCCTTCCCCTGGCTGCGCAAGCACTACTCCTAGCGCTATCGATGAGGCATCAACATGGACATGGAATTCTTTGCTCTAGTCTGGAAATACCAATATAGGCGTTGAATCCATCTTAGCCTTCAACGTCTCAAAAATATCTTGACATTCAGGGCTCCATTGAAATACTGCATATTTCTTCAATAACTTCTCCATAGGGGCCGTGATTGCTACATAATCCCTAATGAACTTGCGATAATACCCAGTGTGTCCCAACATTGCTCGCAACTGCTTGACATTCATCGGTGGTGTTAAGATCAAAATGAGCGCAATCTTTGCTGGGTCGACTAATAGTCCCTGCTTGCACACAATGTGACCTAGTAATATCCTAAATGGTGCACAGAATATGCACTTTTTCAAGTTCAGCGATATCTGATGCTGTCCACAACGCTCCAACATCAATCGTAGATTTTCCAGATGATCGCAGGTGCATTCTTTAGTCCAAATGGCATCACCGTGTACTGAAAATAGCCCCATTCTGTCACAAAGGTTGTCTTGTGGTGGTCTTCTTTCACGATTCTGATCTGATTAGCTAGAGAATCCATCCATGAAAGAATACATCTCTTGGCCACCCACGCCCTCCAATACTTCATCGGTGAATGGGGTCGGAAATGGATCATGCAAACATGCATCATTCAGCTTCTACAAATCAAGACAAATGCGCACTTCCCCTGTCTTCTTGTCCTGCACCACCATAGGACTAATCCAGTTTGATTCCTCAATCGGTTCAATAATGTCGGCATCCAACATGCGGTCAAGCTCAACTTTGACCCTCTCCTTATGGCGCAGATTCAATCGATATGGTCGTTGCCTAATTGGTTTGCGTCTGGTTTCAATGGGATCTTCCTTCCCCCAAATCCCCCAAGATTCCCTTCATCTCAAAAAACTTTGTAGGGAACAAGTATTGGAACTCATGCAAGAGGTCTGTGACCTTCCCCATCATCTCATCATCCCAATAGTCCCCAAAATTCGCAAACTTTGGACTGTCTTCTATCCCAATGTTGACCTTTCGAAGCTTCAGCGGTTGACTGATTGGATAAGTTGGTGCATTAGGTGCTACAACATCGTGACTTCCTTCGGATTCTGGAATATTGACATTCCATGGATCATCACCATCTTCTGGCCCACTAGTGATATTATAACATTCCATCATTGACTGCATCCTGTAGTGCGTATGTGGATCCGCAGGATATGCCACCAGAACAACCTTTAGAGCTACATCGCGGATGAGCTACAAAGCATTATGGACACCCGGGTGGGCATCCGTGAAGCTGAATGTATGAGTAAAGCAAACTGTCAACTCCAACCAGGTGGTAATTTCCCCACGCAATTCTGCTGCAGTATACCATGATCGTGGTATCTCATCCAGAGTATGGACAAAGGCATGGATCCACTCATCCTTTGGTCACGAGGCCCACAACGTCTGACATTCCATCAAATGACTCCCAGGGTCATTTTGTCCATTGTATTTTCCTACATGGTAAAATTTAGTGTCGGCAAAATGAACTGTCATCAACCTCTGACACTGCGACCACCCTGCAATCGACTTCTTATGTGTTTCCCACTAGCATGCTAGGGTAGCATTCAGTGCTTCCTCTAATTCCAGCAATCGCTGTGGTTCTGAGACCTTTTATTCGAATGCCACAAGAAAACCAGACAAGCTGGGAAGCCCTTCATATATTGACAGTGCAACAGTCTCAGTCGCAACACGGCATAATGACTATGTGACTAACCCACACTTGCATAGTGACACCTCATGCAAGCAGTTTTTCCAATTCTCTAACACGTCATCAGAGTCAGAAGACGCAGAGATGAAGCTGCGCCACCCAAGCTCACCATCGGCAGTCGGATGAATATAATATTCTGAAATATTGTATGCATGTTCCCACCCACTGGGAACTTCATCTTTCACTGGTTCAAGATACTTGCGTCCTTCAGCTGGATCCAACAGAGCTATGACTCTGATGTCGTGGTTTTCAAATGTCATCATGTGCTTCTTAAAGTTGATGACTGCTGCACTGTCGTTAGCCCATCCAATCCCCAATAATGCGGGATAGGAGCTTCCTCCTTCAACTACTTCAATAACATCAAAATCAACGTATGTCCTCATTCCCTCGATGTACACAAGTAGGCATGGAACTCTCCCTATCGGTGTCACCTTGGCCTGATTAGCTAGCCGAAGCTGTATAGGAGACCGGTTCGGCATGGGACTCCCCATTTTTTTCCAGGCCTTCTTGGTTAGGATGTTGGCATCCGAACCAAGATCTAGAATAACTGAATCAACTTCATAGTCGCCAATTTGAATATATGTTCATGCGCATCTCCTTACCTATCTTCCACCTTTGCAAGGAGTTTACTGCAGACTCTTGTTGTTCCCTGGATGGTCGGTGCAACAACCCCTCGAGCTTGGAAAGAGCATCATGATCCCTTTCCAGTGATAAACAACTCTCAAAAAATTTCTGCAAGGTCCCAAATGACTGCGATGGACCTGCCTCTGAAGTGGCATAAAAAATAGGAGGCATATCACAAACAATGGCCTTACTGCGATCTTTTTCCATTGCACGATGTGCTTGAAAGAATGCATCCCGCTCGGAATCAATGTCAAATGAAACTTTCTTTTATCTTGCTAACCAGATGAGTGGATGTGGACTATCATCTCCTGTTGTCACACCTCCACGGGTGATAACTGCGACAACAACATCTTGTGTTCTTGGCTCTGCAAAAATTGTCACAATAGTTGCACCCTGAGTCTGATTCAGTGGCGGATTCACAGGTTGATTTACATGTTGATTAGCATTCTGATTTAGATGCTAGTTTGGGTTCTGCACCGGTTGCTGTACTTGATTCTGCACTGGTTGCTGTGCCTGATTCTGGTTCTGTAGTTGCGGAACATTCCCCGCTTACCATCGTGCAATCAACTGCGGAAAGTTTTCCATAGTCTGATCCGTAACAAAACAAAATGTACACTGTGTATGCAATTGTGGGCACTCTCATTAGTAGTGTCCCCACACCCCGCAATGATAACACTGAATAGGTCCTCGACCTCCTTGTCCTCCTCGGCGACCAAATCCTCCACTGCTTCCTCGATGAAATCCTCCACAGAATCCCCCTTGTTGCTGGTACTGCGGCTGATCGAACTGTTGCTGCATGGGATTCAGTGGTGGTTGTGCATATTGCGGCTGCTGAATGTATTTTGGCTACTGTGGATCCATCTGCATTGGAGCATATTGGGGTATAAACTGTTGTGGTTGCTGCAGCGGTACAAACTGCGCCTGCGGTTGCGGTAGTGGCTAGGCTACCTGCAGTTGCAGTTGTTGTACAACATGCTAGTCATCCTTCACATAGAATGCATCGTACGTTCATTCATGAAGTAATCCATAATCTTGGTAGTCCTTGTCTTCATGTCCCACGGATTTGCAGAATGTATAATACAGATTCATCGGTTTGGTGACCATCTTTTGCATATATTAACATTCCTTGTGGGAGTGCCCATATACCTGGCAGATGCGACACCATGGCATGCCTCCACCATTCAATGAATTCGGTGCTCCTGAAACCAGATAATTATGGAATTCTGGGAAACTATACTTAGTATGCCCCTCTATGCGACATCACGCACACCATACTTCTTCACGTTGTTCTTTTCCCTTCTTAAGGTCTTGCAGTTGTATGGTCAAGTTAGCCAAATGAGTCTGAATCTGCGACATACCAGCTGAATTCTCACCAATCGGTGAAGCTTCTAAGCACATTGCAATTTTCATGGCTTCACTTGGTGTTGTAATGTTCTATTGCATCAATGGTAATCGAATGTGCGGGAGCAATGCCGTAATGAACAATTATTTGTGCTGGAGATTTCTCATGTCGAAACTGAGCCTCGCCATCAACGTTTTGAATCGCTGGTAAAAATACCACATAGTTTCATTGGGATACTGTTTAATCTCTTTTAGTTCTGTAATACGCTGTGCTTCAGACTTGGGATTTTTGAACTCAGCAATCAATCCTTCTCTAACTTCATCCAACGTCTTCTTTGGAGCACCTACAGGAACCTGCACAAAATTCATAAACCAGTCTAATGCGTGACCATGAAGAGTTGTCGCTAATTTACCTTTTTTGGCATTGTCATCAGTAATTTTATTCACGATCCATACTGCTTCACTGTAATGTCACTTTTTTAAAATTTTTATAAAAATGCCGAATTTTCCACTTTTTCCCCAAATTCGACCTTCGACTAGTTTTACTGTTTTGGCCTCCAAATTAATCAAATGCTCCCAAATCTTCTGTAAGGGTATATGAATGTTATTGAAACTTGAATATCATGTTCAGGGATGATTTATAACCCTCAAAATACTTCTGCAAACTTGATTTACATTATGGTCAATGTATGGGATTTTAACTAGTGATTTGTGCATCAAACCCCCCCCGGGGTAACTCTGAAAATGGCCTCCCAAATGCTTCCAAAATCCCTCAAATTTTTGAACAGAGGTGGGGAGTGTATTAATGATGTTATTAAGGTATTATGTGCACCATTAATTGATTATTATCTGTGTTCCAACCCTCTCCCATTCAGCTGCAAAAATCACCAATTCGACCCTTGGGGAAATGGCACTATTTCTTCTCCCAATGCAATTAAATTGAGTAAAAATACTTCAAATGCTCAAGTACAGCAAATGAAACTTGTAAAACACATCCATGGAAGTCCATTAATCATAAATGTATCAAATAATCATCCATTCATTTGAAATCATCAACATTATAATGATATACATCAATGTAGTGGGGAAATGGACATTGTTTGCTCATCAATCAACATTTTTGCATACAACCAGTGGGTATTTCGACCTGATACTTTCAGAATATGAATAACAGAGGATATGAAGCTATTAAAATCAGAAATACATAATGAGAAGCTCTCCCAAGAAGCACAAGAGCTCACCAAAATCGCCCTCCCTCAAGGAGCATGAATATGCCTTCAAAACTGGAAATGGTTGAGAGATGGTGCTGCACTAAAAAAAACAACGAACTGCCCTGTATCTGATACCTACAAATAAAACTCCATTAAAGAACCATGAAAGACCTGAGTGGCCTCTCCAAAAACCAACTTGGATGGGAATCTTTCACCCTCGAAATTGGCTAAGGTAAGAAAATAGTCATCCACTAGCTCTCTCTTCACAAATGCAAGTTTTCTCAAATCATCAAAATCCATTCTCATACTTTATTTCTACATTTTATAACCAACATTAGCCTTCTAAGGGTCGAAATCCTCTCAATTGCTTCAAGAGATTTCCACTTAGGAAATATTCCACATTTGTCACTTGTCTCCTAGTTCCAACCTTCCATCTTCTCCCAAATTCGAATTTGAGTCTCTTTGGTTTCTTCCACTCCCATGAGTGCCTTCCTTGAGCCTATTTTTGGGGCTTACATGTCATAATGGTAAGATGTGAGAGGTCATGTCTGCAATTTTTCATAGTTGTCATAGATTCTCCATCATTGGTGTCATAGGGGCTAGGGAATCTAGCCCAAGTGTGCACAAACTTCCAATTTGACTCTTATCTTCCATGGAGGTTACCAATCCATCCCAATTCGACCTAATATGCTCACTTCCATGTGTTATGATTTACCAACTCACCCAAGAGTTTTCACCTTCCCATGAATTCGAATTGGCAAGTGAGAGATGCCATGTGTCATTGAAAAATCAAGCTAGTGTGGGTCCCACACCCTCTATATGTCTCCAAAACCACTTGCCACCTAGAATTTCTCTTGAATTTATTTATTCAACCTATTTATTAAATAATCGAACCCTTCTAATGTTTAAACATCATTTATTAGCTTCCTTATTACAATTCCACATGTGCCCATCCAACCTAGGAAACTAGTAGGATTGATGGGATTGTCTTACTATGCAATTATTTGAATGGGGACATTACATTCCTCCCCACCCAAGATTGCTTGTCCTCAAGCAATTTCAAATTTGGATGCTGCAAAATCTTCTCCTCTTCCCATGTGGCATCTTCATTTGGTAAGCCCTTCCATTGCACTAAATATTCTTTGATAATTCTACTCCTCAACCTTCTTTCCCGTGTCTTCAAAATGTTTTCCGTTACAAGTGTGAGCTGACCTTCATCATCCAAAGGAGGAAGTATTTCTGAATTGATGATTTGCTGACCAAGGGATTTATTGAGACAAGAAACATGAAATACATTGTGGATTTTACTCCCTTTCGGAAGTTCTAGTTCATATGCTACTTCTCCAACCTTCCGCACTACCTTGTATGGCCCATAGTACCTTGGTTTTAATTTTTCTGCTCCATTCTTTTTGAGATATGTTTTATTATATGGCTGCAACCTTAAATATACTAAATCATTGACTTGAAAGGTTCTTTCTTCTCTATGTCTATCAGCATATTGTTTTTGCTTATTTTGAGCAACCTGCAAATTGTCTTTCAAGAGCTTTAAAATTTCTTGGCTCTCTTCCACCCAATCTTTATCCTTTGGGGCTCTAGTATCACCAAATATAATTTCAACAAATGTACGTGAATCATAACCATATAGTGCTTTGAAGGGAGACATCCCCATTGACATATGATAAGTGGTGTTGTAGAAAAACTCACCCAAGTGTAGCCATTTTGCCCATGCTTTTTGCTGCTCTCCCACATAGTCTCTTAGGTATCCTTCCAACCATTGATTTACCCTCTCTATTTGTTAATCAGTTTGTGGATGATAGCTGGTACTTGGATTCAATTGAGTGCCTACCAATCTAAAAATTTCTTGCCAAAAAGAACCCATGAATCTACTATCTCTATCACTGACAATGCTCTTGGGGAGCCCATGCAATCTGAAGATTTATTTGAAAAAAATATCAGCCACTTGTGCAGCACTAAAAGATGATGTAACAACAAAGAAATGAGAAACCTATCAACTGCCACATAGATGCAATCCTTACCCAAAGATTTAGGCAAATCGGTGATGAAATCCATGGAGATACTATCCCATTTTTGCTTCGGAATGGGCAAGGGTTGTAATAGGCTAGTTGGACATGTAAGTTATGATTTGTTTTGTTGACATACTTTACATTCATTCACATATTTCTGAACATCTTCCTTTAGCCCCTTCCAAAAAAATTTGCCTCAACTGTCTATAAGTTTTGAAGATCCCCTGATGGCCCGCTAGTGGGGAATCACGTGCTTCTTGCAAAATTCGGTACTTGAGCTTGGAGTTATGAACTAAATAAATTCTGCCCTTATAATATATCATCCCATTCAAAATCTTGTAGTTATTATCCCCTTTGATTCCATCCAACACATCACAAGCAAATTTGTCTTTAGCATATTCAACTAGTAGCATGTTTTTCCAATCCTTGGCAATGTCCATGAGAAAAAAAGAAGGTCTTCTTGACAAAGCATCTGCTACTACATTATTCTTTCCTTTGACATATTCAATATCAAAATCATAAGCTTGAATGTTGCTTACCCACTTTTGTTTCCTTTCATTTAGATCTTTTTGGGTGAGAAAGTGTCTTAGACTATTGTGGTCAGTTTTCACCACAAACTTGCTGCCCACCAAGTATTGTCTGAATTTGGCCAATGCATGCATAATGGCCAGCATTTCTTTATCATATATGGAGTAAATTTTTTCATTAGGCTGCAAATTTCTGCTCTCAAAGGCTATGGGGTGTTGGCCTTGCTTTAGGACATCCCCTATTCCTCCACCTAAAGCATCACATTCCACAACCAAAGGTTTAGTAAAATAAGGAAGTGAAAGTATGGGACAACTACTCATTACCTCTTTCGTTTTTTGAAAGGCCTTTTCATCCTCTTCATCCCACTTGAAAGCATCCTTCTTAGTAAAATCAGTGAGTGGAGAAGTCAACTTGGAGAACCATTTCACAAATTTTCTGTAGTAGGTGCATATGCCAATAAAGCCTCTCAATTCGGTAATATTTTTTGGTGATGGCCATTCGAAGATAGCCCTGATTTTTTCCATGTGTACCTTCATTCCTTCTTTCCCAATAATGTTCCCAAGATATAGTAGTTCTTTCATCCCAAATTCACATTTTGATAACTTAGCAAATAAGGACTCTTCTTGCAAAATTTTTAACACAATCTCTAACTGCTGCAAATGCTCTTCCCATGTTTTACTGTAAATGAGAATGCCATCAAAGAAAACCAAATAAATCTTCTTAGTTGCTTGCAAAAGATCCTATTCATGCGTGCTTGAAATGTGGTTGGAGCATTAGTTAACCCAAAAGGCATGACAAGAAATTCAAAGTGGCCAAAATGACATCGAAAAGCAGTCTTTTGCACATCTTCATCTTTCATTCGAATTTGGTGATACCCTGATCTAAGGCCAATTTTTGAGAAGTATTTGGCCCCATGTAGCTCATCCATGAGCTCATCAATCCTAGGAATAGGATACCTATTCTTGATAGTCTTTTTGTTCAATGCTCTAAAATCTATGCACATTGTCAATGTTCCATCTTTTTTATTCACTAGCACTACTAAAGAAGCATAAGGGCTAGAGCTTGGTCTGATGAGTCCCAACTCTAGGAGTTCTTGGATGGATTTTTCAATCTCATCTCTGAAATTTTTAGGATGTCTATAAGGTGGTATCTGAATGGGTGAAGTACCCTCCTCCAAAATAATATTGTGCTCAACCCCCCTATCCGGTGGTCTACCATGTGGAAGGTCTCTAAAAAACTTTTCATATTTTTGAAAAAGTCTCTCTATCTCATTTGGGTGTTCAACAATCTTTATATTTGGCCTGGGAGATGTAATATGACATTCAACAGCCCATTCTATGTCCCCATTCCTCAATATAGATCTCATACTATTGCAAGTCACTACTTGATTTGGATAAGTGTGCTGCCCTCTCACAACTCTTTGTACTACTTTTGAATCTTGGAATTTCATTTCAGGAATTTGATAATTTACTGTATGCTCTCCTATTGAATACATCCATTGCACTCCCAAAACCACATTAGTATTAGCAACATCAACCACATAAAAACTATCAACAAAATTATAGTTACCTACGGTGACTTGCAGCTTTGGAACCCATGTTTTGCATTGCATTATGTTGTGACCGGGAATGAAAACTGTGAAGCCATCAAATGGTTCAATAGGTATCTTTATTTTCTCCACCATCTTTGCATCAATGAAGTTATGGGTGGTTCCTCCATATACCAAAACTGAAGTTCTTTGTCCTTGTACCACACCTTTGCATCGGATAGTATGATAGCGAGGTACTGTTGAAAGTACTGCCATTCTTGCTTTGTCCGGTGAAGGCTGATTTTATTCTTGTCTTTCCTCTTCTACTGCTGTCTCATATGCCTCTTCTTGATCTGAAATATGTCCATATTCATCCATGCCCCAATCACACCCCTCATTATCAGAAAATACTTCTATGTATTGAGCCTTTCCTTTAGTACATTTGTGCCCCGGTGTCCATGGTTGGAAGCATGTGAAGCACAGTTTCTTTTTTCGAAGTTCATCCTTGTTTAGTCCTTCTTTTTTGTTCCTTTAAAATGACTCTCTTTTCCAAGGTTTCTTTTCAAATTTGTACTTATTCTTGGGAGGAAATCTCGTTCTAGGAAGCACATTTCGGAGATCCCTAGTCAAGCTCATTATATCTTTTAATGTAGTTGGCTTGTGGGCTTTGACCAAACCTTTTAAGGGTTCATACAAACCTTCAGTGAACAACAATAACCAACCTTCCCATAGAGACATCATCCACCTTAACTGATAGTTTTTGAAAGTCCAAAATATATTCAGTAGGGGTCCCAGTTTGCTTCAATTGAGCTAGTTCTTTGAAAGGCAATTCTGGATCTTTTTGTTCAAATCTCTCTAGTACCCTGTCAACAAATTATTCATATGTTTTAACCTGATTATGACCCAAGGTTTTAATCCCATGAAACCACCATTCATTGGCATCTCCTTCCAAATGCAAAATGGCCATTTTTAATGCATCCTTTTCCAACATAGGATTCAACTGAAAATACACATCCAATTTTTGCACCCAAGTGTTAGCAGAATTTTGAGAAGAACCATCAAAAGTAGGAAGTGACATTTTTCCAATAGCAATATTTAATTATTTGTTTTGGAATGGACTCCTATTGTCTTCCATCCTTTTCATTTTATGTATAGAATCAATATAGTCACTGAATGGTAAACCTCTTTTACACTCTTCGCTCAACCCATTCCAATCAGTTGCTAGTTTAATACTATCCATCTGAATGTCAGGCTCTTCTTTGGGTGTGATAAATTTAGGTGCAGTATGTCTTTGTGTGCTTTGGAATTCATCAGGTCTATTATGTGGTCATGTTATTGAAAAAATATGCTCACTCCCTTTCATCTTTTCCACTGAGTGTGAACCACTGTTATCTCCTATCACCCCTTTGCTTCTAAGTTGGCGGATTAACAATTCCAATCCTTGCATAATTTTGTTACCCATTCTATCCATGCTAGTGGAAAGTTTAGAGAAACATGGTTCTAAGGTTGCAATAAGTTTATCTTGTTGTCTTAATTCTTCATCCTCCTCTGTACCTATTTTTTCAGGATTAAAAAAAAAAAAAAAAAAAAAAAAAAAAAAAAAAAAAAAAAACCTCTTTTTCTCCTACTATCTCTTCTTCAACCAAAATTTCTTCAACTACTGGTTCAAATGGTGGTGGTTTATTTGTTTGAATTCTTGTTAATACCTTAGGTGCCAAGACCATGCTCTGATACCACTTGTAATGTCCCTTTTTTTTAAATTTTATAAAAATGCCCAATTTTCCACTTTTTCCCCAAATTCAACGTTTGACTAGTTTTACTGTTTTGGCCTCCAAATTAATCCAAATGCTCCCAAATATTCTGTAAGTGTATATGAATGTTATTGAGACTTGAATATAAGGTTCAAGGATGATTTATAAACCTCAAAATACATCTGAAAACTTGATTTACATTTTGGTCAATGTATGGGATTTTAACTAGTGATTTGTGCATCAAATCCCCCTCGGGGTAACTCTGAAAATGGCCTCCCAAATGCTTCCAAACTCCCTCAAATTTCTGAAAAGAGGTGGGGAATGTATTAAGTATTTTATTAAGGTATTATGTTCACCATTAATTGATTATTATCTCTGTTCCAACCCTCTCCCATTCAGTTGCAAAAATCACCAATTCGACCCTTGGAGAAATGACACTATTTCTTCTCCCAATGCAATTAAACTGAGTAAAAATACTTCAAATCCTCAAGTACAGTAAATGAAACTTGTAAAACACATCCATGGAAGTCTATTAATCATAAATGTATCAGAGAATTATCCATTTATTTGAAATCATCAACATTATAATGATATACATCAATGTAGTGGGGAAATGGACATTGTTTGCTCATTAATCAACAGTTTTGCATACAAACAGTGGGTATTTCGACCTGATACTTTCAGAATATGAATAATAGAGGATATGAAGTGATTACAATCAGAAATACATAATGAGAATCTCTCCCAAGAAGCACAAGAGCTCACCAAAAACGCCCTCCCTTAAGGAGCATGAATATGCCTTCAAAACTGGAAATGGTTGAGAGATGGTGCTGCACTAAAAAAAACCATGAGCTTCCCTATAGATGATACCTACAAATAAAAATCCATTAAATATCCATGAAAGACCTGAGTGGCCTCTCCAAAAACCAACTTGGATGGGAATCTTTCACCCTCGAAATTGGCTAAGGCAAGAAACTAGTCATCCACTGGCTCTCTCTTCACAAATGCAAGTTTTCCAAAATCATCAAAAGCCATTATCATACTTTATTTCTAAATTTTATAACCAACATTAGCCTTCTAAGGGTTGAAATCCTCTCAATAGCTTCAAGAGATTTCCACTTAGGAATATTTGCCACTTGTCTCCTAGTTCCAACCTTCCATCTTCTCCCAAATTCGAATTTGAGTCTCTTTGGCTTCTTCCACTCCCATGAGCGCCTTCCTTGAGCCTATTTTTGGGGTTGACATGTCATAATGGTCATATGTTAGAGGTCAGGTCTGCAATTTGTTATAGTTGTCATAGATTCTCCATCATTGGTGTCATAGGGGCTAGGGAATCTAGCCCAAGTGTCCACAAACTTCCAATTTGACTCTTTATCTTCCATGGAGGTTACCAATCCATCCCAATTCGAACTAAGATGCTCAATGCCATGTGTTATGATTTACCAACTCACCCAAGAGTGTTCACCTTCCAAAGAATTCGAATTGGCAAGAGAGAGATGCCATGTGTCATTGAAAAATCAAGCTAGTGTGGGTCCCACACCCTCCATATGTCTCCAAAACCACTTGCCACCTGGAATTTCTCTTGAATTTATTTATTCACCCTATTTTTTAAATACTTGAACCCTTCTAATGTCTAAACATCATTTATTAGCTTCCTTATTACAATTCCACATGTTCCCATCCAACCTAGGAAACTAGTAGGATTGATGGGATTGTCTTACTATGCAATTATTTGAATGGAGACATTACATTCACACAAGAAACAGTACTGCTCAGGATTATCTGTTCCATTTCCATGGAACAACGGTAAATTTGTATCCTCACCCGCCATCTTAGGCTTCCTTCCCCTAGTCGCTGAGCTACTGGCAATTAAATTCTCTTGACTTGATGAACACGGTGGTGTCTAAGTTGTATTTCTTATTGGTTGAGAGATAGTGAGCGGAGGTGTGGGAATGTTGCTGCTGGGGTTTGGTCCTGCCTCTATCCTAGGCGTAGATTGGTTTTCCTTGTCAGAACTGTGGGGTCTTTTCGTCCCATGTGGTCTTCCTTCGCGGCCTTGCGTTTCGATTGCAACAGGACCTTCTCCTGTCCCCTACCTCTTCTCTTGTTGAAACATTTCTCCTCCCCTTGTAAGGCCACTCTCTTCCTCGGATTCCTTCACAGTCTCGTCGTGACCTGCACCCATCTACCCCTTATCATTCCATGTACCTCCACTTGCCATCGCGGTACCCACGACCTCTGCCTACCAGGGTTTTTATTGATCAAGATGTATCTTCAATATGCCCTTTTCGCAAATGAGCTTCTTAATGGACAACTATAGCGACAACAGAAACCTCCCCTGGGGTCCACGGAAGAAATATCTTTCAGCTTCACTATAGGATTTGTTTGTATCAACCACAAACTTAGTGATATAGCCTTCTAGTATGCTGTCAAGCCAAACTTCGACAGCCTGCAATGCTTTGTTGTCAACTTCCTGCAGTTCTTGGATTAGTTTTGGGGTCCAGGATGACGGCTCACCACCTTGAAAGTTCCTCTTCTAGAAGGTCAATTTTTCCAACCACTCCAACAAGATGAATGGAAATTCACAGAAAAAGTATTCGTGTGGTATGTTGTGAATGTACCTCTCCACCCACTGATTTGTCATCAGCTGAGAATTTTCGTTTTCTTTTTCAGCAAACTCTTGCAACTTCTGATTGAACCAGTCTTGTATTTCCGGTTTCGTCGAATGCCACAACATATCCTCCTTTCCCTTCACGTTTTGGTCCCGACAATGGAACCATTTGTTGACACAAACCCAGTCGACAGGGGTTCCCGACACTGTCGACACCCAAACCACCACGATCTCCCTGAGCACCAGCCCAGACAGGTTTTACCCCATCCAGCAACACCTGCAGAGCAGATGAGGTCTCACCCGAGATGTTCAAGGGAGAGTTGAATGAACCATGTTTCTACCGAATGAAAGAGGATATTGTGCATCAATTGACTAATTTATTGCAACATTTTAGAAAGAGATCTAAACATTCAATTTAGGCATTAATCATAATTGCGACATTATTCAATAGGAACAGATCTATCATTGCAACATATATAACAGTAAAGCATTAATTGCAACAAGGAGAGATCACATCATTCATATATTCATGTCACAAAATGCATTACCACAGATAAACATGAATGACATAGGGATTCTGCTTGAAAGTTCTGTCACATCATATTATCTCCACAAAACCCTAATTACAACAAGATACTTAGTCTCTCAGATATTAGACTTCATCTTCTTCTCCAAAATATCATGATCTTTCCCTTACAAACCATCATCTATTTATAGGCTCGCGCCTTTACATCTATGGTCCACTTATGCAACCGCCTAACTACTTCTTAACAAACTTTACAACAAACTAACCCAAAATCCCACATAATGCAGTCAAATGACCCAACACCCCCATAGTGCGGTCTAAATGACCCAAAAACTACATGACATAGTCCAAATGACTTGAAATATACATGACATGGTCCAAATGACCCAAAATATACATGACATGATCCAAATGACCCAAAAACTACAAAAATACTTGTCGCCTTGCTCGCTATTCTCCGCTTTCCGCGGTATCTTTGGCCTTGCGCAGCATCTGTGATGCTGACTCACTAAACCACCTACCAACACTATCTTTCATAAACATCATATAAATTAAACACGAGAAAATGAGATTATCTTTCAATATGAAATTCTTGTTGCATAGCTTACATGTACATATACACTCATCATGAATTGTGAGTACCCATCATCATATGGGGAGCATGTCAGTTTATATTTCAATTTATTTATTTAATATTAACTATTTTTATTAGAAAGATTGTTAAATGTGTATTTGAGATTTCATAACTTTTGATTCACATAATGGTTGATTAATTATGATATAAATATACATATTTGTTTTGACCCCTCGTACCTGGTACTATTTTATACATACATGTTTATAATAACAAGCCATGAATAATAATCAAAGTAATTAAAAATCAAATATATCATATAACATTTTAAAATAGTTTATAAGACTTTCAAATCTTGTCTTCTTCCCTTTCCTCCTAGAAATAGTAATAAATATATAGTTTATTTTTCAATGGAATACACATAACGAGAAACCCTTAGGCACTTCCCCTCATTTTGAGGATGGTACCCAAGGTAAACTGTTCGGTTTCAATGAGGAGGAAACCTATCTTGACTGGGACATCAAGTGAGGCCATAGCTATTCCACCTGGGGATTCGACCCTAAGACGTTTTGCTTCCTATTTACAACACTCATCCACTTGAGCTAACCCACCAGGATAATAAATATATAGTTTAGTACTGTGATAATCTTAAATTTTATGCCATGATTAATAACCTGACAATTAAATGGTGAATGCCCTCCTTCATTATTGTTCACATATACTTCACTATTATTGAATGCCTGAGACATAAGTGATGTTTTTTATGTTAGAGGCCTCTTATTTTTGATAAAAATCAATTTTTGCATTTAGGGTTTAGTTTATTGTCACACTATGACTTCATAAGTTGTTTCTATTACTACACTAGTTGGATCTAACTATCTCTCTTGGAAGAGAAATATGATTGATGTTCTAAGAAGTAAGAATATCCATATATTATTGAAAGGTGATAAAAAAAACCAACCGATGCAAAATATTTGGCAATATGGAAAGATATATGTGATCAAGCAATAGGACTCATTTGACAAACTATTTTAGATAGCTTATAGAACAACCAAATTTGAACCCAAAATACGACGATAAAATCCGACGAAATCCAACAAAATTGACCTTATCGTCGGATTTAACCTTTATAATTTCGACTTTTTCTTAGTTTTTTTTTTAAATTGACCCCAGTAGTTGTCGAATTTTCGACGACTGTTGAATATCCTACTGGCATTGTCGAATTTTTGACTTTTGAAGTTGAATATCCGGTGTATCCTCGTCAAAGTCGAATAGCCGACTACAACGCTCAATACATTAAGGTCTTCAGATTTCCGATGTCGCCAGGTTACAACGGTCACTATGTTAAAGTCATTGGATATCCAACAATAATTTATTATTAGAAACTATAAATTATAAGAATATTATGACATGTTTGCTATACAAGCGACAATTTCCATAAATTATAATCGTCACATGGAATTTTTTCCATACAAAAGCCACAATTATTTCAATTGTTACTGTGATTAAAAATAGTTAAGTGTGGATCTTGATTTTTTAAGATCGATAATCATCAGTCAAGCTTAGTATCAGAAAATGTCACATAACAATATTCCTGATCTAGACGAATAAAATCGAGAATTGCTTGCTAGATTGTGGGATGGATTGAAAAGAAAGGGTGATGGGAAATGTTATTGTCCATGTAGTCAATGCATGTGATTTAAAAGGATAAGAATAGAGATCACAATAGAAAAAATACATTGTAGGGAACATGGACACGCTGAGGGGGGACATGACTATCATCCATTGGTAATTTTTTAATTATATATGTCTTTATATTGATTTTTTTTGTAAATGTATGTACCATTTTAATATTTCTTATATTAATTAATACCTATTAATGGTTTGTAATTATAAAGAAAATACATCCTATGACATTTCGATCAGAGGATGTGCTTGCAGAACAAGCACCGAAAGAACATGGACCTATGAATAATGAAGAACAAGTTAATGATCATATTGAAGAAGATTTACAAATAACATAATTGAAGATGATGGCACAAATACATTGATCCATGGTACATTTAATGTTAGAATGGATGATCATGATCACGATGATCATGAAAATGATGACTTTGATGATGTTCATGATTTACCTCTTCTTGAGAAGGCATACGAACCCCTCTATGAAGGCTCCAACACAAATATTCTCTCTGCTATATTGTTGAAAATGAACTTGAAGGTTATAAATGGTATTTCAAACACATCAATCACATATATGTTAAGGCATGTAATATATTCCATCACATATATATGATCGTGATAAAGGTTATCTTTGTCCCTCTAATAATTTTATTGTTAATTCATAAGTAAAATCAATATAGATGAAATATGTTTCATTAATATTATTTATATATTATATTAACTAGTTTTTTTTTTTTTTTTTTTTAATTTGTTGTAGCTTGATAGATGAATTTTTGTTACCACCGTCAAATATTTTACCTCGCATATATCGATATTTATCTGCCATCATGAAAGAAATTGGAATGCAGTATGAAGCAATTGATGCATGCCCCAATGACCATATTATATATTATAAACAACATGAATTTGAAACAAAATTTTCGGAATGTCATATCAGTAGATATTTAATAGATCAAGTGCAAAAAAATAGCACAATTTATGGATTACCATGCACAAAACAAAATTCAAGATGACATTTTTCAAATGCCTGCAAATGGTTTTGCATTTAGAGATATGGAGGAAAAATGGCCACACTTTAAAGAAGAACCTCATAATGTTAGGATTTATTTGGTAGCATATGGTGTCAATCCATTTGCAGAGATGGGATATATTTACTCGGTGTGGCCTATTTTTGTTATCAACAATAACATTCCTCCATGGTTGTCAATAAAGAGGGAGCACATAATGTTGGAAATGATTATTCTAGGTATGTATCTACAACAATTTTTTTTTTTAATGTAGTGGCATCTCATTTGTCGTATTTTGTCGCATAATGTCATATATATATATTTTCTTTTACTCATGTATATTATTTAAATATCTAAATGGTTGTAATAATTCTATATTTTATATGTTCAAATCAATCAGGTAAGTAACAATTTAAAGATATGAATGCATATATTGAGCCTCTTATTGATGAGCTACGAAATCTATGGAATGTCATCACTATGTATGATGTATCTAGACCAATACGACAAAGGCAATTTCAATTTCATGCAATGCTTGTATGAACAGTACATGATGCCCCAACGTTAACCCATTTTTGTGGTATGTAATTATAACATTCACTTTAATAGTATTTAATTTTATGAAGTTGATATATTATGCATGCATGTTTTTTAAAATAATTCATTCATTTTATATAATTATAATTGACATAGTTAATCCATCTCTTTATGCAGGTCTTCAAACAAAGGGAAAATTTGCATGTCCAATTTGTGGTCCGAAGATCAAATCTCGTCATTCAAAATTTTTAGGAAAGGAGCTGTTTGATGAGTATAGGCACTTCCTCTCTAAGAATCATAGGTATCGAACTCCCGAAAAAAATCTATTTGATGGGAAGCAAGAGACTACATTAAAACCGCAGAGAATGACACCTCACCTATGGAAGTTGAAATAATAGAAATTGTCAAGGTACGTACATATCAAATTGTCTATCTATCATCATATATGAAATGTTTTGAATTTTTTTTTATTGTGTGTTGTTTACTATAATTGACATTGTTTTTTGTAATTTCTTTATAAACTATGATTCATGATGGCTGTCATGATCATGAAGGCATTAATGGGCTTCCATGAGGAATGAAAATTTATCCTAAAAAATTCAGTAGGTTTCCCTACTATGAGCACCTAAAAATTGCTCATTTGTTTGATACAATGCATATCGGAAAGAATGTGGCTGAAACATTATGGAGAATATTGGATGGAAGGAGTGACAAAGAAAAAATTGTCAAAATTTGCATTGACATTTAGGAATCCAATCATGCAATGAAATATGTCATTCAATTACACAACAACGTAGACCAAATTAATATAAACTCACTTCCATGGTTGCTAACGGAGCAACAAAGCGATGTTGTAAAAGAAGTCATGCGAAAAATTAAATTTCCCACCGGATTTTGTTCGAACATGAAGAATATCATAACAAAGAAAGGTGATTTTGCTGGGGTGAAAACACATGATTGGCATATCTTCACCAAGGTAATTATTATGGTATATATATTGCTATATTTTTTTATTCTAGTGCATATTGTTGGTAATCTTTTGTCTATTATTTGTAAAAAATAATGAAACGATTTTTATATTGTTACAGTATGTTATACCTCTGTCTCCCCTAGACAACTTTGACAACAATGTCAAACAAGTTATATATGATCTTGGAAAATACTTGAGGTAAGTAGCGATATTTTGCATGCATAAAGTGTTTATTTAATTCATTGTAGAACTTATATTTGACATTTGTTTTACTAATTGTTATATAATATAATGTTTATTTTTTTTAAATCTCGTGATTTGTTTGCATCACTTGTAGATGGTTGTCATCTACAGAAATCTATAAAAAAGATATAAAGTATTGCGGGAGAGAAATTACTCATCTCATGTGTGAAATGCAAAAGCATCTACCTTCAGCATTTTTCAATGCAAAAAAACACTACCTCATACACCAAGTTGAGGAGATTGAATTGTGTGGACCTGTACACTCAAGGTCCATATGAATGGTTGAGAGGCACTTGAAATTTTTGAAGGGTTTGGTTAGATAACGAGCATGTGCTGAGAGTTCTATGGTGGAGGGATATATGGTATACCAGAACATGATGTATATTAGTGAATATCTTCCTAAATTAGCGTCAGAGCTCAATTTAGGTTGCATTTGTTATCTAGAATCCAATAACAATTTCGAAGGGGAGTACCTGAAGGGGAAAGGTAGATTGAGGAAGGTGAAATCTAATTATTAGCTAGTGGAGATTAATTATAGTACACTTGAATGTTGATTTTTATGTATATATCATACTTATTTCATTTTTAATATTCAATATGAATCAATTAAAAGTGCATACCGTGTTAAGTGAATATACATTTGTATTGAATTGTAATTTTATTTTCATTAAGCAGTTAGTCGAGAGTGGGATGCACTTAATTTATACATTGCAAACAATCTTGATGGGATGAAGGTATGGATTGAATGATGTGAACAGTTTGGTCCTAGAATATCATGGGAAGGTGTGGATTCATTGGTTAAAGCATCTCATTGCAATGGAGATACCAATCTTACACAAAGAGAAATCAATTTCCCATATGGTTTAAAAGATAAGCAGGAGAGCATATTAATTAGCGATACTATTTAATTTTTTTCAAATATATTTGATGTACACGTTGATTTTTTTCCCTATATAGCATAAACATGCACTTAATCATGATCAATTCAGGATATAATCTTTATGTGTATGGCTTGTTGTAGGTAAAACACAATAAGGCTATGTGGTGCAATGGTCATAAATTTTGCATCAAAAAGTTGGATGAAACGAAGAAATCACCTGATTGTGGGATAAATTCAGTCTTTGAGGTGACCAATGTTTCCTCTAGAAGTGACAGACATCCAGAACTCCTAGAAAATTGATACTATGGGCATTTGGAAGATATTATTCAGTGTGACTTTAACTCTTTCAAATTAGTTCTATTCATTGTCAAATGGTACAAGTTACGATTGAATCAATGTGATCCTGATAGAACTATTATTGAACATGATAATGGATTTACCATCGTTAATACAAGGTTGTTTAAGGAACATAGCCCTATGTTCTTCCAATCCAATGTGAATAGGTATTTTATTCTGAGGTTCCAAGTAGAGGGGTTTGGTCATTTGTTGTGATACATGATCCAAGGGGAAGGTTGGTAAAGTATAATGTAGAAGAAGATAATGAAGAGGGTCTTGAAGAAGAAGATAATGTTGAGGATGATCAACATGAGTTAGATGATCATGTTCCAAAGGAAGACGTCGAAGAATTAGTTGAATCAGATGATGTAGCAGATAATGTCTATGAATATGATATCGACGATGACATGATGATCGAAAATGACATCAGTGACAAATATGATGTTATGGACAATCCTTACATTGTTGAATCTGGATCGGATGATACAAAGGATGACATGGATGAAGAAGATGATGAAGTCCATTGAAGTGTATGAGGTATGCCTGAATATATATTCTACTCTAGATATATTTTGAATTAATATTGCAATGGAAATATTGACTTGTATTAGTACGTATAAATTAATTGTTTTTGCCATTTTCTTGTATGTTGGCATATGTTATAAGAGACATTGCTTCTTAAGTATGACAAAAAACACAATAAATTATTTTTTTGTACATACATTTGTCATGTTATGGGGAATTGAGAGTAACGTGAGGGGGGGGGGTTAGACGAGCTTCCACCTTCACATGGTTGGCCCTCTTTAGTAGAGAATATTAAATTATTCTCGAAATAAAGGGAAGCTCAGTAAGGCAATGCACAATTATCATGATAAATATTTCATCTTCATTTTAATATGATATTTCATAACCCAAAAGGCATGCCTTCTCGTGTACTTGACCCCGCAAATTATAACTATCATGTGATCAATGGGGCCAATGTTGAAATTTTTTCAATTTGTTCTTGTATGGACTGAAATTTGGCATGGTTAGACTAGACACACGCATTGATGGTGTGGGAGGGTTTCCAGACTCAAACATGACTGGCACAAACAATTTGACAATAAAAAAACAAACCTATAGAATAATTAATGACTACACGGGGCCACTGCTGAAAGTTTTTCAATTTTTGCTTGTATGGACTGAAATTTGGCATGGTTAGACTAGACACATGCATTGATGGTATGGGAGGGTTTCCAGACTCAAACATAACTCGCAAAAACAATTCTCCAATCAAACAACAAACCTATAGAATAATCAATGTACTAAATGGGGCCAATGTTGAAATTTTTTCAAGTTGTGCTTGTATGGATTGAAATTGGGCTTGGTTAGACTAGATGCATGTATTGATGTTTTGGGAGGGTTTCTAGACTCAAACATGACTCACACAAACAATTCGCCTAAAAGACAACTAACCTATAGAATAATTTATGTACGGAATGGGGCCAAAGTTGAAATTTTTTCAAGTTGTGCTTGTGTGGATTGAAAGTTGGCATGGTTAGACTAGACACATGCATTGACGGTATGGGAGGGTTTCCAGACTCAAACATGAATCAAACAAACAATTCACCAAACAAACAACAAAGCTATTGAATAACGAATGTACTAAATGGGGCCAACGTTGAAATTTTTTCAAGTTGTACTTGTATGGGCTGACATTTGGCATGGTTAGACTAGACGCATGCACTGAAAATATGGGAGGGTTTCCAAACTCAAACATGAATAGAACAAACAATTCGTCAATCAAACAACAAACCTATAGAATAATTAATGTACTAAATGGGGCCAACATTGAAATTTTTTCAGTTGCGCTTGTGTGGACTGAAATTTGGCATGGTTAGACTAGACGCATGCATTGACGGTTTGGGAGGGTTTCCAGACTTAAACATGACTCACACAAACAATTCGACAATCAAACAACAAACTTATAGAATAATTTCAAGTTTCAAACTTTCAAAAAATCAAGGAAGCTATTAAATATGCTATGGCAAAGAAGTGGTTAGTATTTGTTATATTTTTAAGTTGGTAACCAATGGACTCTAAGATAATTCCTCCCCAATCAAAGGTCATATGGATAATGGTTAAGTTTTCTTAAAAAAATAGGAAACAATCAATAATGCATTTAATGGAAACCATAAACCTCACAAATTGTCTAATGCAACATAGTTTAACCATATTTTTTTAGATATTGTTTTACTTCCAAAATTGGTGCTAAGTTAATTCACCTTCAACATGATGTTATCCTTAGTCATTTGGCATTATTGCATCCAATATGTGTCAATGTTGTTTTTCTCTTGCTTTATTTGTATTATTTTGACATTGTTTTTTTATTGTGTTTAAATTCTCCACAAGTTTAGTGTTTTGAGTTTATTTTACTTTATTTGAGTATATTTGAAATAGATAATTTAAGTACTAGAGCAAGTTAAAAAGTGGATAAATTTAATATATTTTTTTATTATCAAAATTCCTTTTTAAATTTGATAGGAAATTTGATATAAATTATAATTTTATTTGCTTGATGTGAATTTTGATCATAAAATTTTGTCCTTCAAAATTTTAATCTATTAAAAAAACTACATCATCATAATTAAAAAAAAACATTAAATCAAAGAAAAACTTCTCTCGTTAAGCTTTTACCATAAAAATTGAATTTCTATACATTTTATCACACTCCATTTTGTATTCACTTGATTTTCAAGTCAACATATTTTTCATATGCCCATTCTTTTGTAATAATAAATGGTGATTTAACATTATCTTTATAAGTGTTTAGAGTGTGGATTAGTTTAAAGGTTGGCTCAATCATTTCACGACTTTCATGTTAATGAGTTTTAGTTCAAATTCTTATGGATGAGATATACTAATGTATGTTGAAAGATTTATTAAAGATAATGTTACCAGGATTTAGGGATTATAATGGTTAGGATTTATAATTTTTCAAATTTCTAGGGCTTCATATTTGTGGAATAGGGGATGATCATGGTAGGGGTTACTAAACTATGGTTTACGAACTATGGTTTTTAGGGGTTAAATTTGTTATGTCTTGGTGATTATAGAGGTTAAACATTCTAGCTATTAGTGATTATTTGTGGCATGTGTTAGAGGAGGCTAGTAACATAGATGGTACATGCTAGACATTATAGGCCTTAGGGTTTTAGGATTGAGATTAAAATGGTTATGATTAATAAATATTGAGGGTTATAAGGGTGACTAGTTAAGGTTTATAATGGTTATTTACTAGCATTTTTTAAGGTTTTTGGGATAATTGATTTTAAGTGTTAGGCATGATAGGAGAGAGAGGTTACATTCTATGTGTTGTATGGGCAATGTATTATAGAGATACAATGTTATAGTTAGGGAATGATGATAAGGATTAAGATTCAAGGGTAATGAGAATTGAGGGTTACAATTGTTTATAGATAAGGGTTATAGTGGTTAAGGTTTAAGGCTTAGGGATTAATGATAGATGCATTAAGGTTTAGAGATATTGGTTAAATATGATAGTTTTGACATGGTTTATGTGTTAACAATTATCAAATCTAAGTGATAGGTTTGAAATGTGATATGGGTTCTAAGGGTTAGGGGTTCGAATTTAATTGATAGGAGTGATAAAGATTAGGTAGTATGGGTTATGGATAGCATAAATTTATGGATTAATGTTATATGATTTAGGGGTTATGGATTATATGTTTTATGGATTATAATGATTAAGATAGTTAAATTATGAGTGTTGTGAACTACCAGTAATATGTGTTGAGGGATAGGTGTAATATGTTACATGTGAGAGGTAATAGGAAATATAGGAGTGATAGAGGTTAGGAGTAATATGTATTAAGGGTTTATAATTCTAAAGGGTTAATTATTATGGATTTTAGAAGTTATGGAGTACAATAGTTGGGGGCTAAGTATTTAAAAATTTAGGGGCCGCGACTATATTGATTAGTAGCTATAGTTGTTAAGGTTAGAAGTAGTAGATATTAGGGGTCGTAAGGGATGACTGATATATGTGGTTCTTATTATAAGGGTTAGGTATTATATGGATTGAATGTAGGTTTTATGGATTAGGTTAAGCTTAAATTTATAGATGTTTAGGGTTATAAATTAATACTAGTTAGTGTTTGAGGTTTGATGATTTAATGTTTAATGGTTATATGCATTCAAGATTACATGATTGATCCATATTTATGAGGGAACGAAATGGAAGCAATAATTTAATAGAGACAATGAAATACTATAAATAACACTTTCTATTACTGAATAAAAATATGCAAAACTATAAAAGAAATATACACATTTGAATGGGGGCAGCTTATCTCTGAGAAGATATGTGATGGCTACACGCATTCACTTCTCTGTCTTACAATGAGGTCCAGGGTCTTTTTTAATATGATAAGGAAACCCTAAACATCAAAACCCTAACCCTAGAAGATGAAACACCAAAAGGTTTGTGGACCCCGTTATGGTTAGTTGATACACCAACTTCATTGGGGCATAATTTTTTCACACAATCTCCATTTGGGGTGCTCTATACACCGTTGAAAGGTCTCACCCAAGGTCTTAGCTAAAGTTAACACTTCTAAAAATGGATCGCAAAAAACAACGTTTAGGGCCTCAAAATGGCCCCGGAAGTTCAAGACCCTAAAAATAGTAAAAAACTGGCAAACTAGAAAAAAATATTTTGAGCCAATGTAATAGGTGGTGGCCACTAATATACATTTGGATCAATGATAGTGGTAGCGGTATTTATATGAAGGGTTAGAGGTGTTATAGTGGTATGGCTATTGATATACAGGGTTAGTGGTTAAGAGTTATAGTGTTACTGATTTTTAAGGGTTATAGGGTTTATATAAAGTGGTTAAAACTTATATTTTTTATTTTTTTATATAAGATATAGGTTGTCAACGGTAATGGTTAGGATTTAATTATAATAAGGATTAAGAGTTATAGTTGGTAGGTGTTAGGGATTATAGGATTAAATGTTATAAATGTTAGGAATAATATGAATAGTAAGTTTTGGGGATAATAAGGGTTAGGATTTATAGGGTTATGAGTTAGGTGTCATAGAGATTAGGGTTTATAAGAGTGTTGTTGTTGCAACATCCTTCCCCAAAATTTTGAAGATATTTGGGGCCCCTCCTTCTCTACATTTTGTAACAAGTGTTTTCCTTGTCTTTCAGGCTTATTTTTTCTCTTTAACTTGGTCAAATTTCAACACTTTCTTTCCAAAAGTTTTCTCAATTTTTTTTCCCTAAGGCAAAATCACCTTTAACCTTCGGAGCAATTTTTAGCCTTAACTCAGGCGCTTCAGCACAAATGTTAACTATAAGTTGGCCGCCCCTTAGCGCAGGCACTAATGCATAAATCTCCCTCCTTCGACGCAAGTTTCAATCATAAATCTCCCGCCTTGGCGCAGAATTTAACTCTAAATCTGCCGACACGAAAACTCTTTTGCTCCTTTTTGTTTGGTCCAAAACACTTGCTTCCCAAATTTTTCTCAATTATTTTTCTAAGGAAAAGTCACCTTTTCTCTTCAGTGCATTTTTTAGCCTTAACTCATCATGCTTTAGCGCAAATGTTAACTATAAGTCTGCCGCTTGGCGCATTCACTAATGCTAAATCTTCCACTCGTCGCGATTATTGATGGTAAGATCCCATCCGGCGCACTTTTTAAACGTAAATTGGCCGTTGTCAACGCATGTTGCTTTGCGCGATTTGTAACCATATCTTGACCACCATTGGCGCAAGACCAATCCTTAAATGAGTGCCTACACAAAATGTCTTAAGTCTTTTCTATAGGGATCGTTGGCGTAACTCCCATTAGCGCACATTTTGTGACTAAAAGTTGCGCCAAAGGTGCAAGGCTTATCCATATAGCTCCTACTTCCATAGCCGCGCCTCATCTTTCCTCGAATTCCAATTTTGGTGCAGCGCTATCATCGCAGAGCTTAATCTTATGATCGCCACTTAAGCGCAGGATTTAATGTTGCGATCGCCACTTTGACGCGAAGTTTTATTTTGGTGCATGTGCAACCACAGAGTCGGTAGGGTCATGAATGTGGCCATGTGCCATTTTAAATGCACAAGTTCTTGAGCCCCATGCTCATAACTCCGCTAACCTATCACGTACGTGAATTAACTACCTCCCCTATATGAATGCATAGAATGAGATTTCAAAATCAATCGACCACTGCCATAGGAGAACGGAGCTCGCTGTTTGATATCAAACTCTGATTGCACTGCTGCCCGTCTCGGAATGATCGCTAGCTACCAGGGAACACTGCCAAGCTGACAAGTAGGTGCTCGGCCCCTCCTCTCTTTGTTTTCGAGGTTCGCATTTGGACTTGCACCCCTTTCGTACCCTTTTATCAACTATATATATATGCAAAACAAACTTATACGCACTAAGCAGTTAGTGTGAGTCGAAGCCATGAAAACGTGGAACCACTGTATGAAAACCAGATCCTAGAAGGCCTTATCCTCCCATGCGTGCTTCAAACCTTTCCCACTATCGCGTACTCAGCGTAAGTTTTTCGCATATCTTGCCATCTCTGGGTTTTCCTGGTTATACCTTAATGGCCACATATCTTGCGTTCCATGCTCAAATCTGTAGCTAATGCTTTGTTTTTCCAATTAAAATGCCACATACACCCCATAGAAAATTCGCTGCCAAGCGACGATACCATTCACGCCAAGGCCACCTAAAACCCACAGTGCTCGGCCTAAACCACCTTAGAGCATGTGAGACAGACCTGACGGGCTAGCGGTAGGGACATTATGATTAGCTCTGCATTTTACTTATAGAGGCCAGCAACTGTGAAAGGGGAGCCCAATAAAATCACCCATGTGTTATTTACATGCATTATTTGCGCGAACTCAATGGTCTCTCCAGGTGCACAAAACATTTTAGATACTTGCACATTTTTGTGAATGTCATGACGCTGTTAACTGCTCTAGTTCCTTATTCCTCCATTAGTCTATCTTGGCTGGGTATTTTAATTTAGAAATGCCTACATATTGATAAAAAGTAAATAGCGTAAATGAGAATCTTTCTCTCTACCTTGCCACCATGTCGTTATCCTTGTTTGTAGACTTCCTAAACTCTTGTCTTTACTTTTGGTATTACATTGAAAAGGAACTAGCTTTGTCGTGATAAGCTAATTGAACATGAAATCAAGACAACCATGATCCTAAGACATCACATAGGTTCCAGAACTACCATTCCAAGGATAACTAAACCATAGTGCCATTTATCTTATATATGAAACCACAGTGGCTTGTATAGCTTGTTGGCATTTGCATCTAGTATGTCTCATGATTTTCAAACTGTGAAATGGTAGCTACAATTGTGAATCAGTTGATCTTTTGTTAAAATAGCCTCCATATTATGAAAGTAACATATTTTGGATTTTTCATAACTGTTTTGCTAATGCTTGAAAGTTATCTAGTTAAAGCCAACTCCATCATATTTTCTTTTTACAAATCTATAAGAGGTTTTGCATTTTAATAATGGTTGAATGTCTACATATGCCTTATTTGTACTGCCCTGCTTACCGTAGGATTATCATGCATAGGAGGTCTGCAAGGAAGAAAGCCCCGCAAAAGATCGACTCAGATTAAGACGTAGAAATCCTGTTGGACACTTCACTCGAGACAATGTTTATTGATACAAAAGCTACCACCAATGTGCCCGCTGGGAGCTCTACCTCGGAATTCCAGTGGGGTGAGCTATACAGGTTTATCATGAACCAAAACAATCCTCAAGCCCCCATAGAATATTATCTGGTGTATGCAAACATCTGAAGGTCTTACCTACATAAGGCAACAACTCGTCCTGAATTGTTCCCATGTTTTGAAGTCATTGGCTGGTTGATCCCTCACATCAACACTGACACTAGGTTCATAAATGATAAAAATGGGATGAACCTATCATCTTTTTCTCCTGAGCATATTACAGCCACCTACATATTACCTCAACCCAGAGATTGGTTAGATGATAAATAGATAGCAGAACATCCTATGGACCTACTGGACGCTGCCAGGAAAATGATGATAGCTGATAGACAGATAAGAAGGAGGAATAACAATGAATATATAAGCAACCTCATGAAGACTCCTTATAGACTCATCGTTCAGATGTTGAGTCAGCTCTTCGGCATGCCTAATGGAAATATTTTTAAGATTGGATGGGTGCTAGTAAATTTTCATATAGCCATGAATGGCACCATTTTTAATTGGGCCGACATAATTTCAGACAGTCTGGCCTCACAGTTAACTGCGACCCAGGGAGGAATGACTCAAAAGAAGGCAGATTTATTCATGTCTGCATATTTGATAGACTGCTTATTGAGAAAAAATACCTTCCTAGACTTGGGATGCTTATGGAAGCCAAAGGAAACATCTCTATTCATGGCCTATCAACTCACATGGGAAAGTAAATACGCAAACTATTACAAGCAGGTTTGCGAGAAATTCATCATGCCTCTATACCATCTTATTTTTGTAAAGGAACTAGATTGCATGTCAGAGAACGCCATGCCCATTATCGAAGCGTTTGGTTATTATTATCATAGTATGGAAGGTACCTATATCCGAATGAATGGAGGATCCGTAGCTCCCTTTTTGCTTCCCAGATATGCTACAGATTTTATGATTCACAGGGAAGCCATAAGGAAACTCTTCAGCATTGGAAGAATCAACAAAGTCCTCACTGAAAGGAAGAAAGGGATGTATCCACCAATGCCTTTCACTATTGGCGCATACAGCCTCCCGAAGGCGAAAGAAGGAGAAAACTATGTTCAAGATTTAGACATCTTCCATTTCGGTACAAAGTTTTTCAGAAGGCATGACCCTTGTGGTGAAGTTTCCAAACATATTATTGATGTCAAAACTAGCTTCAAGTACGCCCATCTTAAGGACAATGAGGAAGAGTTTCTCCGTAGTGCTCAGAACTTAACGGAATTAGGCAAGCACTACAAGAAGAAAGGTAGAAAGAGCCCTAACCTTAGGCTTGTCGGCCTAATTCAAAAGGAAAAGGAAGCATAAGTGCCCCAATCAGGAGATCTGACGGGAATAGAACAAGAGGAAGATGATAGGATGTTACATCAGCAAGACCAAGAAGCGGCTAGGATTCAAAATGAACAAGCTGCCAAGTTCCAACAAGAAGAGGCAGCAAGAATCTAGAGGGAGCAGGAGAAAAAAGCTTTGGAAGATGAGACTACTAGAAGCCAGAAGGAGGAGGAAGTAAGGGTCCAAAGAGAAGAAGAAGACAGAACCATCCAAGAATAGGCTGCTAAACTACAAGAGGAGAAAGAAGAAGAGAGGATTTTGTTACAGGAGGCAGACAGATTACAAGCAGAATTAGCAGGGCTAGCTGAAAGGCAGCAAAGGGAGCAGACTGAGAAAATTCCCGAGCCAGAACCATTTACTCCACAAAACATGGAGTTGGATCCGCCACTGATAGACCAACCAGGGACAGCTTGATAAGGGGTTGCTTCTACTGAAGGATTAGCATTGACCCCGTACAACCCCAAAAAGCAGCGCCAGGTGGCCAACCTGGGTTTTGTATATTTTCACGAGTGGAAAAGGGCTATCATTGATAGGAGAGTTAGGAAAATGGAAAGTGCGGAAGATGTATATGAATTCATGGTATCAGAAACTACACTCGTACAAGGAGCTGATATTGACCCTTCATTCCAAGCCCAATGCACTGTGGCATCAGCCGAAGCGAGTAGAGCCAATACTGATCGATTAATGAATGAGGTAAAACATTACAGAGATCAATGCTTCAAAATAAGAGATGACAGGAAAAGGGAGGTTCTAGAAGCAAATGAATTAAAGAAGAAATACAGGGACTTGATAGAAGAGAAGTTAAGGATAACTTCGGGAGCTCTACAGCTTGAAAATGAGAAGAATTCACTAGAGATGCAGCTAACCATCTCCGAAGATGAGCAAAAGAACTTAAAGGCTTGGATATCAGAATTGGAAGAACTCGAAGCCGGTAGGGCCCAACAAATTTATCTCCCCAGGGATCAATATGAGGGGTTAATTCAAGAAAAGGAGCAATTGTTGAAACAACTCAAAGAAGCAGTGGAAAACAAGCAAGACCTGTTCACGTTTCACAAGCAAGCATGTGACATGCTAATAAAAGGCCATCAGCTTCCAGTGCTGATCTCAGGAGAAATTTGCAACGTGAAAGAAATGATCACGAAAATGATAGCCATCGAAGTTGGAGCCTTGAAGAATAGAGACAAATTTGCAAAACATGTGGAAGAGTTAAAACAACAATTTGAGTGGAGAAGAGGAAAATATGGATTCCCCTCAAACTTGCGCGCCACCACTGAAGAAGAATTTGAATTAGATGCATGAATCCTTAAATTCAATAAAGATTATGGCGCCAGGCTAAGCTTGGAGATCAGAAAGACTGTCCGCAAATGTCACTCTTTCTACTCCAAAATTAGAGAATCCCATGACAAGTGCCACTTGGTTCTGCCTGAAACTATCCATGAATTTCCAGAATGAGAACATCGGTTGGCTGAGTTGCAAGGTGAATTGGACCAAGGATTGGACTATGTTAAAAAGGTAGAGGTGATAACCCAAGATGAACTCCAACAGTTCATTGGCCAACCCACTGTACATATCTACTTTCTAGAAGCAATTGCCCAAGAAGCAGCAGCAGGAGCAGTACAAGTCAAATCAGATCTGTGCAAGCATGAGATCGCAACAAAGGCAACAATATCTATTCAGAGCAAAATTATCTTGAAAGAGATCAGTTAATGGGCCATGCATATCCAAAGCGTAAATGGCCAATCATCCACAAGTGAGCTAGTTGGTGGGGATGAGTTAGCAAGTCAGCAAAAGGAAGCCAAATAAAATAAATAAACCATCAGAATTCGTATTTGTCTTAATGTGAGAAAAGGCTGAAATTCCTTGATTGTATAACTATTTTAAAAGGACAACTGGCTCTGATTTTTGTCTTATATGAAAGGCACTCCACGAATCTGTGGGTTTTGTAACTGTGCACTAAAGGACAAATTAAAAGGTTCTAGAGTTTAGGGTACACCTTTCAGCTCAAGGAGCAATTTGTAAATTTATAAATAGAAGAATAGAAGAAGAAGAAAAGGACTTTCTGCAGGTGAAAGAAATTTTAGAGATTGTACGAATTACTTTGCTACTTGCTCCAAGAAACTGGATTTTGCCTAATAGAAGCCCAGAGAGGACGTTTTGCCTGGAAATGTGTGTTGAATGTTTGTTGGACTATTCCTGTAGCATTCGTATACTACTGTGAGATCTTTCTTTACTATTATGAATTATTTCTGTGTGATGAATGATCTTTCTATTTTCCTGTACAATGATGTCTCTCCTAAATGAGTAATGGAATGTATTAAATAATTTGAAGATATCTTCAATATTTGTCATATTCTACCGCAGGTACATCTTTATGATTAAATGGCTATATGTGTGATCTTTAGGTGTTTCTTGCAGTTTATTACTCATCTCTACAGTTTTCTCCTTGCAAGGATAGGTTAAATTTGCTTATACAGTCTTAGATTAATTTAGATTAGCTACCCACATTTAGCGTAGGGCACTTGCATTTCATCTTTAAAATAAAATACAAAAAATGGTGTATCATGCCGCGACCGGTGCAAAGATCAAGAATATTTAAATATTATGGTAGACGGAACCGTTAACCAGATGGATTCCCCACACCCAAATGGTGAGCGATCTAATTGGGCTTGCTTACCGGGGAGAATCCCTTGCTGCTTGATGCTGCGATTTTCAGGGCATCAACAGTTTTTTGGCGCTAGAAGGAGGGCCACAAGTGTATGGTTGATCAAGGAGATTCCTCCATTGGCATTAACATTACTAGAAACTTGCTTGAAACACTAGTTTCAGATGATCCAAATCTTGAAGAGACAACAAATCAAGAAAACCCCAATTTTGTTTCTGAACAACAAGAAGCACTGTATGTTGTACCTTTTTCAGAAGTAGAAGACTTAAGAAGGCACACACGAGCTTATGTTAAACAACTCGGTGGTTTAAAATCAATAACTTTTCTCCCTAGAAGAAATCCTAAAAGAGAAAGACAGCATACCCGTGATTCAATCCTGGTGCAGAACTTTGAAGAGCTGGTAGATTTATCTTTGGAAGAGATCACAGAACCCTTGAAAGAAGTCAATTCTGAAGATCCAGAAAATCTTGAAGATATTTCCACTCCAAAGAACTCTCCACTTCATACTCCACATGATTCTCCACCTAATTCTCCACATAGAACCATGACTATACCCGCATGGAAGGCCAGGGGGCATTAAACTTAGCTGGACCATTCCACAATCTGCCTAAAAATCCAGAGAAGGTGTTGCCTAAGTACAACCCAGGTAAAGGCATATCTGTTGAAGATCATCTTAAGAATTTTTATTTAGCTTTGAATTTTTTAAATGTACAGCATGAAGATGTAGTTTGTAGGCTTTTCCCATACACATTTGAACCGAAAGTTTCTTCTTGGTACTTTAGCTTACAAGCTAGCTCAATTTCCAATTGGGAGGAGTTTGAGAAATGTTTATTAAAGAAGTATCGAAATCAGAAAACTGTAGCTACGCTCATGAAAGAATTATTGTCCATGAGAATGGAAAAGAAAGAAAAGGTTCAAGAATTCAACCAAAAGTTCACTACTCTCTTGAATAATTTCAGCAAAGCAACTAAACTTGCATAAGAACCTTTAGTTGAATATTACACAACAACATTTGAAGGCCCCATAGCAATGTTCATCAAAAGAACTAAGAAGACCACCCTAATAGAAAATTTCGAAGAAGCTAGGAAGGTGGTGGAAGAAGCAGACAACATTGCTAAACATGCCTTAGATAAGAAACAAAGCCAAAAACTAATAGAAAACCCCTTCTTCTTTTTAGTAATAAAGAAGAGTCATCGGCGGACATGGAAAACGTAGTTAAAATGATGCAGAAATTGTCCAATAAAATTGTAGATCTTGAGAAAGATAAGGTAGCTAATACATCTAGGAAGCCTTTCAAACCATTCTACAAGAAGAGAGAAGACAATGACCAGCCTCATCCACCTATGAACAACTCCCCTGTTTTAAATCTAAATGAAATAGGAATGGAACACTTCTGTACTTTTCATCAAGAGCCGTACTCTGAAAAGAGTTACCCATAATGGATTAATTCTATGAGTTTAGTAATGAACCAAATGCTGGATTCACATATTCCAGATCAAGATGATTCTCCAGAGGAACAAACTCTTGAATTAGAGGAGCCCTCCCCAGATACCACTATGGTATTATGGGACTGGGTACCTTTAACTGAATCAATAGCGGATGATCCTGTGGAGAACCCAGTCTCTGCTGTAAACATTAACACTTGCAGTAAAGGTCCCATTGCAGATCCAGTTCCAATCTCAACTACGCCCAAACCTAAGTTTCCAAAGAGATACCTAAAAGACACATTACAGTCATTCCGTCTCAACCTAAAGCTAACCCAACAGCTGCCAAATAGCCAAACATTGACACAACAGTCCAACAACCAAAAGTCACATTGAACAAGACAGACAATCAAATGAAAGTTGTAAAAGAATGTGATATGGGATATGACATCATTGAAGATATAAAGAAGGTAAAAGAAAATGTTTCGATATTCGATATGTGCAGTTTGCCCCAACAACGAAACAAGTTGTTGTAAGCTCTTCAATCCCAGCCCAACACTCCATTAACAGACACACAAGAAGACCCTGAAATTAATAAAGCGAGTATCGGCGGGCAATCCAAATCCCAGACATTGCCTTTTCTTTTAACTTTTGAAATCTTCAATCACAATGTACACAATTGTCTGGTAGATTCTGGAGCATCTTCGAATGTCATGCCACTATCGATCTGTAAGAAGATTAACGGTCAACCAATTCCATATCCCGCTCAGATTATTCAGTTAGATAGGACTGCTGTTAAAGTAATTGGGGAAATGAAGGATGTGCTCATTAGGTTGTCGACAGATTCTAGGGTATGTCAGTTCATTGATATAATGGTAGTTGATATTCCTGAAGCCTATGGTTTAATCCTAAGTAGATATTGGTCCACAAAACTAAATGGTTACTTTGCAACTGATTGGTCCCATTTATGGTTACCATATCAGAATAGGCAGAATCAGATTAAAATTTTGAGGGAACCACACATGAAACAAAATGTAACTCAACTAGAAGGAAAGAATGAAGCTGTAGCCTTCTCATCTTCATTCTTGGGGAATTATTTCTTAGAAATTGATCCGGGTAATTATCAATTTGAAACTATTAGCCATTAATCAGATAAACAGTCCAATCTCCTTCATTTTTGTCGGACTGATGATATCAATTGTAACATAGTTAGCTTAGTCACTAAGTTAGATCATAAAGATACTAACTTAGTTAAATCAAACAATGTTTTTTGGACTTTATACTTTGATGGTTCCAAGACTCTGGAAGGATCTGGAGCTGGTTGTATTCTAGTGGATCTTGAAAGTAATAAGTACTTCTTGTCCTGTATATTAGAATTTGAGTGTACTAATAACACTGCTGAATATGAAGCTTTAGTCCACGGATTGAAGAAAGCCATCGGTTTGAATGTTAAGTACCTGAAAGTTTTTGGTGACTCAGAAATAGTTGTAAGATAGGTAAGAGATACCATTCATTGTCGTTCACCTCATTTGAAAGGTTATTAGGCTGAGGTATGGGATTTAATTATGCATTTTGATGCTTTCAATATAAAATCTGTTCCTAGACTGCAAAATGCTGCGGCTGATTTATTAGCAACTTCCGCTTCCAGATTGGTGCTGACTAATAACAAATGTTCAATTGAACTGGTTTTCAGGCCTTCTGTCCTAGAAAATATCACAAATTTCAGAGTTTTCGATGATGATGATCAGATCATCAGTTTTCTAACAAATGAAGACATGTTCCAAGAAACTGTGATAGACGAAGAAGAGCATGATGTTATTTTACAAGAGAAAGATGAGGCTAAAGGAAATTTCATCCCCAAAGGGGTGAGGTCACTTGAAATGCTGTTTGATATGTAGAGAAAATTCAAAAAGCCAGAAAATACCAAGACCAATAGCTCATCTATGCAGCACGAATTGGTAAATTTGGGCACTGAAGCTAAACCAAAATTTGTTAACCTTGGTAAATGTTGTTCACTGGGAGAAAGAGATAAGTTCATCAAGATTTTTCGACAATATAAGGATGTTTTTGCATGGACTTATGAAGATTTGAAAACATATGACACCTGCATTATTCAGCATATCATACCAATGAAAGCAGGTGTCAAGCCATTTCAACAGCAATTGAGGAGGATGCACCCTACTCTCGAACCTCTGATTCAAAAGGAATTGAAGAAGTTACTTGATGCTAAGATAATATTTAAGGTCCGACATTCTGAGTGGGTTGCTAACCTAGTTCCTGTAAGAAAGAAGTCAGGAGAGATAAGATTATGTGTTGACTTCAGAAATTTGAACAGAGCTTCAAATAAAGATAACTATCTTGTCCCTTCAATGGAACAAATTCTCTAGATGGTATCAGGATTGGAGCTCTTCTCCCTTCTTGATGGTTTCTCTGGTTACAATCAAGTATTAGTAGCTGAAGAGGATCGGATTAAAACCACTTTCTGTACCAAGTGGGGAACTTTCGCATACCGAAGAATTCCATTCGGCCTAAGAAACGCAGGAGCCATGTTCCAGCGAGCAATGGAAATCGCCTTCCGAGGACTGGGTGGTCATTGTGTTGTCATATATCTAGATGATGTGAAATCTTTTTCAAAGAAAAGAGAATACCATGTTGTTCATTTAAAACATAATTTTCATCGTTGCCGAAAATATGGTATTTCTTTAAACCCCAAGAAGAGTGTGTTTGCTGTTCTTGAAGGTAAACTTCTGGGTCATATCATTTCAAAAAAGGGAATTTCAATAGATCAAGAGAGAGTCCAAGTTATCAATAAAATTCCCATGCCCCATAACAAAAAATCCATGCAGTCATTTATGGGCACTATCAACTTTGTTCGAAGATTTGTCCCCGATTTCGCTCAAACTGTTAAACCTTTGCAGCAAATGGTCAAGCAAAGCACACAGTTCAAATGGACAGAATTAGAAAAGGATGCATTCAGAGATATTAAAGCAGCCATAGCTAATGCTCCTTCCTTAAGAAGCCCAGATTTAGACAAAGATTTTATCTTGTATACTTTTGCTTCAGATGACTCTCTCGCAGTTGTGCTCACGCAAAAGATAGAATTAGGAGACGAATACCCAGTCTCGTTTATGAGCATTGGTCTGCAAGGTGCTGAATTGAACTATCCTGTTGTCGAAAAACATGCATATGCCATGTTCAAAGCAGTAAAACAGTTCAGACCATATATTCTTAAGAACAGAACGAAAGTTATAGTTCCCCACCCAACTATCAGATCCCTTTTCGTTCAAAAGGAGTTGGGAGAAAGAAGGGGAAATTGGGTCACAACTCTTCAAGAATATGACTTAGAATTTAAACCGGCTACCATCATTAAAGGACAAGGCCTATGTAAATTGCTTACTAAACATCCAATTGATGAAGAGCAGGATTGGAAGAATGAAGCCGAGCTGAATTCAGTCGAAGTATGTCCCATTTTCACATCTCCTAAATCATGGTATAGGGATTTAGTGCATTACTTGCAACAAGGGTACCTACCAGAACAATGGAGTTCTAAACAAAGAAGGGCCCTCCATTTAAATTCAACAGCTTATCAGATCATTGACGGAATACTTTTCAGGAAAAATTTTAATGGAGTTTTCCTCAGATTCTTAGAGAAGGAGGATGCAAGTAAAGTCGTTAAGGAGTTACACGATGGCCCTGCTGGGGGACATTATTCAGGAGAGACGACGGCTCACGAAATACTGAGATCTGGCTATTACTGGCCCACTTTATTCTGGGATGCCCATACTATGCATGGAACTGTGATGTATGCCAAAGGAGTGCTGGAAAATTACCTAAGGCAGCGGGACCCTTACAGCCGGTTATCATCTCAGAACCTTTCAAACAGTGGGGTATAGACGTCGTCAGAGATATAAAACCAAATTATTCTCTGCAACATCGATACATCCTGAAAGCCACCGACTACTTCACCAGATGGACAGAAGCTACCCCATTGCACAAGATCAATGAAGATGCAGTCATCAATTTCTTGAAAGAGAACATCATGACCAGGTTTGGGGTTCCAATTTCCCTAGTATTTGATAATGCCACTTATTTCTCGTCTTTTAAAATAAATGAATTTGTTTATGAAAGGGGAATTAAATTGCATTATTCATCCAATTACTACCCCCAGTTAAATGGACTAGATGAATCTTCAAACAAAAACCTCATTCGCATTCTCAAGAAGACTGTGATTGAAAATCAGCGAAGCTGGCATATAGCTCTCCCAAATGCCTTATGGGAAGATAGGGTGACTCCAAAGAATGCATTAGGGGTTTCCCCTTACACCCTTGTCTATGGCAAGGAATCCATCCTCCCTCCCAACATCTTACTCCCATCCTTGTAATTGTCCCAAGCCTCTCGAGGGTCTGGTAGTTATATTTTACAATCCATGATTGACACCTTGCTTCAACTTGAAGAAGCCTAGCAGATAGCTAAGAACCGTTTCCACCAACACTAAGATATAGTCAAAAGATGGTTCAATAAAAGGAAGTCCGGTAAAAGAAGTTTTGAAGTAGGATATTTAGTTCTGAAATGGGACCATCATCACGAAGGCAAGGGAATGCACACAAAATTCCAACACTTATGGGTAGGCCCTTACCAAATTTCTGCAAAGCTCAGCCCATCCACTTACAAGCTAACATACCTCCAGGGAGAGGAAGTAACCCTTCCCCTCAACGGCCTCGCCTTGAAACAATACTTTGCATAGTTTCGTTGAGGTTTTCTGTACATAAATAAAGGCTTTGTTCTTTTTCTTTTACTTTTACTTTAGTCCCTTGTTTTCTGTTTGTCTCAGCCAAGTTGTCCTCTTTTTTATTTTTTGAGTTTTCCCTTTCCCCTTTCCTTTGTATAGTTTTTCCTGCTAGCCCTGCGATTGGGCCTTTTGTGAAGATAGATCTCTCAAGAAATCTCACAACTCATGAAGCTCGAAATGTACCCTCAAAAGAAAGTTTATCTATGCATTTTGGATTTTGCCAATCATTTTCCAGAATGAAGAGATTTCGTTCTGTTGGTCGCATTAAACCTTGTTTAATAGAAGAGATCCATGACTATATTTATCACAATCTTCGGGCTCCATCCACCCTCACATTTATAAGTTTCTCAAGAAGATTTCTATAGTTGGACCCACGGAAAGAAAGCACATCTCGAAGGCATAGGGTATTAAAATGACTCCATGCTGCAAATCTAAAGCCAAAAAGGGGCTTATAATCAAGAGTCCGTCTTCCAGAAAATCTCGCCTCCATTAAAGCATGGCTAAGAATGATAAGGACTTTCAATTTAAGTAGCCACACCAAAATGCCCAGCAGAGTTCTTCTCCGTCCGTGAGCACGCGAAACCAAGAAAATATCCTGCTCACACAAAAGGACATCAATGGATTGAAGAACTCAGGCAAATGGCTAAGTCTTGAAGAAATTTTTCTGGAATACTCACGTGACAAAAGTCGCTAATCAAAGAACATCCAAAAGGATGCGAGCAACATGGGAATGAGGAACAAGAGAATATTGTCTACAAGATGTTGTTACAATCCTGTGGAGTCCGATGACAGTGGTCGTCTGAAAGATGGATCTTCTAAAAATGAACCCCATATTTTGGCCTTTGGAGAGTTTTAAGGATGTCTTTATTGAAGCTCCCCTTTCCCAATGACCAACGGATAAAGTGATCACTTCCTTTGCCGAAATTCGAACGCTCAAGCTGATTGTTTCACAGAAGGTGAACAACTTTTAAAATTTCCTATGGACGAGAGAGATTTTTTCAGAGATTTGTGTTTGCCAACGATTCGCCAATTGTTGTTGCTGCAACGTCCTTCCCCAAAATTTTGAAGATATTTGGGGCCCTCCTTCTCTATGTTTTGTAACAAGTGTTTTCCTTGTCTTTCAGGCTTATATTTTCTCTTTAACTTGGCAACATTTCAACACTTTCTTTCCAAAAGTTTTCTCAATTTTTTTTCCCTAAGGCAAAATCACCTTTACCCTTCGGCGCAATTTTTAGCCTTAACTCAGCCGCTTTAGCGCAAATGTTAACTATAAGTCGGTTGCCCCTTAGCAAAACCATTAATGCATAAATCTCCCACCTTCGGCGCAAGTTTCGATCTTAAATCTCCCACCTTGGCGCATAATTTAACTCTAAATCTGCCGACATGAAAGCTCTTTTGCTCTTTTTTGTTTGGTTCAAAACACTTGCTTCCCAAAGTTTTCTCAATTATTTTTCTAAGGCAAAGTCACCTTTTCTCTTCAGCACATTTTTTAGCCTTAACTCATCCCTCTTTAGCACAAATGTTAACTATAAGTTTGCCACTTGGCGCATTCACTAATTCTAAATCTTCTGCTCGCCACGATTATTGATGGTAAGCTCCCATCCGGTGCACTTTTTAAATGTAAGTCGGCCGCTGTCAGCACACGCTGCATGGAGTGATTTGTAACCATATCTTGACTACCATTGGCGCAAGGCCAATCCTTAAATGAGCGCCTACACAAAATTTCTTAAGTCTTTTCTTGAGGGCTCATTGGCGCAGCTCCTGTTAGCACACATTTCGTGACTAAACGTTGCACCAAAGGCGCAAGGCTTATCCATATAGCTCCCGCTTCCATAGCTGCGCCTCATCTTTCCTCGAATTCCAATTTTGGCGCAGCGCTATCATCGCAGAGCTTAATCTTGTGATCACCACTTAAGCGCAGGATTTAATGTTGTGATCGCCGCTTTGACGCGAAGTTTTATTTTGGTGCATGCGCAACCACAGAGTTGGTAGGGTCATGAATGTGACCATGTGCTATTTTAAATGCACAATTTCTTGACCCCCGTGCTCAAAACTCTGCCAACCTATCACGTACGTGAATTAATTGCCTCCCCTATATGAATGCATAGAACAGGATTTCAAAATCAATCGACCACTACCATAGGAGAATGGAGCTCGCTGTTCGATATCAAACTCTGACTGCACTGTTTCCTGTCTTAGAATGATCACTAGCCACCGGGGAACACCACCAAGTTGACAGGTAGGTGCTCGGCCCCTCCTCTCTTCATTTTCAAGGTTGTCGTTTGGACTTGCACCCCTTTTGTACCCTTTTATTGACTATATATATATGCTAAAAAAACTTATACGCACTAAGGGGTTAGTGTGAGTCGAAGCCATGAAAACGCAGAACCACTATATGCAAACTAGAGCCTAGAAGGCCCTATCCTCCCATGTGCGCTTCAAACTTTTCCCACTATCGCGTACTCGGCGTCCTAAGTAAGTTTTTTGCGTATCTTGCCATCTCTAGGTTTTCCCGGTTATACCTTAATGGCCACATATCTTGCATTCCATGCTCAAATCTGTAGCTAATGCTTTGTTTTTCCAGTTAAAACGACGCATACACCCCACGGAAAATTCGTTTCCAAGCGACGATACCATTCGCGCCAAGGCCAACTAAAACCCACAGTGCTCGGCCTAAACCACCTTATGATTAGCTTGTGAGACAAAACTAATTGGGCTAGCGGTAGGGACATTATGATTAGCTCTGCATTTTACTTATAGAGGCCAACACCCATGAAAAGGGAGCCTAATAAAATCACCCATGTGTTATTTACGTGCATTATTTGCACGAACTCAATGGTCTCTCCAGGCGCACAAATTTTTTTAGATACTTGCACATTTCTGTGAATGTCATGACGCTATTAATTGCTCCAGTTCCTTGTTCCTCCATTAGTCTGTCTTGGATGGGTATTTTAATTTAGAAAATTGCTACATATTGAGCAAAAGTAAATAGCGCAAATGAGAAGCTTTCTCGCTACCTTGCCACCATGTCGTTATCCTTGTTTGTAGACTTCCTAAAATATTGTCTTTACTTTTGGTATTACATTGACAATGAACTAGCTTTGTCGTGATAAGCTAATTGAACATGAAATCAAGATAGCCATGATCCTAAGATGTCACATAGGTTCCAGAACTACCATTCCAAGGATAACTAAACCGTAGTGCCATTTATCTTCTATATGAAACCACAATGGCTTGTATAGCTTGTTGGCATTTGCGTCTAGTATGTCTCATGATTTTCAAATTGTGAAATGGTAGCTGCAATTGTGAATTAGTTGATCTTTTGTGAAAACAGATTCCATATTATGAAAGTAGCATATTCTGGATTTTTCATAACTGTTTTGCTAATGCTTGACAGTTATCTGGTTAAAGCCAACTCCGTCATATTTTCTTTTTACAAATCTATAAGAGGATTTGCATTTTAATAATGGCTGAATGTCTACATATGCTTTATTTGTACTTCCCTGCTTACCGCAAGATTATCATGCATAGGAGGTCTGCAAGGAAGAAAGCCACGCAAAAGATCGACTCAGATTCAGACATAGAAATCCTGTTGGACACTTCACTCGAGACAATGTTTACTGATACACAAGCTACCACCAATGTGCCCCCTGGGAGCTCTGCCCTGGAATTACAGTGGGGTGAGCTATACAGGTTTATCATGGACCAAAACAATCGTCAAGTCCCCATAGAAGATTCTCTAGTGTATGCAAACATCTGAAGGTCTTACCTCCATAAGGAAATGACTTGTCTTGAATTGTTCCCATGTTCTGAAGTCATTGGCTGGTTGATCCCTCACGTCAGGACTGACACTAGGTTCATAAGTGATAAAAATGGGATGAACCTAGCATCTTTTGCTCCTGAGCATATTACAACCACCTACAAATTACCTCAACCTAGAGCTTGGTTAGATGATAAATGGATAGCAGAACATCCTATGGACCCGCTGGACGTTGCCAGGAAAATGATGATAGCTAACAGACAGATAAGAAGGAGGAATAACAATGAATATGAAAGCAACCTCCTGAAGACTCCTTATCGACTCATCGTTCTGATGTTGAGATGGCTCTTCGGCATAGCGAATGGCAATATTTTTAAGATCGGATGGGTGCTAGTAATTTTTCATATAGCCTTGAATGGCACCATTTTTAATTGGGCCGACATAATTTCAGATAGTCTGGCCTCACAGTTAACTGCGGCCCAGGGAGGAATGACTCAGAAGAAGGAAGATTTCTTCATGTCTTCATATTTGATAGACTGCTTATTGAGCAAACATACCTTCCCAGACTTGGGCTGCTGATGGAAGCCAAAGGAAACGTCTCTATTCATGACCTATCAACTCACATGGGCAAGTAAATACGCAAACTATTACAAGCAGGGTTGGGAGCAATTCATCATGCCTCTATACCAGCTTATTTTTGTAAAGGAACTGGATTGCATGTTAGAGAACGCCATGCCCATTATCGATGCATTTGGTGATTATTATCATAGTATGGAAGGTACCTATATCCGAATGAATGGAGGATCCATAGCTCCCTTTTTGCTTCCTAGATATGCTACAGATTTTGTGATTCACAGGGAAGCCATAAGGAAACTCTTCAACATTGGTGGAATTAGCAGAGTCCTCACTGAAAGGAAGAAAGGGATGTATCCGCCAATGCCTTTCACTATTGGCGCATAAAGCCTCCCGAAGGCCAAAGAAGGAGAAAACTATGTTCAAGATTTAGACATCTTCTATTTTGGTACAAAGTTTTTCAGAAGGCATGACCCTTGTGGTGAAGTTGCCAAACATATTATTGATGTCAAAACCAGCTTCAAGTATGCCCATCTTAAGGACAATGAGGAAGAGTCTTTCCATAGTGATCGGAACTTAATGGAATTAGGCAAGAGCTACAAGAAGAAAGGTAGAAAGATCCCTAACCCCAGGCCTGTCGGCCTAATTCAAAAGGAAAACGAAGCGTCAGTGTCCCAATCAGGACATCCGACAAGAATAGAACAAGAGGAAGATGACAGGATGTTACATCAGCAAGACCAAGAAGCGGCTAGGATTCAAAATGAACAAGCTTCCAAGTTCCAACAAGAAGAGGCAGCAAGAATCCAGAGGGAGCAGGAGAAAAAATCTTTGGAAGATGAGGATGCTAGAAGCCAGAAGGAGGAAGTAAGGGTCCAAAGAGAAGAAGAAGACAGAACCATCCAAGAACAGGCTACTAAACTGCAGTAGGATAAAGAAGAAGAGAGGATTTTTTTACATGAGGCAGACGGATTACAAGCATAATTAGCAGGGCTAGCTGAAAGGCAGCAAAGGGAGCAGACTGAGAAAATTCCCGAGCCAGAACCGTCTACTCCACAAAACATGGAGTTGGATATGCCACTGATAGACCAACCAGGGATAGCTCGAGAAGGGGTTTCTTGTACTGAAGGATTAGCATTGACCCCGTACAAGCCTAGAAAGAAGTGCCATGTTGCCAACCTGGATTCTGTAAATTTTCACGAGCGGAAAAGGGCTATCATTGACAGGAGAGTTAGGAAAATGGAAGTGCGGAAGATGTATATGAATTCGTGATATCAGAAACTACACTGGTCCAAGGAACTGATATTGACCCTTCATTCCAGGCCCAATGCACTGTGGCATCAGCCAAAGCGAGTAGAGCCAATACTGATCGGTTAATGAATGAGGTAAAACATTACAGAGATCAATGCTTCAAAATAAGAGATGACAGGAAAAGGGAGGTTCTAGAAGCAAATGAATTAAAGAAGAAATACAGGGAATTGATAGAAGAGAAGTTAAGGATAACTTCGGGAGCTCTACAGCTTGAAAATGAGAAGAATTCACTAGAGATGCAGCTGACCATCTCTGAAGACAAGCAAAAGAACTTAAAGGCTCATATATCAGAATTGAAAGAACTTGAAGTTGGCAGGGCCCAACAAATTTATCTCCCCAGGGATCAATATGAGGGGTTAATTCAAGAAAAGGAGCAATTGTTGAAACAGCTCAAGGAAGCAGTGGAAAACAAGCAAGACTTGTTCATGTTTCACAAGCAAGCATGTGACATGCTAATAAAAGGCCATCAACTGCTAGTGCTGATCTTAGGAGAAATTTGCAACGTGAAAGAAATGACCACGAAAATGACAGCCATCGAAGTTGGAGCCTTGAAGAACAGAGACAAATTTGAAAAACATGTGGAAGAGTTAAAACAACAATTTGAGTGGAGAAGAGGAAAAGTACTTTGTAAATTTGTAAATAGAAGAATAGAAGAAGAAGAAAAGTACTTTTTGCAGGTGAAAGAAATTTTAGAGCTTGTACGAATTACTTTGCTACTTCCTCCAAGAAAATGGATTTTTCCTAATAGAAGCCTGGAGAGGACATTTTGCCTGGAAATGTGTGTTGAATGTTTGTTGGACTATTCCTGTAGCATTCATATACTACTGTGAGATCTTTCTTTACTATTATGAATTATTTATGTGTGATGTATGATGTTTCTATTTTCCTGTACAATGATGTCTCTCCTAAATAAGTAATGGAATGTATTAAATAATTTGAAGATATCTTCAATATTTGTCATATTCTGCTGCAGGTATATCTTTATGATTAAATGGCTATCTGTGTGATCTTTAGGTGTTTTTTGCAGTTTATTACTCATCTCTATAGTTTGCTCCTTGCAAGGATAGGTTAAATTTGCTTATACAGTCTTAGATTAATTTAGATTAGCTACCCGCATTTAGCTTAGGGCACTTGCATTTCATCTTTAAAATAAAATACAAAAAATGGTGGATCGAGCCACAACCGGTTGCAAATATCAAGTATATTTAAATCTTACGGTAGCTGGAACTGTTAACCGGACGGATTCCCTACACCCAAACGGTGAGCGATCTAATTGGGCTTGCTTACTGGGGAGAATCCCTTGCTGCTTGATGTTGCAATTTTCAGGGCATCAACAAAGAGTTAATTATTATAGGTTAGGGTTGGGTGATAATAGTTAGCGTTGACATGTTTTGAGGGGTAGGGGTGGTAGGTGTTATAATTTATATTATTTCTAATTATGGGTTGTAATTGTTAAGGGTTAGGGTTCCACATTATAGATTTAGGTCTTTTGGGGGAGTTAGGGATGATATCTGTTAAGAATGACATACGTTCTAAGTTATAAGTAGGTTTACTACATGAATTTTATATTGATTAGAGTTCAAATTGTTAAATGGGTTAGAGGTTAAATGTTTTATTAGGGGTTATATGGGTGAGGGGTTGGTTGTTAGAAGTTTAATATCATTACTTGGATATTGGTTATGTTTCTTAACCCTTTATCTTGACATTAAAGATGTTATTTTTTAATAACACACATTAGTGTCAGTCAAATGTTGGGAACGATTCAAATACTCTATGTACTATTGTTGGATAATGCTCTTCTTCATTTAGGCCTTATCAATCCTAGTCATCTTTACACTCTTCCTAATAGGGACACTCTATTGTAAATCTAAGACTTAGTTTATCCCTAGGGTCTAACTATGTTACCAAGACACATTTTTCATATGAATTATCTACTAGTAATCATCATTGCTTCCAAGGCCCCCTATTTAGACGATTGTATAGGAACTTTGGGTGGGACTTAATTTTATTAAGTTGTTGATTTTTTGGTCTCTTCATGGGATTAATTATATATGTTCACCTATTAGTGGGATCACAAGAGAGAGAGGTAAGGGTTTTATTATTATTGGGATAAGATACATGTTTCCCTCCCATTTTCCTCATAATGAAAGGAAGAAGGTTAACATCCTATGATAAGTATAGACTAAAAACCCTTGGACTTTCTATTAAGGTATATTAACCAATCCCTAACATTTATAACTCCTTAACTTGTAAACACTATAATATATTAACCATGTAATTTATATCCCATTTAACACTGACTAATCCCTATAACACATAATCCAAATAATCCCAACCCACAATTCTTAACCATTGTGACCCTTAATAAGTTGTATAAGCTATAACCCTTGCACACTAATAGATAAGTGATATCAACAAATACAAACAATAAAGGGCCTATCATCTAGTTGGGGACATCCAAGTTAATAACAATGGGCCAAGTCGAATCACCCTTGGTATGGTTTGATAGTTCGTGAACTATGTGCCCAGCTCCCATGTGAACCATTTTGAGTGATCACTCCCTCCCACTAGAGCACATTTTCACCTTCCTTCCCTCCCACTAGAGCACATTTTCACCTTCCTTCCCTCCCACTAGAGCACATTTTCACCTTCCTTCCCTCCCGTTAGAGCCCGCAGAGGTCACCGAAGGTCACAGAGTTCGCATAATAGGTGGAGGAGGTCGCATAGGTTACCACAAAGGTCACAAAGGAGGTATAGGAGGTCACAGAGGAGGTCGAGGAGCTCTTAGAGGTCACAAAAGGTCATAGAGTTTGTATAATAGATGGAGGAGGTCGCATAGGTTACCACAGAGGTTGCAAAGGAGGTCGAGGAGGTTGCAGAGGAGGTTGAGGAGGCCGCATAGGAGGTTGAGTAGGTTGAGGAGGTCACAAAGGAGGTCAAAGAGGTCGAGGAGGTCACAAAGGAGGTCAAAGAGGTCGAGGAGGTCACAAAGGAGGTCAAGGAGGTCGTCTAGGAGGTTGAGAAGCCATAGAGGCTGCAATTCCTCCCAAATCATTCAGTACCCACTTTTATTTACCATTTTATTGAACCAATATTTCTTGTTGCGAGAGGGACCAAAGATCATTCACAATATGCTAATGATTTTGACGAAATGTGCTATAGAGTTTGGTTAGATGCCAATTTTGTGAAAATGTAATACAATATGCTGTAGATTTTGGTATCAATAGATACCACTAGATAGTATCAACTATAATTTCCAATGTAAACTAACATCAATTTGTTCATCATGTCAAAATAATTTCCCTACCAATTGAGTCGAGGTTGACTCCCAATCAATTAGCTCACAACCAATTTATGAGAAACTTTTCATGCTGGTGGTAACATCATGCTGAAGGAACCCAACAGAGGAATAGTAAACCTGCATGGCACATAACACCTTAGTGAAAATATTAAACTTATTAGCAAGGGACATTGACTTAAAAATCCTCTTGCCAATGTTCTTGACAACCCTTTTCAAGATCGCTTCCCATAACTCCTTGGAAGAGGCATGGAATGCACAAGGAATCCCGAGGAATAGTGAAAACTTGGTGAAGCTAAATCTAGGCACATCCTTTAATATGAAAGCTAGTAAGGATCCTCCTTCTGACCTAGCCAAAAACATCGGGCTTTGGCCATTTGTAACTTAGGGCATGAATCTTTAATATTTTCATACAATCCACAATATCAACAATTTGGTTTTCTTCTAGGATGATAAAAAAGGATTCATTAGCAAAACATCCATTCACAATATGGACATCCTTAGGGATAGGAGTGGGCATTCTTTTCATAATGCCTTGCGCCATTCTGTGTTGAACTAGGTAACACAACACTATTGTTGCCATCACATATTGGGAAAGGGTTAGGGGAATCATTGCTGGATTGATTTGATTAGGTTATTTTCTTATGATATGGATTGTTAAATGATATGCAAGGTGTGGCTCCAACAAAAACAATTTCCACCACTTTAATGATGAAAGGTCCAAATCCCAAGGTATTCAACATAGCAAGAATGAATGGCCTCTCCACCCTATCATAGGATTTTTCAATGTCAATTTTAATGAACGTAGCTTCTAATACAAACTCCTAGCATTATCCATACCTTTCCATATAACAATTATATTGACTAGGATATAACGACCTAAAATGAATTCGACGGGTTAAGGCTTTGTTATCTTTGGAAAAATATGCTTTAGATGTAGGGCCAAGGGATCTTGGCCAAATTTTTATGAAACATTGGATAATTTTATCAAGTTCCAGCTAGTTATTTATTCACAATTCTAAGTTTCAAAATGCATTTGATCATACCCTCTTTGATATGACTCCCTAATGCTTATGTTTAAACAACTTCTTTGTACACCTAGACTAAGTCATGCTCCACAAATTCCCGCATGGCTTTGTAAAATTCCCATGAGTAGCCAACAAGGATTCAATATTTATCATTGACCATTTCTTTTAAGGTGTTCCTCAACTCATCCAAATTCAAACCTTGATCGCATAAGATTTATTGTTCATTCGTTTGTTGATGAACAATTACATCAATTATTAAAATGGTGTTAACTGGTGCAAATAGTCAATTGATTTGGTTTATTTAGACCTTGAATGGAACACATTTGTTCTCTATGAGTTAATTTAGTATTTTGTTGCTAGACATGCTTAATATAATAAAATCAAACACAATTAGTTTGTGAAATTATCCCAATGGGTTACCTCAACTTGTTTCCAATGTTGTTGGGAATTTGTCTAGTTTCTCATTCAAGTGCCTTGTTTGAATCCCCTTGTGTTAGGTTCACTAATATACATCAACAAGTTTACTAGGGATGCCGTTCACAAATGTGGGGAAACATCGCTTGGGTTTTTTCATTTGGTTTTCCTTGGAGAAAAATAGTTCATGAAATTTTATCTAAATTGATTAAAAGTTGGATATAAGTGTTTAATTAAATAGATTGGGTCTTACTCATTAACTAATGAATTAAATCATTTGGGATTTAAACAATATATTATTATATAAGATACCAATTGTTTTATTTACCACAATTCCCCCCTTTTAAACTAGTGAGCTTGATTTAGTTGAGCCAAATAGGGATTATTTGGTTCAAATAGCCCCACTTTCCCCTAATATGCCCAAGTATCCTCTAATGAACTGATCAATTATATTTAATAGGGGGGGATAATGGTGATTAGGGTTAAATGGGAAATGTTGAAACATGCTTTTTTACCCTCTTGAACCACACAATATTACCCTAATAAAGGCCCAATTATCCCTCCCATAATTGAAATGGAAAGTACTTTGATTATGTACTAATTATTGTATGCAAGGTAACGTATTATATAATGTTATTTATCAAATATAATATAAAATAATCAATGTCAAATGTAGAAATGTAAATGAAGATGTGGTGGATGAGGGACATGATATGCAACAAAATGCAAGGTGTGGCTTGTTGAGATATTGTAACTTCAAAGAATATTATAATTGTACTTTATTATTCCGGAGATGTTTCATTCCTCCATGAAGATCTTATTGTATATCCAGAGATGTTTATTCCTCCGTTGAAATGTGGTAACTTGGGTTATTAGACTTCCCTAGTGGGGGTCGGCCCTGTATGTGTTATGTGGGTCAAAGGGTTATTAGACCACCCTAGAGGGGTCAGCCTAGTCAGTTGTAGTGGGGTATTTAACCCAATGGTTAAATACGAGCCTACATGATTTGTGTAAAAGACAAGTCAGAGTAGTGTATAAATAGAGGAGGTGTATTCCTCATTTTACACACACACTCACTCACTTGAGAGTAGCGCACTTATGAGAGAGAGGTCTGCTATGGAGAAGGAGGAGCTTATGCTCAGGGTTACATCTTTGTATATTGATGATCATCTATATTGAGGAAGCTTTGTTGGGTTTTCTACCCCATGAGGGTTTCCCAGGATAAATCTGTGTCTCTTGTGTTTATGTTGTGCTTGTTGTTTCTTCAATGATCCTCTATATGCTATTATTGTGAAATGGAATGCAATGCTGCTATTTTCTGTCTTAACATATCAAATCTTAACATGGTTTCAGAGCTAACCTGAAGGAAGGCAATGTATGGCACTTACGACACTTGCTTCACTTGCGACAATTTGAAGGTTTGGGTTTTACATAGAAAAAACCAGTCATCGTGGAACTTTCGCTATAAATCCATTTCTGTGAAGGTTCAAGGTCGTAGATAACATCCACAGGTACCTTGTGTCCAAAGGACACCCTCAGATTCATTGTAATTTGTGAGTTATGATCAGTACAAGTTAGGGTTTCTGCTTCTTCCAAATCTCAGTAAAAATCAGGTGACCTTGGAAAAAAGGTCATAACTTGGGATAGGAAGCTCCAAATGAAATTTCGTAAAACGTGACAGGTAGTACACAGATTGTAATATCCCAGGAAACGTTTTCAGAGGCCAAAGTTGAACCAGTGACATGTGGCACGCTGTACAAGTTTGCTCTCCTGTTTTATCCCATAAACAGGTCACGTTGCGACACTTGGCATAACTCTCTCTCAGAAAATCCAATTGAGGTCAGACCTATTGGGATGGAAATATGACAGGTCAGGATACCACAAAAAATTCTTTCAGACCCTTTGGAGTGACAAGTTCGGAGTTATAGTAGAAACAATCAGGTACATATTTATGTCAAAACAGAATTATTTTTGGAGCACCTTCATTCATGGCTTCCGGAATTTAGGGTTTTGGAGAAAGTTAAAATTTTTGGAATTGGAATCCACGGCTGAATGCTACTCAGGAAAATCAAAATTTAGAGACCAAGATCAAATTTTTTGGTTGGGTAGAAGAATGAGCTTGATCAAACCCCAGTTCGGGATTTTGATCGGAAAGATGGAAAATTAGGGCTTCAACAAAAGTTGGAATTTTTGAAGTCTGTAACCACGGCTGGAAGCTCCTAAGAAAAATAAGAGTTTAGAGCCTTGGATCGAACCTTTTGATTGGGCAGAAGGGTGGGCTTCATCAAACCCTAGTTCGGGATCCTGTCCAGAAGATCCAGAAGTTTCGAAGGCAAATTTTGAGGGGTCAAATTTTGGAGATTTCAAAATTGAAGTATGCTAGTTTGATCGGCTCAGGAAGACACATCCTTCCATCCATTTAGAAGTGTGAAAGTCAAAGATTGAATTTTTAGGGTTTCTCTAACAAACCCTAATCAAGGTCCAGATCAAGTTTCAGGGGGAGTTGAGGCTAAGGTCTTACATAAGAAGACTACAAGAAGTCTCAACATGTATGTCTTAAGGAGATACAGGTATGTCTTGAAATTTGATTCCTGATAATGTTCATAATATGTCTGTCTTCATATTATTTATTAGTGCAATCTTGATTATTGTTAGAATTGTCTTATCACCCTAGTAACAGTATGAATGCATGCGAATGATAGAAGACATTCATTGATTAGGGCTATATGATTGTACTAATGCACTGTGGTGTTGTATGAGGTTGATGTTGTCTGCTAACAAGATACATGTACATCACGAAAGACAAATCAAGTTCCATGACCATGATAACATGAAGACAAAGACTCATCCATAATCTTTGATCACATAGAAGTTCTACTTACGAGGTATGTATGACTTTGTTCTATTATGATTAACCTATGAGATATGCAGGTTCTAGCATAGGATCTCTAAATCATTGAAGAGAACAAAGAAGATATTGATTAGGTATGTTAGACATAACTAAGCAGGTATACTAATCCAGGTATGTTTTCCTATGTCATGTTAGAATCTTACCTTGTGTTAGGATCCCTTATATAAGTATATTTGGTATGATTGGTTATGCTTATTCATAAAGTTAGTAATCAAGGGTTTATGCATATTATGTCTCTTATCTTGGTTGATAATTTAACTAACCAGATCAAACAAGAATATGCATGAGTAAAAGAAGACTTCCCTGAAACCTTGAATATTATCTATAATCATGACTATACATTTTCAAGATTATTTAGAACTATAATGTTTTGATAACATTGAGAATATACTAATGAATGTATGTTTGTGTATGAGATCATGAGGATGACACTTGAGCATGCACAGTGGTACAAAATGAATAGAAGTTCAAAAGACATACAGAAGATCAAGTGGGAGGCAACCACACAAACATAAAAGATAAGTATTTGAGTTGTTATTTGAAATAGTAAATGATATTTCCTATAATAGGTTGTATGCATATTTGTATTCCTAGAATATATCATGCTGAGTGTAAACATTCATAGAGAATTGAACAATATACTACTAATATGCATATGATTGGTAAGTTGGACAAACATTCCATTGTTGCTTGTCTAGAATGAAACCTCTTTACTGACATGCTGAGAGCTGTGCATAGTCTCGATAGTATGTTCTGGTAGAGATGGAAGGCATCTAGATAGCCACTGTATGCATATAGGATATGGAAAAGTGTTGTGCCAAAGTATTGGTCAAGATAGTTGCATAACTATGTAAATGATATCTGTATGCATAATAGGTTATCATGTCAACATAATTTCATGATTATGAAGTATTACTAATCATGTACTTAATTTTGATATGTAGGAAAGATCATGAAGAATGATGAACACCGAACAAGTGATGGATGTTCAACAAGAAGATTTACAAATCAAACAAAATATAGAAGGCTCGTGGCTAGAAGATTCTCTTAGAAAAAGGAAGAGAATCATGACGAGATGTTTGCTCCAAGTGACTAGATAAGACCATTCTCTTAATGATGTAATTAAAGAAGAAGTGTGAATCAGGTTCTGTATGGGTACCCAGGATCGATAATCAATTGATGAGCTTAATGATCACCATGGGTGATGTGGATCTCAACCTTTGCTACAAGGTTGAATATGGTTTCTAGACACAGATGACATGGATGCAAGAAGGAACTCACCACAGAGTTCGAATGATATTGAGGCCCATATCAGTAGATCCATCTAACGAGAGATGGCACAGATAGATATGCAGAAGATCATTCAATGCAGAGTGTGAATGATGTTCAGTCACAAAGGGAGAATTGACAGTTTCTTGATAAGCTTGGGCTTTACCAAAAGTAAAGTTGTTCCTAACCTTTACCTTAATGTTATGGATCATACTATTATTGTATGTAGATGATATCTTTCTGATAGGGAATGAGAAACATAAATGAAAAATGAAAGATCTCAAATTGATGCATTACTTCCTAGGTCTAGAAGTATGGCAAGGCTCGTAAGGAATATTTCTCAACTAGGGAAAGTATGATGAGAAATCTTGAGAAGAATTGATGTGTTGGAATGGCCACTCTCATGGATTCCAACTTCAAGTTGTTAGCAGATGACTCATCAGAGTTAGTGGATATAACTCTGTACAGAAAATTATTGGGTCATTGATGTATCTAACGAATACTAGGTCAGATATATGCTTTGCTGTGAACACCTTGAGTTAGTATCTAGTGGAAACTAGATGTGTTCACTTGATAAGTTGCAAATCATGTGATGCAGTACCTAAAGGATACAATAGACTTTGATCTATGTTATCTTGGAGATCATGACTTCAGATGGCTACACAGATGTTGATTGGGTAGGAAGTGTATCAGACAGGAAGAGCACATCGAGAGGGTGTTATTGTCTGGGATCAGCCATGATCTCATGGTTTAGCAGGAAACAATCTAATGTGGCTCTTAGCACAAGCAGAATATATGGCTGCTTGCTCTGCTAAGTTATGAAGTAGTATGGCTTCAGGAATGTTTGACTTAGAGATAGACTCAACTGTGATCCTACGTGACAAACAGAGTTGTACCAAAATGGCAGAGAATCCAGTGTTCCATGATAAGTCAAAGCACATAGAGATCTGACATTTCTATATACAAGATATGGTGCAGAAAGGAATTAATGTTCGAATTTGTAACAAGTTACCAATGTACTAACCAAACCTCTACCGATTCGATGTACTAACCAAACCTCTACCTCAAGTAAAGTTTTTCGAGACAAACTTAATATAGTTTAGAAGGACCCTCCTCAAAAGGGGCAGTGATGTGATCACTTATGATGAGATTGCCTGCATCGACAGTGAGGTCGATGATATGGATACCTATATTGGTGATGCTGACAGAGAGGTTGGTGGATGGTCCTTAGACAGAGTCTAAGGTGACAAGGGGATTGCATCATCCTTGAAAACATGTTCTAAAAGGAGCCGTAGACAGGTGTCTCCGAGAAAGAAGAGGGATTGCATCATCCTTGAACATATGTTCTAAAAGGATCCATAGACATATGTCTTCGAGAATGAAGTCCTTCGTGGACATGTGAGGATTGAATCATCCTTGGATTTCAGTCCTAAAGTGAGCTGTAGATAGATGTCTCTGAGAAAGAAGAGGGATTGTATCATCCTTGAACACATGTTCTAAAGAGAGCCATAGATGTATGTATTCGAGAATGAAGTCCTTGGTGGACATGTGGGGGATTGTATCGTCCCCGGACTTTGGTCCCAGAATTGAGCCGTAGACATGATGTCTCCAAGAATAAAGTCCTGAATGAATAGGTGGGGGATTGTATTGTCCCCGGACTTCGGTCCCAGAATTGAGCCATAGACATGATGTCTCCGAGAATAAAGTCCTGAATGAACAGGTGGGGGATTGTATTGTCCCCAGACTTCGGTCCCAAAATTGAGCCATAGACATGATGTCTCTGAGAATAAAGTCCTGAATGAACATGTGGGGGATTGTATCGTCCCCGGTCTTCGGTCCCATAATTGAGCCATAGACATGATGTATCCGAGAATAAAGTCCTGAATGAACAGGTGGGGGATTGTATTGTCCCCGGACTTCGGTCCCATAATTGAGCCGTAGACATGACGTCTCCAAGAATAAAGTACTGAATGAACAGGTGGGGGATTGTATCGTCCCCGGACTCTGGTCCCAGAATTGAGCCATAGACTGGGTCTCCGATAATGAAGTCCTGAATGAATAGGTGGGGGATTGTATCGTCCCTGGACTCTGGTCCCAGAATTGAGCCGTAGACTTGGTCTTCGATAATGAAGTCCTGAATGAACAAGTAGGGGATTGTATCTTCCCCAGACTTCGGTCCCAGAATTGATCCGTAGACTGATGTCTCTGAGAATTGAAGATAGGACTGCATCATCCCTTGACCTCGGTTCAAAATGTATGTGAGGACTGCATCGCCCATGAACTGGGTTCAAAATGTACGTGAGAGGACTGCATCGTCCGTGAACTAGGTTCAAAATGTACGTGATGGGATTGCATCGTCCCTAGACATGAGACTTGTCTTAAAGTGATAAGGATTGATCATCCTGGAACTTGATCTGGATTGTATCATCCATGGACCTATGTCCTAAAGAGAGCGGGATTGATCATCCTGTAATATGATCGTGTGTGTTGCAGGGTATGCTGCTATGCATACTTGATTGATGAGGATACTTGTATTGATATTGATGAGGATACTTGTATTGATGATGTGTATACTTGTATTGATGAGGATATTTGTATTGATGATGTGTATATTTGTATTGGTGTGGATACTAATACTGATGATCTAGATGCTGTAGATTGTGATGATCTAGATGCTGTAGATCATGATGATCCAGATGTTGTAGATCGAGATGATCCAGATGCTATAGATCGAGATGATCCAGATGCTGTAGAATGAGATGATCCAGATGCTGTAGATCGTGATGATCCAGATGCTGTAGATCGAGATGATCCAGATGCTGTAGATCATGATGATCCAGATGATCCAGATGTTGTAGATCATGATGATACAGATGTTGTAGAATGAGATGATCCAGATGCTGTAGATCGAGATGATCCAGATGCTGTAGATCAAGATGATCCAGATGTTGTAGATCGAGATGATCCAGATGATGTAGATCGAGATGATCCAGATGCTGTAGATCGTGATGATACAGATGCTGTAGATCGATATGATCCAGATGCTGTAGATCGAGATGATCCAGATGCTGTAGATCATGATGAACCAGATGCTGTAGATCGAGATGATGTGACGATGTTGATCGTGTTGATCTAGACAACAATGTTGATCGTGTGATGATGATGCTGATGATTGTGTGATGACGATCTAATGATTGTGTGATGACGATGCTAACGATCATGAGGATTCAGATATTGATGTTGCTGTAGCTGTTTGAGTGCTGTAGAAGATAAAGACTCAGTACTGAAGATGTTGATGTTCCAGTATTGAAGATGTTCCAGTAACTGGTTGAGTTACTAATGATGTTGAGAAAGCTTCCAATGATTTATAGATGTATCATGTATGATGTTGATGACTCCTTGCTCATGCAGATGCTGTTATAATATCCTTCTCATTAAGGGGGAGTGTTGAGATATTGTAACTTCAAAGAATATTATAATTGTACTTTATTATTCCAGAGATGTTTCATTCCTCCGTGAAGATCTTATTGTATATCCGGATATGTTTATTCGTCCGTCGGAATATGGTAACTTGGGTTATTAGACTTCCCTAGTGGGGGTCGGCCCCGTATGTGTTATGTGGGTCAAAGGGTTATTAGACCACCCTAGAGGGGTTGGCCCAGTCAGTTGTAGTGGGGTATTTAACCCAATGGTTAAATATGAGTCTACATGATTTGTGTAAAAGACAAGTCAGAGTAGTGTATAAATAGAGGAGTTGTATTCCTCATTTTACACACACACTCACTCACTTGAGAGTAGTGCACTTATGAGAGAGAGGTCTGATATGGAGAAGGAGGAGCTTATGCTCAGGGTTACATCTTTGTATATTGCTAATCATCTATATTGAGGAAGCTTTGCTGGGTTTTCTACCCCATGAGGGTTTCCCAGGATAAATCTGTGTCTCTTGTGTTTATGCTGTGCTTGTTGTTTCTTCAGTGATCATGTATATGCTATTATTGTGAAATGGAATGCAATGCTGCTATTTTCTATCTTAGCATATCAAATCTTAACATGGCTAACTAAATTATAATAGGGAGAAAAACACAAGTTATGGAAACACAATAAAAAGAGGGATAATAGTCCACTATTGTTATCATAAATGTACCCAAACCAAACCACCTCAACATCCTCCTAGAGTGAAACAATCCAATCACCAAGTTCATTTCCATGTCTCAAAATTAGTGAGTAACCAAGTTTTGATGAAATGTGATTAGACATTTATAGATGTACAAGGATTTTCCCACCAACTAAAGTATATGCATGATCATAGATTTTAGGAAACCAAAAATACTCCATATTATTTTATAAGTTCTTGATTTCATATAAGATTCTAGAAGACATATGATATATGAGAACAAACAAAATAGCATGAGAATATTCCACAAGTGAGAATGTGCATTCCCAAAAGTACCAAGAGAACTAGGAAAGGAGAGACTAATCCAAAACCAAACATTTATATGCAAGAGAACAACTATATTGGCTACCAAAAATCTCTTTATTTTTTTTTTTTAGCAGAAAAAGTTATATTTTGTATTAAAAATTGGATACAAGTGCTCCATATATCAAGTTAACACAAAGAAAATATTATGTAGTTGAAAACATGTCCATCAAAAAGACCCAAAATCTCAAGATTGTTTCCTATAAACTGAGCTATTCTTGGTGTCCTAGATATATATTTGTTTAACCAACTTGTATAGTGCTTAAAAAACTGAGCTAGCAAAAAAAAATGCAATACATTAATGAAAATATTGAAATTGGTTTGCCTAAAGATTAGGTTCCAAATATTCTATTCCCATATCAATCTTTCCTTAAGCTTTTAAAGCTATCTCATCTTCGTTTACCACAAGTTGGACTAAAATAAGAGGCATTTGAGGGGAGGAACCATGGATTAACACAAATCAATGCAACCCGTAATGGATATGGAGGAATCCAATCACCAAGTTGATGTTGTTAACAAGGAATATCAATGTTGATGTTAAGGCCTCACTATTTCAAAGTATATATCAGTTGAAAATAATATTATATTTCCTTAATAGAATTTGAGCCCTAATTTCATCCTATGCCTTCAATCTACACCATTGTGTTGATGGTTGTTAGGGTTTCTTAGTATGGAGTGATGGTTATACCTCCATTTAATTGATTTAGGGATATATGCATAATATTGTTTGAAATTGTATATATGTACAACATGGATGGTTTCAAGCACTTGATTGTTTGAAGTTGTATGCACACAAAGCGTGATTCTAGTGATCACACATGTTTGTCATGATATGAATATTTCATATCCATGTTTGTAATAAAAGTAAGCATATTCTTTTGGTAGTTGGGTCATATCTATTGGGAATGTGCATAATATATGGTTGACATATGTTGAAGAACAACAAGTGCATGGCATGGTTGTGATGATTATGGTTAATATACACTCTAGGTATTGAGACTTGTAGAGTGACACACATACGTTATATTATTTAGGTGCATCACCAGAAAACTTAATTAATCATAGGTAGTTGTTTGCTATGGAATTAGAAAGAATATGAAGGTAAGAATTACTATACGTGTGATGGTGCCATAGTGCTACCCATATATGATATCTTTCACAATTCTTGAATTGATCATGATGGCTGCATAATGAGGGTAACCATATAGTAGCTTGATGTTGATTCTTATGTTTTGCATGGAAATGTTGGGGAACCCAAGTTACATAGGCCAATGAGCCTAAGTGCTTTAAGTGATTTATTTATTGGAGAAACATTTTTCCCATGGTGCAGATAGAACCAAATAGGTATTTGTCAGATCTGTCTTCCTCGAGAGAGGGGAGTTTAGGAAGAATAGAGGAAAGTGAGACATCCAGTAGGTCTACAAGAGGTATATCAACTAGATGTCAAAAGATCAGAAGAACATTCCATAAACACATGGAAAATTTTCTCGCTGAAGGGGGGTCATGTTCTTATGATGATGAGACCATATGCGACATTGAGGTGCCCTTGAGGTACAAACATCTAGTGAAACAATGGGTCCCCAAGGATCTTCCTCAATTAAACAAAGATTTTTGTGTGAACTTGAGGATATATCAGATTGCACCATCGCCATTACATGGTTTGGGGTTGTTTTGCATGGATGGAATAAAGGTCGGTTACAACATATGTACTGAATTGATGGAGTATGTTGGACCCTGTTAGAACTACAAAGATTGGATGTGACTGGTCCAATATACATGAAGTATGCGCATATACGAAATGTCTGCAAATTATTTATAGCTGAAATACAAGGATAAAAATAAAGGAGCAATGATGTAAATTAATGGAAGGCCAAAAGCTACAGTGAATATTGCAGGGTTTATAAACAATACACAATGAGGGTCTACAATTAAGCAACCCAATTGCATATTTGAGGGGTGTGAAGGAAACCGTGTTTTTGTATGTGCCATTAAATCAATAATTGCAGGGGAAGAGTTGCTTATTAATTACAATTTGAATCGAATAGATACAAACATAGTTACTATAGGAGCAGTACATCTAACAATTTACCAAACCTTTAATTAATGAATCTAATATCTTTTGTATTTTTTGTTAGTCTATTGTTACAATTTCGTTAAAATTTTCTATATTTATTTCGCAGGGTAGTGACTGGGGCATGTCCCCAAAATCTAATCATAGGAATACACCATCCTCTAGGCAACAAGTATACATAATTGTAATTGTACAAATATAATATGAACACAATTTTTTTTTGTTATGTTTTTTCATGAGTATATTCGTTTTGTTTAGATAATGTTATATGTAGTTTTGTTGCAGAGTACTGATCGGGGAAACTACCCAGCTATAGACCATATGACATTGTGAAATTATAAGTCACAATAGATCTAAGAGCTAAGGATACCTCACAAAGAAATAATGAGCAGAAAATTTGAATAAGAGTGAAAAATGTAGTAAAAAAGAGCAGAAGAATAATTATGCAGCAGAACTTAGATAGGAGCAGAATAATGTCACATGATCCAATAATCAATATAATGAACAATGATGTTACAATGGAGATAATTCAAATTAGACATGAGAATTTGAACTTCATTTGGTCTAGCATATGGATAATCACCACTGGAGTGCTCCGGAAGACTCAAACTCAACTGAACAGAACCTAAACTCAGCTAACTGAAGTCACAATCAGTTAACTGACTAAGGAGGGTGCAATAGTGATTTTTTCATGCATTTTAATCAGAAATGGGCACATGAGGCCATAATCAGTGGAATTCGGATGTCTAACCCCTCACAAGAGTCATCTAACTCAGGTGGACTGCATTGGAACACTCAGTGGGTTCCTATAAAATAGGGAACTAACTGAAGTGGTCCTAAACTGATGCATGAAGGGCTCAGAAGGTGGTAGATGGATCCTGGATGACATCTTCACACCATTAGGGGGGAATGACATCATCAACAATTAGGAAAAATAAATAATGCTAGGTAGGGAAAGGATGGAGTATTGAAATATCCTAACACCCCCCCCGATTAGAGAAAATTTGGGTAAAAAATGGGTCTCCTAAGGAAAATAATAAAATAATAGTAGAGAGAGAGTAAAAAAACTACTTTTTTGGATCATATTTTCAACTTATCTCCTTGTAGGTTTACTCAAATATCAAGCGGGAGGGCTTGTTGGATGCATAATTAAATTATGCATCCAATGAGTACCCATGTTGCATACTTTTAACAACATCCATACCATGAAAAAATGAAAATACATTAAAAAACGTGTTTCTAGTGAGAGAAAACACGTTTTTGTTTAACGTATTTTCGATTTTTCATGGTGTCGATGTTGTTAAAAGTATGCAACATGGGTACTCATTGGATGCATAATTTAATTATGCATCCAACGAGACCTACCGCTTGAAATTTGAGTAAACCTATAAGGAGATAAGTTGAAAATACGATCCAAAAAAGTACTTTTTATTTTTTCCCTCCAATTTTTTTAGGTGCTCCCTTTTTGAATTTTAAAGCATTTTGATTGGCTAATACATGATGACATGGAATTTGTTTTATTTTTAGAAGGCTCATTTTAAATTGAAATTTCCTCTAATAGTTAATCCATACTTTTGCATCTTGGGCCCTAGTTAATAAGACCAAAGGTCACCCATACAATCAAGTAAATGATAAAAAAGAACTGTCCATGAACCAAGGAAATGGGGAAAAACCTCATGGGATAAATATGCCCCATCAAAAAGAACAACAGTAGGGAACTCAAAGAACCTTCATACTAAGCAGAGAAGGAAAAAAAATTCCTCAGTGAAATCCTTTGCAAAAATATTGGCAAGCTTCTCCTCTATAGGATAGCAATCTAGGTGCTAGATCTGGATCTGGATTTGCTCCTCTGATGTACCTCCCACTGTGTATAATTTGTATTTTCCAAAACAAGTCTTTCAGGAACCCTTCTTGCTACTGGAGAGAATGGATCATTGTGGTCCAAATCATGAACCTTTGAGTACCTTTTGTTAGACAACCAAGATTTGTACTTGGTTGTAGATGCCCCATGGCAAGTCTCTCCAAGATATTATGGATCAAACCCCACCATCATGTAGCACCTCTCCGAGAGAAGTGGATCTGCATGACATAGTGCAAGTTTTGCATGATACTGAGATCTGGTGGTTCTATCTTCAGATGGATCCCCAACTGTGTTCCCAACAACTACAAGGACTTTGTGAGCCCATATTGTCCTTGGCCATGGATTGGGAGCATGTGGTGGATCTGGATCTGAATCTCCTTGAAATTTATTCTCAACATCAACATCTTGATCCTCATCTTCATTAGAAGAGATATCACTTTGATATTCATCAGATTCCAATGGGGTAGGCATAGATTATGGAAAAAATGGGAGAATTCATATTCCTTGGAGGCATGGTTTGCAAACCCTTTTGCTATAATCTTCCTAGTAGAGATATCTGCAATCTCAACTGTGTCAAGACCAAAGACCACTTTCTTCGATGAACCTGTGTGAGTCATCTGATATACAAAAAAAAAAAATTTGATGACAAAGAAGGCACAAATAGAACATTTTTGAACTTCCCATGCTCCATATGTATTGTTCACTTCCCTTCAGTAGAGATCCAAGTGTTGTCAACCATGTGAATAATTGGACCATCTTTGATATCTAGAGAAGAAAATGATTCTCTAGAGGAAACCATGTGGTTGGAGGCTCCTGAATATATGAGGAGGGCTTGTGATTTTGAAAATATAGCCTTCAGTGCATGGAATCTCTCATGACCATCCGAACCACTTCCAGAATCAGTCTCTCTTGCACCTTTTTAGAGGGAAATGTTGTGCTATTCAAGAATCTTGGTCATCTGATCTATATTCTCCTGCATGCAATATATCTCTGGGTGGTTTCCTTTCTTGCAATAGGAACACCTATATTTATCAAATCCCTTATGTTTTTCCTTGTTAGAGCTGGAGGCTCCTTTTGATGGACTTGACTTGGAATTCAACTTGGATTCAGATGGCCTCTTATCCTTTCCTTTGTGCTTCCCCTTCCCATTTGGAATTTTTGCTTCTCCATCCATAAGAGATTGATATTTGGAGGCCTTCAAGGCACCCATCTGGATAAACTTATCTTGTTCTTGGATGAGAGATTCAATGAAAACATCTAAGGAGGGAATCTTCTAACCAGGGATTGACATTCGCCCATAATGGAAGGTAGAGACAAAGATAGAGAACTCAGTACCTAGCTTTCTTAGAATGGATAGAACCATCTCCTCATCCTTCTTCTCAATGCCACACTGCTTGCATTGCATGACCAAATATTTTAATTTTTAAAAGAATTGCTGAATGCTCTCGAAACTACTCATTTGAAGAGAAATCACTCCGGAATATGGCCTCTTATCTCATCTTGTTTGACGAAGAGGGTCTCTAAATTCAACCATAACTCTCTTGGAGTATTCAATCCTTATATGTGGAAGAGTAGATCTATGGAAATATGAATACACATGAAACCAAATTCTTCATCCAATCTATTTAGAGACTTGGTTTTCTCCACAGCTGATTGTGGTTCGGGATCCTTCCCCATTGTCACCCTGTACAGTGATTTGTTGTGCAATACCATCTTCATATCAGCCCTCCAATGAAGGTAATTTAAGGGTGTCAGGATCCTGGGAGAGAGAGGAGAGTTCGAATTGTCCATTAAAACTGCTGGAACAAATACAAGGTAAAAATTGTTGCTTCTACAACAAAACTGTTGCAACTCCAGAAAACTGCTGCAACCCTAAAAAAACTTTGAATAACCTGCAAAAAAATCAATAATGGAGGTAGAATAATATTGATCATTGCTTTAGGACAGTATGCACATTTATGCAGATCCTTCGCACCTGGCTACACCTCATTGGATTTCTGCAATGAATTCAATGCAATGGCACTAGGATTTGTTGGGGAAATCTAGAGGCTTTTGGTGCACTACCAAAAGCAACTGCTCAACCTATTTGATCAATGGCTCTGATACCATGTGAAATTATAAGTGACAACATATCTAATAGCTGACGATACCTCACAAAGAAAGAATGAGAAGAAAAGTTGAATAAGAGTGAAAACTGCAGTAAAAAAGAGTAGAAGAATAATTATGCAGCATGACTCAGATAGGAGCAGAATAATGTCACATGATTCAATAATCAGTATAATGAACAATGATGTTACAAGGGAGAGAATTTGAATCACAAAGGATAATTCAAACCTTAGTTGGTCTAGTATAAGGATTATCGCCACTGGAGTGCTCCGGAAGACTCAAACTCAACTAAAATGAACCTAAACTTAGCTAACTGAAGTCACAATTAATTAACTGACTAAGGAGGGTGCAGTGGTGAGTTTGTCATGCATGTCAATCAGAAATGGGTGCATGAGGCCACAATCAGTGGCATCTAGAGCTTTAACCCCCCACAAGAGTCAGCTAACTCAGGTGGACTACATTGGAACACTTAGTAGGTTCCTATAAAATAGGGAACTGACTAAAGTGGTCCTAAAATGATGCATGCAGGGCTCATAAGCTGGTAGATGGATCCTGGATGACATATGCACACCACTAGCGGGGAAATGACGTCATAAACAATTAGGAAAAATAAATAATGCTAGGTAGGACAAGGATGGTGTATTGAAATATCCTAACAGACAATAACCTCGAGCCAACACGTATACCTCATTGTAATTGTACAATTTAAATATGATCAATATGTTTTCTTATTATTTTTTTTCATGAGTATTTTGCTTTAGTTTAGATAATGTTTTCTACATTTTTGTTGTAGGGTGCTAATCGAGGAACCTCCCTAGCAGTAGATCAAACAAGGCCAGCCTCCAACATCAGGTATACATCATTGTACTTATACTACTATAATATGTGCAATATGTTTTTTTATTATTTCTTTTCATGAGTATATTGGCTTCATTTCGATAATGAATTCTATATTTTCATCATAGGCTAGTGATCAAGGCATATCCCCAATAGTTGATCAGAGGAGTACACCATCCTCGAGGTGGCAGGTATACCTCATTGTAATTGCAAAAATATAATTATATGAGCAATATGTTTTTTATTATGTTTTTTCCGTGAGTATATTGGTTTCGTTTAGGTAATTTTTTCTATATTTTTGTTGCAGGGTGTTGATCATGACACCTCCCTAACAGTAGCTCAAACAAGACCAACCTCGAGGAAGCATGTATACCTCATTGTAATTTTAATACTATAATATGCACAATATTTTTTATTATTATTTCTTTTCATGAGTATATTGGTTTCATTTCGATAATGAATTCTATATTTTCGTCACAGGCTAGTGATCGGGGCATCTCCCTGACTATTTATTAGAGGAGTACGCCATCCTCGAGGCAATAGGTATACCTCATTGTAAATGCAAAAATATAATTATATGAGCAATATGTTTTTTATTATGTTTTTTTCGTGAGTATATTGGTTTCATTTCGATAATGCTTTATACAATTTTTGTTGTAGGGAAGTGATCGAGGAAAGTCCCCAACCGTTGATCAGATGAGTACATGATCCTCGAGAAAGCATGTATACCTCATTGTAATTGTACAAATATAATATGAGAAATATGTTTTTTTTATGTCTTTTTCTTGTGTATATTGGTTTCATTATGATAATGTTTTCTACATTTTTTTTGCAGGGTGATGATCGGGGCAAGTCCCTAGTTGTGGATCAGATGACACCAGCCTCGAGGAAGTAGGTATACCTAATTGTAATTTTAGAAACAAACATGAGTAATATTTTTTCTATTATGTTTTTTTTCCTCATTATATTGCTTTCATTTTAATAATGTTTTATATATTTTTGTTGTAGGCTACTGATTCAGTGTTTGATCTAGCATCAGAGATATCAATAGATATTGATGTGGATGATCTCATGGTCGATGTTGACATCAAATCTTCGCTAGAACCAATTAAGATGATAGAGAATACCTTAAAAAATTAATGAGGATATCCTTCATCTGCTATTCATTTAGCCGCGAACAAATGCGATTAGAGAAAAGGTTGATGTTTTGGTAAAGAGATCTAAGGCCTTGAAAGTAAGTTGTGGGATCTTGAATTAGAAGATGAATTCATTTAGGATTTTATAATTTGTACTTGTATATGATCGTGAACTAAAATATGGTTTGCATTAACATGATTGTTTGTGCCCAGACACTAGTGGTCACGGCGCTATTGGTACTAGTGATGGTCGTGGAGAGTCATCACATGAGCATATGACTCCACTTGCATATCATGTGCCATTGTTGTCGACTGAATAGTTGGAAACACATTCCATGACACCCCTGTTCGGGTACACAGGGTACTACCAAAGGACCGAACACCAAGAGAAACCACTTCACACAAACAGATCACAGATCAACACACCGATGTTTTGACGTGGTTTAAACCCTCTTGAGGGAAACACTCCACGGCCCCGGCCAAATAGCTTCTACGAGACAATTTATTATGCAAAGAAAGAAAGTTACAAATGAGCTTCTCATAATCGATCAACTAAACAATGACCCTCCATGCTCTTTAAATAGAGATCATGGACCAATCAGGTGTTAAGCCACGGATCAAGGTTAGGTTTGATCTAAGAGAAGTTGAGCCGTCGGATCATTCTATGTCGGGAACATATCGTGACTGTCGGATTAAGTATTTACAAATGCATACTAATGCATACTAAAGAAACACACTATCCCTAACGGATATATTACACAAGTTGATTTTAACTAACTCCTAAGTGTCTAAATATCCTAACAACCCCCAATGAGTGCACCTTCTAGTGGCTGGTGCACACCAGATCGTACAAAAGAAGGAGTCGATGCAGAGACTAGTATTGATATTGCTCAAGCAACGTTTCCTGGATATTCCTATGTCACTAGCATAGGTACAATACATACCACATTTTTGGTGGACAAAGATATCATTCCCATAAATATAGAGAAGATACTAGGTATTTATACATTGTTTAAATTATTGTTTATAATTTGATTTTAATATACTCATAAAACATTGTTTTTAAACTAATGATGACATGATCGTCTTGTAGGAAATAATGTTTTTATAAATATCTAAATGATTTTTCATTGGATATATTTGGGCCCACCATCCACATAATGTGGGATAAACAAAGTAAAAATTTAAAAGATGAGCTCACTAATCGCTTGGTTGGCCTATTCGGCAGCAAGACCTTCAATCGAGCAGAGGTCCTAAAGAAGGCTGGCCAACATATGAACATTGTGAGGGACCAATATAGGGTTCATCTAGAAAGTAACCCTAGGTATGAGCACTCTCCAATTATTTCATGAATATAGTGGAAATCCCTAGTGGAAGATGGAAATGAGAGGGCTTTGAGAAAAGAAGGAAAGCTACCACCGGGCATAGGAAGGTATGCACTAATTTCAACATTGTAATTATAAAACTTATTATTATTAATTTTTAGATCAAATTTGAAACAGATAATGTATTTCAACCTTTTAATAGGTTTTCAGACACATCAAAGGCCACAAAGACAAGATAAGAAAAAATTGGACAACACAAGCTTGGGCCTGGTGGTTATTCAAATTTGGCGGCACGAATTGTAAGTATAAAAAACCAATATTACATCCAAATAATAAATTACAAATTATTTTCATTTTATTGCACTGTAAAAGGTAAATTCATGACGTTATGCAAATATGCAGGCCAATCGATTCAAGGAAGTGCCCATAGAGTAATACTTGAAGCTTGGTTTCTAACGGCTTTGGAGTTGTTGTTGAATGCCAAAAAAGCTTGTTTGGGAAAACACAGTCTTCCGGTAATCCATGAACTTTATTTAAGATTGAGTACTTGTGCAATCTATTCATTATAAATATTTTCCATAAAATATTGACTATGTTTTGAGCAGGAAAGCAATGATCCACTTAATGCCGAAGATGGAGAACAACCCATCGAAGGTCATGATTCAAATCTTGGTAATGAATGTATTCATATGCTATATTTTAAAATATTTCATTGCAAATGGTGAATATTAATTGTACTTTTTCATGTTTCAACTGCAGAGCATGTAGAGGGTCATACTATACAAGATGAGCCTAGACAGGAATATGAAGTACATGATGTGGCCACATCAGGTAAAAAACACCTCTGTAATGTTTTTTTTAATGAAATACTTGTCAATATAATAAAAAAAAAATATCAATGTAACATTTTTACATTATTGCACCAAATACCGACCCCTTACAACAACACCCACATCGCGAGTACTCTACTAGGAAGAAAGTATGTCAAGCTGTAGATGCCACAAGAACTGAACAACAAGTTGTAGAGGATGAGTTGCTTGCTGATTTTTTCAAAAGAAAAAAACCTAGAAAGAAGTGACTGAAGAAACACTATGTATACTTATTTTTGATACTATAATGGCATGCATTATTTTTTTCCTACTGAATGAATGGGTGGATTAATGAATTTTATATTTTAATGAATGAATGGTAAATGTTTCTTTATGATGAAATCCACATTTTGCACATATTTGTTTTTTCAAGTACATGCATTGGGTATGGGGAATTGAGAGTGATGTGAGTGGGGGGAGGGGCCATAAGAGCTTACACCTTCATGTGGTTAGCCCTGTTCAGTAGAGAATATTAAATTATTCTCAAAACAAAGAGGATCTCAATGAGGTATTTATACCTACCATCAATGAAGTAGCTTTAGTACCTATCATAAGTGAGATTACACTCTTATGATCACAAGATAAACTAGGGTTCAACCCATCAAATCCTTCACATGTTCAAGTGCTCATATCAAGCACGCTAGGGTTTCACCATTAAACAACCACTCCTAGTTTCACGATTAAACAACCACTCCTAGTTTCACCAACCAAAATATTTGACCTTCAAAACAACAAGAAGGAAATTTCATCCCAATAAGTTCCCCTTATCTATAAGAATTCAATTCCAACCAAAGTTAGCTGCTTCGTCATTTGTATCATAGAAGTGAAAATCCAAGTACATCATCATATCGCGTTCCCAAGAAATGCATCTCTCCAAGCTCCATCAATCATGAAATCACATCAAGCTCCAAGTCCTCCAAAAAAAGCATATCACCATGCTCAAGGTCTTCGTTGTCATGTCCCTTCCCTAGTGGCCTTGGTCACAACTTGGATCCTCCCATCCCTAGGGGGTCTAAGTCAATTAATTAAATGAATATTTAATTAATGGGGTAATTTTGAGGCATAATATTATAGTAGTTAATTAATTATCAAATAATTAATTAAATTTCTGAGTTGGAATTATTTTTATTATTAGTTCATCATCATTACTAATAAATGTTGTCAAGTGGATGATGACTTGGCTAGGAGGTCAAATTTGGATCAACTGGGCCAATCTTGCCTTAGTGGAAAATATCAGAAAAATCAAGGAATCTAATGGAGGAAAGAAGGCAAGGAAAAAAAAATGGAAATTGTCAAAAGAAAACATAAAAACTAGCAAAAGCAGAGAAGGAGGAAAGTAAAGAAAGTGGAAAGAATAGGAAAAGTAGTCAGAAAGAAAGTGGCAACATCCAGAAAAGCTCACAAATGCGCACTTGCTAAAATCAGTGAAGGAAGGGAAAGGAAGGAAAGTTTTTCAAAGAAAGAAGTTTCCATTCGTCTCAAGGAATGCGCCCTCCCTCATCCACACATGTGGTTGGATTGAGGAGCAAGTTACTTCTACTATTTAATAATGTTTCCAACTCCATATTAGGACTTTTGATCATTGTTAGATTTTTTGTCTTGAGAGCTTTGAGGCTCTCTTGGTTGAGTGATGTGCCTCAAAAATTTTCTTGGGAGATGTGCCCCAAGGCCCCATAGTTTCTAGTAAGAAGTATTCAGTTCCAGAAGATGTTATTGCAGCCAATTAAATCCATATCAGTCCATCATTGAATATCTGCAGTTAGCTTGAAGAGGATATCAAATGTAATGAGTTTTTAGCTTGTGAGGCACTGTAAGTTTGGAAGGTAGTTAAATCAATAAAAATAAGAGTTATGATATATGATTTTCGACTTATATCTGTTCATTATGTTATACCACAGCATTTAAATACTTCAAAATGGAGTTTATGAATTATGGAAATAGTTTAATGAATAAAATTGCAAGACTAGCTCATTTGGTGTTTTTTCTAGACTAGTTTTACAGTTATCACTACTAATTCAATTATGAGCATCAGTTTGACTCCTTGTTAGTTTTAGGACATTAATAAATTATTATAGATTCCATATCAGTCCCTTTATTAATAATTTGGATGTATCTAACTTCATTTGGAAAATCCTGGAATTTAACTAGCTCAGCAATCCCCATTGTGCACTCGATTCCCAAATCACTCCAAACCTTTCCAAATTCATTGGAATACTTTCTAGTGCATCCTATAAGATCAATTGAATGTTATATCTCTGCCATTAACTCTCAGGAACCCCACACAGTCTAGTATGAATATGCCAGATGCCCAGGAAGCCTCGAAGTAGGCAACAGTTCACACTGTTGTTGAAAAGTGAATGGCTCTGGTACATGGTGCATGGGAATCATTGCCTAGATCAGTTTCCACATGCTTCTGCACCTCAATCCATATAAATTCCAGAACTGAAATTCAATACCACTGTCCTCATTCCTTGTTTCAGTCCCCCTCACTTACATCCAACCCATCTCCATAAATTGCCTAAAATTTACTAGTCAAATTTTGTTAAAAAATAGGAGTTAGAGATAATATTTTAGCCAAATATTGGTTGGAATATTATAGTGGTATTAGAGCATGGTCCTCTGAACCTGATCTTAAGTGTGGTTATGAGCTCGAGAAAAATCGCTAGCACTAAAGGAAAGAACACCAAATAAACTAGGGAAGAAGAGGTAGATTCTACATAAGTAGAAATACACGTGGGTGGAAACATGTCTGATCAAGAATCCAATCATGAATTTAGAAAAATTCTAATTCAAATGGTTAGAGGGATAGAAAAATTAACTCATACTGTTGCACATACTGGACAAGAAACCAAAGAACTCCTTAGTAAACAAGCAGTGCACAAAGAGGTAGAAGGGAGCACTAGTGGTTCCCATCATAGATAAAAGAAGACCTTTGCAGAGACTATTTTCTCAAAGAATGGGCCTCATAACAGGCCTAAAGAATGTAAATGGATTTGAAAGATCAGCCTCGACATACTATGCCCATCTTTCTAGAGGAAAATAAGGAAGTACCCAGTGCACCAGTGGCTACCTGTGGGGAAAGGCATGCAGAATATCTAACCTTGAGTGATGAATGCAGGAGGGATCTTCCCTTCAAATATTTTTCTGAGATTTATCTTAAAAATCAGTCAAGAGGACATAATAGGAATCCAACAAACAATTATGAGTTGAGGAATGTTGTTGGTAAGATACAACTACCTGATTTTGATGGAACTACAAAGTGCAATGCTAGTTCTTGGGTGTAGAAACTAGACATTTACTTTCAACTGCATCCCATGGCTGAAAGGGATGCCATCAAGATGGAAGTCTTGCATTTGGAAGGAGAGGCAAGTGACTAGTGATTCCATGGCATGAGGACCTTGGGACATGATTTAGTAGTTTCCTATGAAGATTTCACTAGGATATTGGTGGAGAGGTTTGATAAGAGGGACCCTAAGATGTCTTTCCGGGAATTGGCACATGTGAAGGAAACCAATACTACAGAGGCATATATATCAGAATTTCAGAAGTTGGTAGTGATGGTCACTGACATATCAGAACCCAAGATGATCCTCTTGTTCACAGAAGGATTGGAAGAACCTTTAAAAGGGATGGTTAAAGCCTACCGACCAGCTACCTTACAAGAAGCAGTGAGCAGAATAAGGGATATGCAAGATGCAATCCCAAGAACCAGATATCCACCTAATTTTAACGCACCTTCTAAATTTCAGAATCATAAGCCACCATTCATAAATGTGGCTTCTCCAAAAAAGAAGGAATATTCATTCCGAGATTGGGATGAGTTAAGGAGAAAAAAACTGTGTTTTTCCTGTCAAGAACCATGGGTTCAAGGCACAAATGTGCCAAAGGTAAAGCTCATTACATAGAAGTTTTTTCTGAAATTTATGAGGAAGAAATGAGTGCATAAGTAAGAACAGAAGAAAATGTAGAGGAGGGGTATGATACAGCAGAATAAGAAGGACCCCCGCAACCAGAAGGAAAAATTGCAGTTTTGAGTGGAGTTCCCCACTACCACACTATGAGATTTAAGGGAGTTGTAGAAGGGAAGAAAGTATCAGTTTTGGTCGATGGTGGTGCCACACATAATTTTATTGATGCAGCCATGGTGGAGAGAAGGAAACTCAAATCTGAAAAATTTGTAGGTTTCACATTCATTATTCCAGGAAAAAACAACACTATGCAATGTGACTGATGGATTCCCAAGCTGCAGGTAACTATTGGAGACCATACTGTGACTGATAGTTTTTATATTGTTGATGTTGCTAATACTAATGTTGTATTGGGATTTCAATGGCTCTTATCCATTGGTGAGCATGTGGTAAATGACCAGATCCCTCAGATGTGCTATAAAAATACTAAAGGAAAACAAGTGGTTTTGAGAGGTGTCAACACCTACCCAAAACAAGTTATTTCTGCACACAGTATGAGATAAGTTTTGTGGCATGGTGACATAGAGTGGGATGCTGAATGTTTCATCAATAATAAAGGGACCACCATTGATGTATCACAACATCCAGAATATATCCAAATATTGCTCCACAAACACAAAAAGGTGTTTGAAGATACGCCACATGGAAGGCCTCCTGACAGGGGTACTGAGCATTGGATAGATCTAGAACCTGGTACTTTTCCTATAAAAATCCATCCCTACAAACAAACCAATAGATTCAAGGATGATATAGAGAAAACCATAAAAGAGATGCTTGAGATGGGGTTCATAAGACCAAGCTCAAGTCCCTTTGCTTCATCGGTGGTCTTGGTCAAAAAGAAAGATGGAACAATGCACATGTGCATTGATTATAGAGCTTTGAATAAGAAAACCATCAAGAACATATATCCTATTCCAAGGATTGACGAGTTGATGGATGAGCTGCATGGAACTAAATATTTTTCCAAGATTGATCTTCGTTCTGGTTACCAGCGAATTAGAATGAAAAATGAAGATATTCGGAAAACTACTTTCCGGTGCCATTATGGGCATTTTGAATTTCCGGTCAGGCCCTTTGGCTTGACCAATGCACCAGCAACTTTTCAATATTGCATGAACAAAATTTTCAGCAAACATCTTCATAAGTATGTACTTGTATTTTTTGATGACATTCTGATTTATAGTAGGACATGGGAAGAGCATTTGTAGCATTTGGACAATGTTCTAACACTTCTTGCAGAACAATATTTTTATGCTAAAATGTCAAAATGTGAGTTTGGTTTGAAGGAGCTCCTCTATCTTGGCCACATCATTGGGAAAAAAGGAGTCAAGGTACACATGGAGAAGATCAAATCCATCCTTGAATGGCCAAGCCCAAAGAACATAACATCCCTAAGACGATTCATTGGCTTGTGCACATACTACAGAAAATTTGTAAAAGGATTTTCTAAGCTCACCTCTCCCTTGACAGACCTCACCAAGAAGGGTGCTTTTTGCTAGTCAGATGAGGATGAAAAATATTTTAACAGAATGAAGGAAGTCATGAGTAGCTACCCTGTACTTTCACTTCCATATTTCAGCCAACCTTTCATATTGGAGTGTGATGCCTCAAGTGAAGGCATTGGAGCAGTATTAATGCAGAACATGTATCCTATTGCTTATGAGAGCAGAAAATTGCAGCCCCATGAGAGGATTTATTCTATTTATGATAAAGAGATGTTAGCCATCATGCATGCCTTGGCTAAATTCAAACAATATCTGGTGGGAGGCAAGTTCATAGTCAAGACTAATCACAACAACTTGAAGCATTTCTTAACCCAAAAGAGCTGAATCACATACAACATAAATGGGTAGTCAAAATTTAGTCTTATGATTTCGACATAGAATTTAAAAAGGGTAAGTTGAATTTAGTGGCTGATGCTCTCTCTAGAAAACCTGCTTTTTATTTACTACAAGTACCTACTGATTCGAAGGTTCAACTAGTTAAAGAATATTCAGAAAATCAGTTTGCTTGTGAATTGTTAGATAGGGTGATTTAGGATGATTCTTACCAAGTTATCAATGATGATATTTATTACAAGAACATAATTTTTCTAACCCTGGGATCTAAGTTAAAAGAGAATATTTTGGTGGCTGTCCATAATGCACTAGTAGCGGGCCACCCCATAATTCTAAAAACTTACCGGAAGGTAAGAGAGAGGTTCACCTAGAAGGGCCTCAAAGATGATGTGTTAATACATGTGAGGGAATGTACTCCATGTCAAGAGAATAAGGTAGAACAAACTCACCCTGCTAGTCTTCTACAACCACTGCCAATTCCAGATCAGAAATGGGAAAGTGTATCAATGGGCTTCATCATAGGTTTGACCAAATATCAGGGTAAAGATAGCAGATTTGTAGTAGTTGACAGATTGAAAAAATTGCTCACTTTTTTGCTGTCACATCTACTATCACTGCCGGTCAAGTTGCTGCATTATTATTTAAAGAAATATTTAGATTGCATGGGCTACCCAAAACGATAATCAGTGACAGGGACAACAAGTTTACTAGTTCTTTTTGGCAGTCTTTATTTGAGTTGGTTAAGACTAGTTTAAACCTCAGTACAAGCTATCATCCCCAGACTAATGACCAAACTGAAACAGTTAACCAATGGCTGGAAGGCTATCTTAGGAACTATGTTACAGGACAATAGAAAGCATGGGTCAACTGGTTTCATTTGGGGGAGTTCTGTTATAACACTACATTCCACATGTCCATTGGAATGACCCCATTCAAAGCCCTATATGGGTATGAGTCTCCCACTTTTGTAGATCTGATTTTTGGAAATTGCAAAGAACATAAGGCAAAGGATTGGCTACAAGAAATCCAAGACATACTCAGAGCACTCAAAGAAAATTTACAGATTGCACAAAATCAAAAGAAAATCAATGCGAATAAGAACAGAACAGATCGAACTTTCCAAGAAGGTGACCTGGTTTATTTAAGATTGTAGCTGTTGGCTTAAGTACTGATCTAGAGTTTTCCAATGTAGACCTAGATTCTTCGCGGTTTCAATGAACCAACAAAACCCATTCTCATCGGCCCTTTCGGCAATAGCCTGTGAACAGGCTGAGGTCTCACCCGAGGTGTAGCTATGGGGGCATTGCGGAATAAGGTTTCCACAGTGATGTGATGAGTTGTTTGGATAGGACTACTGTGCATCGCACTATCATACCTACGCTACGAACTGTGGACTGAACGATGATAGACTGCGTCGTGGTCCACACTTCTACAAACTAACCGATGTGCAACCGACACACCCAAGGGTTGCGTGGTTCGAGCCAGATACCATTAATAGGACAGCGCAATAGGGTTATACACTTCCTCTTCCAAACTCTACCATTATGGATGTTTTACTCTAACACTTGACCATTCATCTACTGCCTTAGATTAGTAGCTTTTAGAACAGATGCAAACAAATGAAATATACGAGGCCGCGCACCTCCAGTGTGGAGCATTCAAAGAGTTACACAATCAAACCTCTACGTATACTTGTGATCATTCAATAAACTGATACTTCCACCAACTTAGAATACTGCACATTCATCATTCATCTATTCATGTAAAACTTAACATATTATTCCCATCTTTCCTCTATGGCGAATACATATAAAAGCATTAACATATAACTTACAAATGAGAACCCAAACATTCAAAGTAGGAAAATAAGCAAATGCAGAAACAAAACAATCACACTACATAGTATTTAACGTGGTTCACCCCCCGGATGGAGGCTACGTCCACTAGAACTATTGTTATATTAGTCTTTGGGAAGGGTACAATAGTTCTTTGTCTATGCACTCAGCTTGTAGATCTTCCTCTCTCTCTCTCGGCCTCTGCGCTCACAGCTGTAGAGCCTTTACAAAATGTTCTTCAATAGATATTATCAAATCGATAATAAGAACAATACACAATGACAGTATTCAATAACCCAACAACAACAATGAGGATTAACCCTCTCAATCAACAACCCTTCCCCATACAAAATTGCCTTATTTATAGATCATGCCTGAAGGTCATGTCTTTACAATCCGCAGGCACAAACCCTTAGGTTTACAAAACTGTTAATGTTTCCAGTTCATCAGGCTTGCTGGCTTCTGGTAGCGAATATTCCCTCGTGGCCTGCCTCCAATGCATGACCACATCGCTATCGGCCTTCCTATCGCACACGTGCCAATAGGTCGCTTTCACCGAGTCGTTCTTCCTCTAACGGTCTCGTGTGACTGGTTCAGGTAGTGGTTCTTCCGCATGTGTGACCCGTCGCTTTCTTTCCTCTTTGCTCTGACCCACCACTTGGTCCTCCTGGAGCATCTTTACCAAAAAATAGACCACCATTGGTCTAACCAGAATCTGTGTCGTCTTTCGTCCAACACTCTGCTTTGTCAGATCCACTTATACTGGACATACCGCAACACTTCCTCCTCACAGTACTGATCCCCACAGCTCTTCTGACGCTGTGCTGCGTGAAACTTCGCAGCATCCCAGAGACTTATACAAAAATGTTTCCACTGAACTGCACTTAGCTCCGTAGTTCCAAAACTCCTTCTTGCTTAAAATTTCCCCACTTGGGCCAGGCCCAACAGGCCCCTAACACTTACATGTGGCTCGTCCCTGAGCCACCTGCAACTTCTTCAAGCTATTCCTCCGGCTGCGGAGCTAGCTTCACAACGAACTAATTGTATGTGCCTATCAGCTTGTCTACTACGTCCTTCATGTCTTGCTCGACTTGCTTGATTGTATCCAACATCTCAGGTGTTATCTCATCACCTATCTTTCCTTCCACCTGTTCTTCATTCTCTTGCAACTCCTTTAACTTCTCCTTGATCTCCTGCGAGATCATGCTGGCATCCTCCAGTAATGGTTGCAAGTTATCACCCATTTCAGTCTCTTTTTCTCTTAACATTTTCACTTCCTTCTTAAGGGCATTTATTTCCCTGTACTTCTAAATCTTATCTCTTGGTAGTAGGGCCTTCACTTCTACTTCCAACTTCTCCAGTGTTGCTTGCTTATCTTTCACTGCATTCTTTACTTGCAGCAATCCTGGGTCCTCTTCGAGGGCAGTGAATGCCTTCTCCTCCACTTCCAACAGACTCTGGCACTTAGCCACTTCGACAGCAATATTCTCTACTGCGGCCTTCACCTCCTTTTCTCTTAGCTGCTACTCATCTGGCGAGGTCTATGGGTTTATCTGTTCCTTCAAGGAAGCAATGTTAGCCTCATGTACAATCTCCATGCCTTGCATATCTTTATTAAGGGTGTTAACTAGTTCACCCATCTTAACGACAGTGTCCGTGGGGTTTACCTGCACTTAAAATTCTTCTATGTCATATGCAACTGCAGTGATCATGGGCTCTAGTATTTGCCGACGATCATACTCATCCTGTAGTTCCATAGCTCTCCGCGAGCTAGACTCCTCCAATTGCTTATTAGTTGTTTGCAGCTCATCCTACCCTTTCAGCGTGTCAGTGGTTCTCTCATGCATTTCTTTAACAACTTGCAAATGCAAGTAGTGTAACCCAGGAAGTGGTATCTTTTCCAAATCAAGCTCCACACGCTTGACATCCTTCGTGTCTAAAACTAGTTGTTCTACCATAGGAAAGCTTACTGTTATCGGATCCAGATGGATGATATGGGACTTCGCAGGAATGGTTATGGTTAACTCGGGTGTTCTTTGCAGTGAAGTTCCTCCCGACTTCCCTTCAGACTCTGAGTCTTGTGGCAGGGGGAATATTTTGTGGACTTCTTTGATTTTGTCTGTAATCCCTTGCAGCGTGTTCAGATTCTTCTGCAGACTTTCCTGAATTTCCTTATCCTTTTTCTCCTTATCGGTCATCAGATATTCCATTGACTCTGTGACCCTTGTGGCGATTGCTTCATAATCTTCATCGTGGAGGACTGTGTGCAACTGGCTCTTATCATCCTTCTGGTTCTTCCTCGCTCCTTTTTTCTGTCTTGGGCTCTCAGCTTCTTTCCTTTTTCCCGTCTCCTTCTCTTCAGTAATAGACATGGAATAGGTTCATCCTCGCTGGAGTCGCTTGGTACATCTACAATTTCCACTCTGAACTCAGCAGGCCATTCCTTCATGATATTATCAATATCCTCTTCATACATGTGGTAGTTTCCTGCGAGCCATTCCATGTTCCTCTTCTGTGCTTTGGCTGAAATATGAATACTACGCATGTCAGAATAAAAATCAACAATTCGAATGTACTTACTGGTTACGTACTTTGTTATTCATGGTGTGCTTATGATTGCATCATGCAACTGGTTATAATACTGGTAGAAAACCTCAACTTTTTCATGTTGTCGCTGCGAGTTCAAATTTTCCCAGAGGTTTGCATAATGGGCTCCTCTGCAATCATTGGTTTCTGTGATCACACCGACGTAATCCTTCGGCTCCTTCTTGTTGATGTATTTGTAACTTCGGAATGTATTTCATATATGTATATTGTATTCCTATAGAGATGTTATTATTCCTCTATATGGAAGTGTTTGTATTCCTATAGAGATGTTATTATTCCTCTATATGGAAGTGTTTGTATTCCTATAGAGATGTTATTATTCCTCTATACGGAAGTGTCGTCATTTATATTGTAAGTGTCGTAACTTATACTTGATGGGTTATTAGACCACCTTGTTGGGGTCGGCCTTATATAAGTCATGTGAGTTAAAGGGTTATTAGACCACCCTATTGGGGGTCAGCCCTGTCAGCATTATGTTATGTGGTTAAGTTAAGGCCGACCTAGTAAAGGTTATTAGGCAAGTCAAGTCAAGTATAAATAGAGTGCGGGAGGCACTCTATTTGATCATTCTATTCTTCACTCACACACTCATTGGAGAGTGGCATGCTAGTGGAGGAGTAGAAGCTGCTTCTAGGAGGACTATCTCTTGTACTTGGGTTGTATCATTTCTCTATCTATCTCCGAGGAAGTTACGGGCTTTTTCACCTTCTTGGTTTTCCCCGGTGAAATTCTGTGTCTCTTGTCTGCTTGCATTATTGTGTCCATGATTGATATGTTGTACATGTTATTCTCTCAGTTAAGATCCTAGATTAGATTGAAATATATGAAAATCTAACATGGTATAAGAGATAGTTGGAAAGAAGGCATGGTATGGCATTTATGACACTTGTTACACTTACGAAGCTAGGGCTTGATATAGCAAAAACCAGTCATCGTAGAAATTTCACTATAAATTCATTTTGGCAAAGTTTCAGGATCTAAAAATCTTACAGGTCGAAGATACGATCCCCATGTACCTTGTGTCCGAATGAGATCCTCTATTTCGTTGTACTTTCATATTTATGATCTGTACAATATAGGGTTTCTACCTCTTCCAGATCTCAGTCATAAACAGGTGACCTAGGAAAAAAGGTCACAACATGGGATAGGAAGATACAAATGAAATTTTTTCAAACTTGTTAGGTAGGGCATGGACTGTACTTTCACAGGTTCGATTTTCAAAGGCCGAAATTGAACCAGTGACACGTCGTACTCCGTACAAGTTTGCTCTCCTGTTTTATCCCATAAACAGGTCACGTTGCGACACTTGGCATAAATATCTCTTCGAGAATCCATTTGAGGTCCGACCTATGGGGTTGGAAATTTAACAAGTCAGGCTACCATAGGTAGAAGTTTCAGACCCTATAGATCCAAAATTTCTGAGTTACCCCAGAAAAAATCAGGTGCATATTTCTGTCAAAACAGAATTGGATTTTGAACACCTTCATTCATGGCTCCGAGAATTTAGGGTTTTGAAGAATGTTGAAATTTTTTGTATTGGAGACCATAGCTAGATTCTCCTCATCAAAATAGAAATTTAGAGACCAAGATCAAATTTTTTGGTTGGGCAGAAGGCCCGGCTTGATCAAACCCTAGTTCAAGACTTTGATCGAAAAAGTGGAAAATTAGGGCTTCTACAAAAGTTGGAATTTTTGAATTCTATGACCATGGCTGGAAGATCCTCAAGAAAATCGAAGTTTAGAGATTTGGATCAAACCTTTTGGTTGGTGTTGATGTATATGTAACTTCGGAATGTATTTCATCCATGTATTGCATATATATTTATTGTATCATTATAAGAGATGTGTTATTCCTCTATAAGGAAGTGTCGTCATGTGTATTGACAATTGTCGCAAGTGTGTGTACTTGCTGATGGGTTATTAGACCACCATGTGTGGGGTTGGCCCTGAAAATATATTATATTGTGGATGTACCTAGCTATACAAGTTAGCCCCATAGTGTAACTGGGAAAACAGGTTAAGTATAAATAGAGATCGGGAGATCTCTATTTTATCACTCGGAAACTCATACTTCTCTCACTCAGAAAGTGGTGCACTAGTGAGGAGGAGGATCATCTGCTACTAGGAGACTATCTCAGTGTATTTTGGTTGTACTTTGGTTGAGCCATTGCTCTCTCTATCTCTGAGCAAGTTGTGGGGTTTTTCACCTTAGGGTTTTCCCCACAGAAACTCTGTGTCTCTTGTCTCTCATGCTTTTGATTCTTATGATGCTTGTCATGCTTGTTATGATTGATATGCATTGATATACTGTACATGTTATTCTCTCATTAAATATCCTAGAGTATTGTGAATTAATGCTCAAAATTTAACAGTTGGGTGAAGCTCCATGAAAATCAAACCCTAATTCAGGGTCCTTCCCAGTGAATTGAGAAATCTAAAAGGCAATTTTGAGGGGTGAAACTTTGCAGTTTTCAAATTCTAGGTATACTAGCTTGATCAGCTCATCAAGGCGCATATTTCTATCCTTTCAGAAGTTTGAAATTCAAAGCTTGAATTTTTAGGGTTTCTATGACAAACCCTAATCCAGCCCCAGATCCAGTTTCTGCAAATCAAGTGGATTGGGTTAATCCTAGAAGAGAATGGATTGGTCACCTGCATAAGTTCCAGTTTTAGAGGGAGATGAGGCTAAGGCCTTACATAAGAAGATTACAAGCAAACTCGATAGGTATGACTTACGAGTATGTTTCAAAATCTGTTCATGATTAAGTTTATGTTTGTCTTCATTAAGATTAGTACAATCTTGATTAATTTTAGACTTGTCATATCACCTTAATAAAAATATGAATGCATGATATAAGATATTCATTGATTAGGGTTTTGACACTTATGATTGTACTAATGCATTGTGGTGTTGTATGAGGTTGATGTTGTCTGCTAACATGAAAGGTACATCAAGAAAGACAAATCATGTTCTAGTTCAAGAACATATGACCATGGTGACATGAAGACAAAGATTCATCCATTGTCATGGATCACATAGAAGATCTACTTACGAGGTATGTATAACTTGGTTCTATAATGGTTAACCTATGAGATATGCAGGTTACTAGCACAAGTCATTGAAGAGAACAAGAAGACATTATGTGGGTATGTTAGACATAACTAGCTAGCATGCTAATACAGGTATGTTTTTCCTATATCAAGTTAGAATCCTACATTGTGTTAGGATCTCTTATATAAGTATACATGGCATGATTGATAATGATTATTCATTGAAGTTAGTAATCATGGGTTTAGGCATATTATGCTTCTTACTTTGACTGATGATATGACTAACCAGAAAAATCCTATGGTCAAATAGGAATATGCATGAGTAAAAGAATTGTGATAAATTATCTGTGTATGAAATGATCTTGACCATACATGTTTAAGATTACTTAGAATCATAATGTTTTTGATAGTATTAAGATTATACTAATGAATATATGTATGAGACCTCGGGGATAACACAATGATGATACTAGTAAGTATGCATAGTGATCGAGGATGGATATAAGTTCAAAGATAGGTAATCCAGAAAGCAAAGATCAAGAGGGAGCAAACTCTAGTAGTTCCTGCAAGGAAGCAAATATTGAGAGGGAGTCCACCCTACAACCAAACAAAGATAAGTATTTGAATTGTCATTTCTTGCATACTTGTTTGTTTAAAGAATATTGCTCAATGATGTATATGCTTATGTTCCTAGACTTAGGGTGTGTATTATGCATATTAGAATAATTGCATTACTGAACAATATACTACTAATATGCATGTGATGGGTAAGTGGCCTATGGCACTGTACAACATTCCATTGCTACTTATCTAGAATGAAACCTCTTTGCTAGCATGTTGAGAGTTGTGCACACTCTTAACAATGTTCTAGTAGAGATTGGAAGGAATCTATAAATTTACGAGATATGGATAAATGTTGTATTGAAGCATTGGCTAAAATAATTGCATGACTGTATGACATATTTCTTTATGTGTAAGAATTTGTTCTGAAAACTATGAGATGTTTCTAATCAAGCAATTTAACTTGCTTTGTAGGAAAGATCGTATACCATCACCTACAAAAGAAGGACTACAACATTTGTTCCAACAACAAAGCTATCTATTGAAGATATTGAAGTTACCAGGATCCGGGATGAAGTAATGGAATAATACCATGATCCGTTCATCATGAAGAAAGATGTTTGGGATGTGGTCCCAAGACCAGATGGGAAGTCTATTGTGACTTCCAAAGATCAAGCATGCTGCAGATGGCAGCATAAAGAAATACAAAGCGAGGGTTGTAGCTCGTGGCTTCTCCCAGAAAGAGGGATTGACCATGAAGAGACTTTTGCTCCTGTGGCCAGATACACTCCCAATAGATCAGTACTTGCTCTGGCTGCAGTAATGAAATGAAAGATACACCAGATTAATGTCAAGACAACTTTCTTGAATGGTGTAGTCGAGAAGGAAGTGTATGTGGAGCAACCACTCAGTTTTGAGACATATGACAGGGAGTCATATGTGTGCAAATTGAAGAAAGCCTTGTATGGCTTGAAGCAAGCTCCTAGAACTTGGTATGGTATAATAGACAGCTTTCTATCCAGTTTGGGCTTTACCAAGAGTAAAGCAGATTCAAACCTTTATTACAAGGTTGAGGAAGGCAATCCAATGATACTACTCATATATGTGGATGACTTGTTTGTTATAGGAGAGGATGGATTGATTGCCGATACTAAGAGGAAGCTTGCTGCCGAGTTCGAGATGAAGGACTTGGGGATGATGCACTATTTCCTAGGCATGGAGGTGTGGTAGAGTGTAGATGGAATCTTCCTTGGACAAGGGAAGTATGCAGTAGAGATCCTAAATAGGTTCGGGATGATGGACTGCAAGGCCATGGCCACAGCTATGGCATCGAACCTGAAGCTTCTGTGTGATGCTTCATCTGAGCCGGTAGATGTCACAGTGTATCGTCAGATGATTGGATCCTTGATGTACCTGACGAATATGAGACCAGATATTTTCTTTGCAATGAACACATTGATCTAGTTCCTAACGGATCCTAGAGGTGTTCACCTAGTTGTTGTAAATCATATTTTGAGGTACCTGAAGGGTACGATTGATTATGGGCTCAAGTATGATGCGAATCAAAAGTTCAACCTGGAGGGTTATGTTGATTCAGATTGGGTAGTCAATGCTGCAGATAGAAGAGCACTTATGGGTGCTGCTTCAGTATGGGATCAGGTGTGATCTCTTGTTTTAGCAGGAAGTAGTCCTGTGTAGCACTAAGTACAGCCGAGGCAAAGTATGTTGCAGCCTGTTCCGCTAGTTGTGAGGCAGTATGGCTCCGGAAGCTATTGTCTGAGTTATTTGATCTCCTATTGGATGCTACTGGTATCTTTTGTGACAACCAGAGTTATGTGAAGCTGTTTGAGAATCTGGTGTTCCATGACAGGTCGAAGCACATTGAGATCAAATATCACTATATCAGGGATATGGTGTAGAGAGGAGTAGTGAAGCTCCTGTATGTTGCGACAGATGAGCAGGTTGCAGATGTGTTGAAGAAACCACTAGCCAAGTTTGAGTACTTCAGAGAGAGGCTTGGTGTTCTTCAGATTGATGACACTTCAAGAAACAAGTGATGGACACATTTGCAGGAGCCATTCCAAGCATGGTAAGAGGAGGATCCTTCCCATGGATGTGGTTATAAGTGATGTGTGATGAGTATCAGGATGACGCTCCAGTTATTGCTCTGTATGGATCATGTTGGATGCTTGTTATGATCAGTTGGATCATGTATATGTATATGCATCATGTTGGATGCTTGTTATGATCATTTGGATCATGTATATGTATATGCATCATGTTTGATGCTTGTTATGATCTGTTGGATCATGTGTAGGTGATATGAATCAGGTAGATGCATGATATGTATCAGGTAGATACATTGTATAGATCATGTATGTAATATGCATCAGGTAGATGCACGATATGTATCAGATGGATACATTGTATGATCAGGTAGATCATGTATGTGATATGCATCAGGTAGATGCATGATATGTATCAGGTGGATACATTTATATGTATCAGGTGGATACATCTTATGATCAGGTAGATCATGTGTGACAATATGCATAAGGTGGATGCATTATATGTATCAGGTGGATACATCTTATGATCAGGTAGATCATGTGTGACGATATGCATCAGATGGATGCATTATATGTATCAGGTGGATACATTGTATGATCAAGATGATCATGGATGATGAGCTTCAGGATGTTGGTCTAGATGATATGCATCAGGCTGATGCTATGATGATGATCAGGATGATCATGTGATGATGTACATCAGGATGATGTATGGTGAGTATCAGGTTGATACTCTGTGGCCATGGACAGGTTGTGCAAGGGTAGCATGTAATAAGTCTTGGAGATTTGGACAGGTTGTGCTAGTCACGTAAAAGGCCTCAGATGCTCTTTAGAGATCTTGCTTGGCAAGACACTCTTTTAAGGTTTTGCTAGACCACAAGTAACACATATTGGAGATCTGGATAGGTTGTGCTAGTCACGTAAAAGGCCTTAGATGCTCTTTAGAGATCTTTCTTGGCAAGACACTCTTTTAAGGTTTTGCGGGGACCACATGTAATAAGTCTTGGAGATCTGGACAGGTTGTGCTAGTCACATAAAAGGCCTCAGATGCTATTTAGAGATCTTGCTTGGTAAGACACTCTTTTAATGTTTTATGGTAGGGGTCACATGTAATAAGTCCTAGAGATCCGGACAGGTTGTGCTAGTCATGTAAAAGGCCTCGGATGCTCTTTAGAGATCTTGCCAGGCAAGACACTCTTTTAAGGTTTTGTGAAAGTCACATGTAAGTGGACCTGGTAGATCTTGCCGTTTGTGCTCCGGCACATAAATGGTCTTAGGATACTCTTTCGAGGCATTGTGACGCACGTAATAAGTCTTGAGGATTCCAGAGTATGGCCAGTGATGATGAAGACCTGCAGGTGGTGGGCCTACTTCCAGTATGAAAAAGGACTGGCTCTATAGAACTTCCTATGACAAGTAGTTCAGAGATTGATTTTGATAGCAGCAGTAGTGACGATGACAATGATCCAGTGATGATGATCTAGAGAAGAAGACTTGTGCTAGAATACATGTGTCAAGAAATGCCTTCCTAGTTAAGAGGGAGTGTTGATGTATTTGCAACTTTGGAATGTATTTCATATATGTATATTGTATTCCTATAGAGATGTTATTATTCCTCTATATGGAAGTGTTTGTATTCCTATAGAGATGTTATTATTCCTCTATACGGAAGTGACGTCATTTATATTGTAAGTGTTGTAAATTATACTTGATGGGTTATTAGACCACCTTGTTGGGGTCGGCCCTATATCAGTCATGTGGGTTAAAGGGTTATTAGACCACCCTATTGGGGGTCAGCCCTGTCAACATTATGTTATGTGGTTAAGTTAAGGCTGACCTAGTAAAGGTTATTAGGCAAGTCAAGTCAAGTATAAATAGAGTGCGGGAGGCACTCTATCTGATCATTCTATTCTTCACTCACACACTCATTGGAGAGTGGCGTACTAATGGAGGTGGAGAAGCTAATTCTAGGAGGACTATCTCTTATACTTGGGTTGTATCATTGCTCTATCTATCTCCGAGGAAGTTGGGAGATTTTTCACCTTCTTGGTTTTCCCTGGTGAAATTCTGTGTCTCTTGTGTGCTTGCATTATTGTGTCCATGATTGATATGCTGTAGATATGCTATACATGTTATTCTCTCAGTTAAGATCCTAGATCATATTGAAATTTATGAAAAACTAACACTTCCACCTGACAAAAGCGATCAATACTATGAGCCATGAGAAATGGAAATTTCCTCCATTGATCTATGTGTCATTTAGTTCCTCTAGGAACTCATTCAGTAGGTATTGACACCAGTTGAAATGTTCTCCCTCTGCGACCGCGGCACGAAGCAGTACTGCACCCACAGGTACTTCCAGTGGCCTGCATGTTCTCAAAATTTTGCCGGCTAACAGCTGTATGATAAACCGCTTGGCTTTATCATTTGTGTCTTTTGTCTGAAAGCTCCTCTTTCCTTTGATGACAGTTTGGGTTTTCTTCATCTTCGACATGGCTTCCTTGTCCTTGCTTTTCCCCTGGAAAAATTGCTTTGGGTCTTTACCCCTTTTAATCAACCCGGTGACACGGTGGAAAATGTCAATGGTCAGGTCAACATTTCGGTCCAACCACAAATATCCCTAGTGAATGCATGCCATCATTGTTCGTACCACCACATTTAATTCCGGTGATCTGTCAAAATGCGGGAGCCTGAGCAAATTGAGCAGTCCATACTTGACTACTCCAGATAACCAACTCTCGGCGACCAGGTTAAGATCTCCCTTTGCATCCTTCTTCCAACACATGTACTGGTCAGGCTGGAACTATGGGAATGTAGGTTCATTGGGTTCCTCCTTCTGCATCTGGAGCAGATCATAATCCTCCAACCTACATTCCGGAATTTTTCCTAGCAAATTTTTACCGACATCAACATGCATTGAAATTGGTGAGAGCGGGATGTTGTATTTGGCATGCTTCATCACCTTGAAAACCGGTGCATCCAATGCACGCAATGAAATATAGTCTAGGGTCATTGTTAGAGGTATCTCCTTCTTAGCTAGCGGCGGCTTCTGCACTATTGAAGCCATCTTTGGGACCTTCGTTCTTGGTTGAACTGGATATTTACCTTTGTCTTGCATCGTTGGAATGTGTTTTGGTGATTGTCTGGACACTTGAACTAGTTCTAAGATGCCCTTCTTGGATGGGGTTCTCATTAACCCTTCAATCCCTCTGTGTTTGAATATTCTCACAGTCTCTTGAAGCGTGAATTCTTCTTCAATGGAAGAGCACTCAGACATTCACTGGCTAAACTTCATAGGGTTTCAGATAGCTTACTGAAAATAGCTCACATAGTACTATGGGCAAGAAAATTCTAAGTGTTCGGTAACGCCCGCAAGTCTGAATGTGACATTACTTATAGGCGCAACTGACCTCCTCTGTGCCCCTTAACAGCTAGATGAGAATTAATGGCGATATCCATTGGACAAATCTGACGGATTCTTTGGTCCTTTCCTTCATAAACTCGTTCAGAACGACTATCTATGTGTTAAATTCCCAAGTGGTCGTTGGCAAATCACTGTATAACGGCTATTTTTATGGAGTGCTGCGTCGAGCTGCGCGATAGGTCATGATTGCTCCTGCGCAGTTACTTCGTGGTTCCTTGTTTCTTGCTTCTGATTTTAACAACTTTCCTTGTCCACTTGATCTTCATAATTTCCTTTTTGGACTTCGCAACTGTGCAGTACCTCTTTTCTTTTTTTCGCGCACAGCTTCATTAATGTTGTGCGGTATATACATGTTTCTCCTTATATATTGCATACAGACTCATTCCCATTTCCAGTGCCTATTTCTAACTATACTTGGCACTTAGAAATTTCCCTCTTTCTGATCATCATAGGTTCTGCGAAGTAGGACTATCTTGATAGGGTTTTAGTCTGCTTCCATTGACTTAGCCGAGCAAGTTATCTCCTGCTAATGTGGCTAACTAAACTGCGCAACCATTAGTAACATGCACAACAATATATGGACCAAGCTAATGTGTATTAAAATTCCCAGGAAATTTCATGAATTTACTATCATACATGAGGACTAGATCATCTACCTGGAAAGACTTGTTCTTGATGTGGCAATCATGCCATGCTTTTTCCCTTTCCTTTTGCACTTGCTGGTGGAATCCTATGATGAAGCGATCCTCCTCCAGGCCAACCAAGTGTAGAATCCTTTCTTCCAGCGCGTCACGATCTTCCATTCCTGTAAATGTGGCTATTCTCAAGCTGGGAAGTACTCCATCGACATTAATGCTTCCTGCACATAGGCTAGCCTGAATGGTGTATGGCCTGTCAACTTCTTGCATGTGGTTATGTGCGCCCATAACACAACGGGAATGCACAAGTCCCACTCATCCCTATTCACATTGCATACCTTGGTCAGTGCATTCTCCATTACTTTATTGAATGCTTCAACTATTCCATTCGCATGTGGATGATACGGCGTACTTCCCTGATGATGAATGCGGAATTCCTCTATCAATGCCTCAATGGTTCTGTTCAAAAAGTGAGTGCCTTGATCACTCATCAAAATATTAGGGCATCCTAACCTTGTAAGGATGTCTTAAAAAATGAACTGTGTGGCAGTACCTGCACTATAGCCCTTCACTGGATTTGCTTCCGCTCATCTGGTGAGGTAATCAGTTGTAGTAATAATGTACCTAGCACCAATTCTCTTTCCCGGTGGGTTTATTTGTCCCACAAAATAAATTGTCCATTTCTCAAATGCTTGTAATGTCAACTGTGGATTTAATGGAATCTAATCTCTTCACGACGGCTTTCCCATCCTTTGACACACGTCGCACCTCTGGCAATGCTCTTTCGAATCCTTGTGAATGGTAGGCCACCATAGCCCTTCCCGCAATATCTTTTGCACTGTGGATCTTCCTGCATAGTGACTTCCTACTGCTCCTAAATGTGCATCATCCAATATGAACAACTTCTCGTGCTCTAATACATATCTACACCGCACTTCATCTAGTCCCAGTTTATATAACTGTCCTGCGGTAATGGTGAAGTCTACTGCTCGCACTACCAGCTGCTTCTTTTGGTGTGTAGTGAACTCCATGGGTGCTAATCCAATAGTCAGAAAGTCTATGATGTCTTTATAAAAATCATCAGCTATCTAGATAGAAAACAACTGCACGTCCGACAGATTGTCTTCAAGGTTCATAGGCTCTTCTCCTGACTCAATCCTTGACAGATGATCAGGTCCCAAGTTCAATCTTCCATGTTTAACTACTATTTCAAAATCATACTCCTAGAAGAGTAACATCCATCTGTAGATTCTCCCCCCTCAAACTGGCTTATTGATAAGGTATTTCAAAGCAGAATGGTCAGTAAATATCAAGAAGTGCACACCAAGCAAATAGTGCCTGAACTTCTGCAGTGCATAGACCATCGTGAGGCCTTCTCTCTTAGTAGTGGTGTAATTATTTTCTGTAGATGAGAGCTTCCTACTTGAAAAAGAAATGGGATGGTCAATACCTCCCTCTTCTAGTTGTGCTAAGACAACTCCCAATGCTATACATGACGCATCCACATGTACATGAAATGGCTTCCCCCAGTATGGAAAAACTAGGATCAGCATAGTGACCATTTTTTCTTTCAAGGTGTCAAAACCTTGTTCACACTCTGCATTCCAAATGAACAGTGCATATTTCTTCAGCAGCTTCTCCATGGATGCGGTTATCTGTGCATACCCCTTTATGAACTTCCTGTAATAACCGGTATGCCCCAATGTAGTGCGCAGCTGCTTGACTGAATTTGGAGTTGGCAAGTTTACAATAACTGCGATCTTCATAGGATCAACCATCAGACCCTGTTTACAGACAATGTGTCCCAATAGAATCCCATAAGGAACACAGAAAACACACTTCTTTAAGTTCAAAGAGATCTGGTGCTGTCTACACTTTTCTAGCATGAGTCTGAGGTTTGCACCATGGTTCTTCAGCAACCCAAATACTGTCCAATCATCAAAATAGGCTTCTAAAAACTTATGCATAAAATATTTAAACGCTGCGACTACAACTCTAGAAAATATGGCAAGTGCGTTCTTTAGACCGAATGGCATCACCGTGTACTAGAACGACCCCCATTCTATGGTAAAAGTGGTCTTATGTTTTTCTGCGGGATCAATTCTTATCTGATGATATCCCGAAAAACCATCAGTAAAGGAATAGGCCTCATTTCCTCCAACATTATCAAGCACTTCATCCGTGAAGGGTGTAGGAAATGGGTCATGCATTGAAGCATCGTTCAACTTTCTGAGATCCACACAAATCTTGATCTCACCTTTTGTCTTCTTATCCTGGAAAACCATAGGACTTATCCACTCAGATTCTTCAACTGGCTCAATGATCCCTACATTGAGCATCTTATCCAGCTCTCCTCTCACTCTTTCTTTGTATCACAAGTTCAAGCGATATGGTCTTTGCTTAATAGGCTTCGCACCTGGGTTAAGAGGTATTTTCATAACTCCTAAATCCCCCAAGATGCCCTTCATCTTTGTAAATTTTGTTGGGAATAAATCCTGATATTCCTGCAATATATCCGCGATATCCATCACAGTCTGATCATACCAGTAGTCCCCAATAGACGTGAACTTTGGCTCTTCGCTAGTGCCAATATTTGCTTTCTTTGTTTTCACAGGTCCACTCATATCTGGAATTTCCAGCAGAGGTCCCTCTACCTCATGCGCACCTTCGGACTTAGGTATCTTATTGTTGCATGGGTCCTCCTCATCACTGTCTTCTTTTTCTTTAGCCTCTTCAGCTAAGTTGTAACATTCCATGACGTCTTCTACCCGTTCCTTCCATTCTGTCTCAGGTACACTGCCAATTCCAAAGAATTCCTGTAGGGTCATATTTCTGTGTGGACATTCTGGCCTAAATATTCTTTCTTTAATAATCTACAACGCATCGTTTATGGTAGGGCTCTCATCTTCAAAACTAAATCTCTTTTGGAAGTTCGTAGTCAGCATGTCCCAATCTGTGGTTCCTTTGTGCAACTCCATGTCTAAGTACCATTTCTTCGGAATCTCTTCTTCCAGCATGTGCACAAACAAATGCACCCATTCTGTCTTCGAGCTCTCCTGCCATGCTTGTGAACATACCTCAATATGATTCCTTTGGTCCATCTATCCATTATATTTCTCAAAGGATAGTGTCACCTTGTCAACAAACCTTATCTGCATCTTAATTATGCATTGATCCCATGTGGTCAATGTCTTCTTATGTGTAGCCCACCATCTGGTAGGTGTCTCGCGCAGTGCCATGTCTAATGCTGGTAAGCGATGTTCATCTGTAATTGCTAAGGTATAGTCTTTGATAAAGGAATAAACATTAGCTAAATCATCATATGTAGGGATTGGGCTTACCTCCTTTCCAATCCAGAGCAGTGACTTTGTAACATGCGTGCATCTCCTAGTAGATACTTCGTGCATGCGACTTTGCCAATTCTCCAGTCCTACATCAGAGTCTTAAATGCAAGAGCTGTCGCATCTCTAGCTGAGTGTTCCATCCGCAGTAGGATCAATACAATATTCCTGGTTCGTGGTCATCTGATATAGTCAGTCCAAATATTGAGCTCTGGATTCCTCCTGAATTGGCTCACTGTATCTGTCTCCATCTATAGGGTCCAATGGTGCGATGACCTTGAGATGCTTTCCTTCAAAGATAATCTTCTTTGTTTTCAGGCTGATGATGTCAAGGTTATCGATAGCCCAGTCAATTCCCAATAGCATAGGGAAAGGATGACTATCATCGACAATCTCGATAACCTCAAAATATGCGTGACTATGTACTCCATCAATGTCAACAATCATGTTGGATAACCATCCAAAAGATATGACTTTCTCCTGATTAGCCATTCTCAAATGGATAGGTGACCATAACAGCTTTGGTCTCCCCATCTCCTGCCATTCCTGTTTGGTTAAGACATTTACTTCTGATCCCATATCAAGAATGATCTCGTCCATTTCATAATCTCCTATCTATGCATTGAGTCTCATTTCTCTTCCCGTTCTCTTGTGCTTCTTGATGTGATGAACTGTGCTATCAATAGTTTTGTTCTCACTGCGCGGTTCATACTGGTCTACCATTTTCTATAATTCCGCTATAGCATTTGGAATCTTTAGCAAATTCATGCTGCTCGTGAGGAACTATGCAACAGAGGTTCATGTCTTTGCTGTGGTTCTCATTCTCTCGTACGCATTTGGCATATCCTCCATATGCGGTACTTTGCTGCGCAACGTGATTCTCGACGATTTTGTTGCTGATTATTTGAAGATATCCTGTGCTTCTTCAAAGGTTTCTTTGTTTTTCTTCAAGTCGAAGGGAGGTTCTTTCCCAGTAGGTTTCTGTATCCATATTGTCTCCAGGGGTGTTTGATTGGTATCAAAGCCCCTATAAGTCGAAGCTTCTGTGCCTCTATCATGCCCTGTCGTAGCACCACTGCGCGTTATTGCGTTAATAATTTGATCCGTAGGTCTCCTTTCTGCTGCGATCAACTGCATATTTGGGGCTAGTGCCTCTGGCCATTTTCTTTTTTGCATCTCTACCTCCAACACTGTGCAGTCTTCTATAACATGATCGAAAGAGCTACAATAGCTGCATGTAGTGCATGGGTTGGTACAATCTCGAGACACATGGCCTACTTGGCTGCAATTATAACAGATTACTTGGCCTCGGCCTCGTCCCTGCGCCGGTCCATTATTCCTTCCTCTCCCGTGGTATCCTCCACGGCCTCTATATGCTCCCTGGTCCTACTGTGCATTTTCTTATTTCTATGGAGTCTCTCCTTGGACTCTATACATTCCTCCATACATATGCTCAATATCTTTCTTTCTCTCTAGCATGAGCTCATATGCATGGCAATTGGATTCGTCATGCCCTACTGATTTACAGAAATTACAATAGAGGTTTGTAGGTGTTCTCACGTATTTCTGTATCATATGCCAATCCTCTGGCCAGTGTCCTCTAGTTCTGCAAATTTTACGACATGGCCCGAGATGCGGGTTTAGTGGGTTTGGTCCACCCATGTTAAGGAAATCCTAGAATAAAGGACAATGATCCTTAGTGTGTCCTTCTCCCTTGCCGCATGTACACCAGAATTCCTTTCTCTCTTGCTTTCCTTGCTTTATGTCTTGCAATTGTAGTGTTAGGGCAACCAACTGGTTATGAATTTGCAACATCCCAGTGCTAGTTTCTCCCATAGGTGAAGCCTACAGCTTCATCGCGATCTCCAATGCTTCTGGATGCGAAGGCACTTTATTTTGCCTCAACAACTGTCTAATATGGGGCAACAACGCGGCTATAAACCACTCCTTATGCTGTTGCGGTGGAATATCAAAGCTTACTTGGTCCAGTAGTGTCCTAAGTTTTTGACCAAACTTCTAGACTGTTTCATTAGGTTTCTGTTTGATCTCTTTCAACTCTGTAATACACTGTGACTCTGACTTCGGCTTCTTAAATTTTGCTAAGAGTGCAGCCTTGATTTCTTTCAGGGTTCTTTGGTGTCCCTATGAATATTTCATGAACCAGTGCAAGGCTTGGTCTCTAAATGTTGTGATGAGCTACGCTTGCTTCACAGCATCATCCTGTACTTGCTTGACACTCCATATGGATTCACGTAGAAACCAATGCTTATGAGGGTCTTCTAGACCCATTCCTTTGAATATCGACAATTTGATATCATCGACCATTCTCCTTTGAGGTGGCACGTTTCTTTGAGTGGTGCTAGGGATAATATTATGAGCTTGGACGATCTGAAGTGGTATAGCCTAAGACTAATTAGGTTGATTCAGAATAACCTGGGCACCCACTCTTGCATTGTTACCAGTACTAATGTTCTGTGGTGCGGGTTGAATGCTTCTCGCAACCGGTGGGTTCTGGATGGATGGGTTTTGAGATAAGGGAGGTGTAGTATGTGCAACCGATGGATTTTACGATGTATTAGGCTGACAGGTGGAAGATAGAGTTGCATTTTGGCTATCGGGGTCAGCTTCTGAATGTATGTCTACACGGAGTCTAGATCCAGTAGTAGTTTGCTCAGGGACGAACTTGTATCTCTTTCCACTTCTTAAGTCTAAATTTCTTTATAGGAACCACTATATGTACTGTCTACCATGACAGATGCAATTATTTTACTGCATTCTAAAAACACCTTTCTCAGCTAGAAGCATTTTAATATATAAACTGAGGTTGTTCAGATACTTACTTCAGACTCCCTTGAAAAACTCTCTTCCAGCTGCGTTGTAGGACTTTAGCATGTCCACAACGAACTGCGTCACAAAACTTTGTAATGTACTGTCGACCCAGAAATCAACTGCTCGTACAAATGGATTATCTAGTGCTTTGAGCTGTTCAATAAGCTCCGGTGTCCACTCGGTTGGTGAGCTTTGTAGGATATAGTTTCTCTTCTCTATGTGTCTTGACAACCACTCGTGTAGCTCACATCTAAAATATGCCCAAAAAACTTCGTGTACATCTTTCCACATGTATTTATTCAACCACTAAATGTTTATAGAGAGATGTGAGTTTCTGTTTTCTTTCCTTGTGAAGTCTCTCTCTATCTTGTCACACCATGCCCAGATTTATTTCTTGTCTGTATACTAGAAGTCAACACCCAGATCAACTTCTTCTACTTCGCACATCACGACTTTAACTCATCACAAATTCTTAGCACGAAAATGGAACCATTTGTTGGCTTAAGTACTGATCTAGAGGTTTCTAGTGTAGACCTAGGTACTTCGCGGTTTCAATGAACCAATGAAATCCCTTCTCATGGGCCCTTTCGGCAACAACTTGCGAATAGGATGAGGTCTCACCCGAGGTGTAGCTATGGGGGCACTACAGAATGATGTTTCCACAGTGATGTGATGAGTTGTCAGTTCCAAAGAATTCATGTAGGGTCATATTTCTATGTGGACATTCTGGCTTGAATATTCTTTGTTTAATAATCTACAGCGCATCGTTTATGGTAGGGCTCTCATCTTCAAAACTAAAGCTCTTTTGGAAGTTCACACTCAGCATGTCCTAATCTGTGTTTCCTCTGTGCAAATCCATGTCTAAGTACCATTTCTTTGGAATCTCTTCTTCCAGCGTGTGCACAAAAAAATGCACCCATTCTGTCTTCGGGCTCTCCTGCCATGCTTGTGAACATATCTCAATATTATTCCTTGGGTCCATCTATCCATTGTATTTCTTAAAGGATAGTGTCACCTTGTCAACAAACCTTATCTGCATCTTAATTATGCATTGATCCCATGCGGTCAATGTCTTCTTATGCGCATCCCACCATCTGGTAGGTGTCTCGCGCAGTGCCATGTCTAATGCTGGTAAGCGATGTTCATCTGCAATTGCTGCAGTATAGTCTTTGATAAAGGAATAAACATTATCTAAACCATGATATGTACGGATTGGGCTTACCTCCTTTCCAATCCAGTGCAGTGACTTTGTAACATGCGCATATCTCCTCGTAGATACTTCATGCATGCGACTTTTCCAGTTCTCCAGTCCTACATCAAAGTCTGAAATGCAAGAGATATCGCATCTCTAGCTGAGTGTTCCATCCACAGTAGGATTAATATAATCTTCCTTGTTCGCGGTCATCTGATATAGTCGGTCCAAATCTTGAGCTCTGGATTCCTACTGAATCTGCTCACTATATTTGTCTCCATCCGCAGGGTCCAATGTTGTGATGACCCTGAAATGCTTTCCTTCAAATATCATCTTCTTTGTTTTCAGTTTGATGATGGCGAGGTTATCGATAGCCTAGTCAATTCCCAACAGCACAGGGAAAGGATGACTATCATCGACAATCTCGATCACCTCGAAATTTGCATGACTCTGTACTCCATCAATGTCAACAATCACGTTGGATAACTGTCCAAAAGATATGACTTTCTCCTGATTAGCCATTCTCAACTAGATAGGTGACCATTATAGATTTGGTCTCCCCATTTGCTGCCATGCCTGTTTGGTTAAGACATTTACTTCTGATCCTAGATCAAGAATGATCTCGTCCATTTCATAATCTCCTATTTGTGCACTGAGTCTCATTTCTCCGCTCGTTCTCTTGTGTTTCTTGATGTGGTGAACTACGTCATTAGTGGTTTCGTTCTCACTACGCGGTTCATACTAGTCTACCAATTTATGCAATTCCGCTATAGTATTTGGAATCTTTAGCAACTTCATGCAGCTCATGAGGAACTACGCAACAGAGGTTCATGTCTCTGCTGTACTTTGTTGCGAAACAAGATTCTTGATGATTCTAGTACTGATTCTTTGAAGATATCCCGTGCTTCTTCAAAGGTTTCTTTGTTTTTCTTCAAGTCGAAGGGAGGTTCTTTCCCAGTAGGTTTCCATATCCATATTGTCTCCAGGGGTGTCTAATTGGTATCAAAACCCCCAGAAGTTGAAGATTATGCACCTCTATCGCACCCTGTCGCAACACCACTACACGTTACTATGTTAATACTTTGATCCGTAGGTCTCCTTTCTGCTGCGATCAACTGGATATTTGGGGCCAGTGCCTCTGGCCATTTTCTTTTCTACATCTCTACCTCCAACACTGGGCAGTCTTCTATAAAATGATCGAAAGAGCTACAATAGATGCATGTAGTGCATGGGTTAGTACAATCTCGAAACACATGGCATGCTTGGCCGCAATTATAACAAATTACTTGGCCTAAGCCTTGTCCCTGCGTCGGGCCATTATTCCTTCCTCTCCTGTGGTATCGTCCGCAGACTCTATATGCTCCCTAGTCCTAATGTGCATTTTCTTGTTTCTATGGAATCTCTCCTTGGACTCTATACATTCCTCCATACATATGCTCAATATCTTTCTTTCTCTCTAGCATGAGCTCATATGCGCGGCAATTGGATTCGTCGTGCCCTACTGAATTACATAAATTACAATAGAGGTTTTTAGGTGTTCTCACGTATTTCTGTATCATATGGCAGTCTTGTGACTGGTGTCCACTGGTTCTACAAATTTCACACCATGGCCCTGGATGTGGGTTTAGTGGGTTTGGTCCACCCATGTTAAGGAAATCCTGGAATAAAGGATATGGATCCTTAGTGTGTCCTTCTCCCTTGCAGCCTATACACAAGAATTCCTTTCTCTCTTGCTTTCCTTGCTTTATGTCTCGCAATTTTAGTGTTAGGGTAGCCAACTGGTTATGAATTTGCAACATCTCAGTGCTAGTTTCTCCCATAGGTGAACCTCCAGCTTCATCGCGATCTCCAACACTTCTGGCTGCGAAGCCACTTTCTTCTGCATCAACGACTGTCTAATATGGGGAAACAACGCGGCTATAAACCACTCCTTATGCTACTGCGGTGGAATATCAAAGCTTACTTGGTCCAGTAGTGTCTTAAATTTCTGATCAAACTCCTAGACTATTTCATGAGGTTTCTGTTTGATCTCTTTCAACTCTGTGATACACTGTGACTTTGACTTCAGCTTCTTAAATTATGCTAAGAGTGCAGCCTTGATTTCTTTCAGGGTTCTTTGGTGTCCCTGTGAATATTTCATGAACCAGTGCAAGGCTCGGTTTCTAAATGTGGTGACGATCCGCACTTGCTTCACAGTGTCATCCTGTACTTGCTTGACACTCCATACAAATTCACATAGAAACCAATGTTGATTAGGGTCTTCTAGACCCATTCCTTTGAATATCGACAGTTTGATATCATCGGCCATCCTCCTTTGAGGTGGCGCAGTTCTCTGAGTGGTGCTAGGGATAATATTCCGAGGTTGGACGTTCTGAAGTGGTACAGCCTGAGACTGACTAGGTTGATTCGGAATAACCGAGGCACCCGCTCCTGCGGTGTTACCAGTACTAATGTTTTGCGATGCGGGTTTCGCGGTGCTCGCAATTGGTGGGTTCTGGACGGATGGGTTTTGAGATAAGGGAGGCATGGTATGTGCAACTGATGGATTTTGCAGTGTATTAGGCTGATAGGTGTAAGATAGAGGTGCGTTTTGGCTATCGGGGTCAGCTTCTGAATGTATATCTACACGGAGTCCAGGTCCACTAGTAGTTTGCTCAAGGACGAACTTGTATCTCTTTCCACTTCTTTAGCTATGAATTTCTTCGTAGGAACCACTATGTGTACTGTCTACCATGATAGATAGAAGTATTTTACTACATTCTAAAAACACCTTTCTCAACTAGAAGCATTTTAATATATAAACTGAGGTTGTTCAAATACTTACCTCTGATTCCCTTGAAAAACTCTCTTTCAGTTGCGCTCTAGGACTTTAGCATGTCCACAATGAACCGTGTCACAAAACTTTTTAATGTATTATCGACCCATAAATCGAGTGCTCGTACGAATGGATTATCTAGTGCTTTGAGTTGTTCAATAAGCTCTGGTGTCCGCTCGGTCGGTGAGCTTCGCAGGATACAGTTTCTCTTCTCTACAAGTCTTGACAACCACTCATGTAGCTCTCATCCAAAAGACGCCCAGAATACTTCATGCACGTCTTTCCACAGGTATTTATTCAACCATTGAATGTTAGAGAGATGTGGGTTTCTGTTTTATTTCCTTGCGAAGTCTCTCTCTATCTTGTCACACCATGCCCAGATTTCTTTCTTGTTTGGATACCAGAAGTCGACGCCCAGCTCAACTTCTTCTCCTTCGCACATCACGACTTCAACTCATCACAGATTCTTAGTGTGACAACGAAACCATTTGTTGGCTTAAGTACTGATCTAGAGGTTTCCAATGTAGAACCAAGTTCTTTGTTGTTTCAATGAACCAATGAAACCACTTCTTATGGGCCCTTTTAGAAACAGCCTGCGAATAGGCTGAGGTCTCACCTGAGGTGTAGCTATGGGGGCACTGCGGAATTATGTTTCCACAGTGATGTGATGAGTTCCAAAGAATTCCTGTAGGGTCATATTTCTGTGTGGACATGCTGGCCTGAATATTCTTTCTTTAATAATTTGTAGTGCATCATTTATGGTAGGGCTCTCATCTTCAAAACTAAAGCTCTTTTGGAAGTTCGCATTCAACATGTCCCAATCTGTGGTTCCTCTGCACAATTCCATGTCTAAGTACCATTTTTTCGGAATCTCTTCTTCCAGCGTGTGCATAAACAAATGCACCCATTCTGTCTTCGGTCTCTCCTGCCATGCTTGTGAACATACCTCAATATGATTACTTGGGTCCATCTATCCATTGTATTTCTCAAAGGATAGTGTCACCTTGTCAGCAAACCTTATATCCATCTTAATTCTGCATTGATCCCATGTGGTCAATGTCTTCTTATGCGCAGCCCACCATCTGGTAAGTGTCTTGCTCAGTGCCATGTCTAATGCTGGTAAGCGATGTTCATCTGCAATTGCTGTAGTATAGTCTTTGATAAAGGAATAAACATTAGCTAAACCATCATATGTACGGATTGGGATTACATCCTTTCCAATCCAGCGCAGTGACTTTGTAACATGCGCGCATCTCCTTGTAGATACTTTTTGCATGCGACTTTTCCAGTTCTCCAGTCCTACATCAGAGTCTGAAATGCAAGAGCTATCGCATCTCCAGCTGAGTGTTCCATCCGCAGTAGGATTAATATAATCTTCCTGGTTCGCGGTCATCTGATATAGTTGGTCCAAATCTTGAGCTCTGGATTCCTCCTGAATCAACTCGCTGTATCTATCTCCATCCGCAGGGTCCAATGGTGCGATGACCCTGAGATGCTTTCCTTCAAAGATCATCTTCTTTGTTTTCAAGTTGATGATGGCGAGGTTATCGATAGCCCAGTCAATTCCCAACAGCGCAAGGAAAGGTTGACTATCATCAACAATCTCGATAACCTCAAAATATGCATGACTCTGTACTCCATCAGTGTCAACAATCATGTTGGATAACCGTCCAAAAGATATGACTTTCTCCTGATTAGCCATTCTCAACTGGATAAGTGACCATAACAGATTTGCTCTCCCCATCTGCTGCCATGCCTGTTTGGTTAAGACATTTACTTCTGATCCCAGATCAAGAATGATCTCATCCATTTCATAATCTCCTATCTATGCACCGAGTCTCATTTCTCTGCCTGTTTTCTTGTGTTTCTTAATGTGATGAAGTAAGCTTGTAATACCCCATTTTGACCCTTAGGATATATTAGCTTTTAATGTAAATATTGTATACATGTGATGTATGTTTTCCTAGCGTGGAGCCCAAGGCCAAGGCCCCGCTAGTGGAAGCTTGAATTTTATTTAAAAGGCAAGTATTAGACATTATGTTACCCATGTGCTATTTAGCCATGGAACATTGTAAAAATGATGTAAATAAACATCATGTAATAAAATACCAAAACTGGCTATGGAGGCAACGAATGAGAAGGGGCCAAGTGTATCCACTAGGGAGTGGTGAGGGGGTTGTGGGGAGGAACCATATGTTTCCAAATGTCATTGTGAGAGCCCATTTGACTTTCTTTGATGACATTTATTCCTGTTGTAAGGAAGTTGTTGAAGATTTCAGTCCATGGCTTCAATGGAGCATGGGCAGCCTAGAAATTCGTATGGCAGAGTATGGGCTCTATTTTCTTGTACCACAAGTCACTCTACCTCATGGGGATTGCTTCTTTCTCATTACCATGGCATGGTGGAAGTTACCAGCATCATTTTCCATCCAAAACGAATTCCCAGCAGGGAGCAAAACCAGAAATCGCAACTTTGAAAGAACCCATGTTTTGAAGAGCCAAAAACATCCAGATTTGGTATTTGACAGTAAAATCCAATGGGGGATCCATAGATATGAAACTTGGGGCAAATTTGAGAGTATGAGATACCTCGAAATCCATTGGAAAACCTAGTTTTTATAGCCCAGAAAACCAGTGACGGGATTGAGTTATTTGATGAAGAGAATTGTGAGAAATTCAATTGTGAATGACCTAGCAGAGGTTGGGTTTGCTTGATAAACCCAGTGAAGGATAGAATCTCAAGGATTAACAGTTGGACCTTTCTATGCCCACCCTGAAGAGCACTAGAGGGAAGGGACACCTGAGGGACTGTGCAGCAGAGAAGGGGACCTTCCTTGTGTTGGGTGTGGTAGGTAATGTGGGTGCCTTGACTATTGAAATAATTTGAGATGCCTGTAGCTCTGTGGTTGAGCTCATTGACTTATCATTGCCCTCCTTTGTCTTTCATATGCTTGACAAACCCAACTGTGTGTTGGATTAGCATAGTTGTTGAGTGAAACCATGGCTATGAGTGAGCCCAGCTAGTTCCTCCTTAGTGGATACACATCCCAGCTCTGGGGTGATCTCTCAGCTGAAAGAATATAGGTTGGATAGAGATCTATGGTTGGGTGGAACGTTGCTCTCACGTAGTCAGTTGTTTGTACGTTTTCATTTCCAGATAATTATTCTCTGTGAACTAATTTATATGCATTCTGTTCTCTGCAATGTGTTAATTCTGAATGTTAACTGTTCGTGTTAATGAGATGAAATGAATATTTTAATATGGTTGATATGAAGCTTGTGCATAGCATAAGAATGTGATTGATTCACTATCTCTTGATTCATCGTCTGCTTGAGATAGATATGTTGATGTATGTCTGTTGTGTGTGTGCAATTATGTATTTTAATTTTGCTGTGTAATTTTATTGTGCATTTTATTTAAATGGCAAAAATTTTACCATTATGGCTTTGGGAAAGAATTAGACACCCCATGTTACAATCATGTTCCCTCCATTGCATTGGATTGATGGAAGGGGACGTGATAGAGTGGTATTAGAGCCCATCTTGCAGCATTGGGGCTGCTTGGGCCAAACTCTGAGTTACAGGCAAGTAACATAATGGTTTTAACGTAGTATTGGTGAAGTTGGGGTGGCATTTTTTATTGGAAAAATGATAGGGTTATAGTTGTCAGGTGTGGGACAGGATCACACCATTTCATAGAGCTCTCCAATAGCTTTCCAACGGTACCATACTGGTCCCATTTGGCTAATGGACGAGGGAGTTATGAACCCCAGAAGTTACAGGAAACACAGGTGTTTTCGCAGTTTCGGGATGTCGGGTTTCGGGTTTCGGGAACGCAAATTCTCAAAATTTGCGTTTGGATTAATAAAATACCGATCCCGCATTTCAGGTTTCGGGTTGCGAGTTGCGGGATGGTCACATTTCCGGGACCGCGACTTGGCTTCCCGATCCCACATTTTGGGTTTCGGGTTGTGGGATGGTCACATTTCCATGATCGTGACTTGGCTTCCTGATCCCGCATTTCGGGTTTCGGGTTTCGAGTTTCGGGTTGCGGGTTGCGGGATAGTCACATTTCTAGGACCGTGACTTGGCTTCCCGATCCCGCATTTTGGGTTTCGGGTTGCAGAATGGTCACATTTTTGGGACCACGACTTGGCTTCCCGATCTCGCATTTCGAGTTACGGGTTGCGGTTTGTGGCGAAAAATAAATAAATTGATTTTTGGATTACAGGAGCATGCAAGGTCAAAATTTGATGAGTTTAGGGGCATTCTAAGGCCATGGATGGAGGCCATGAATGAACTAGTGAAGATCCTGAGCCCATTATGCTCCGATTTGACACAAAATTGGAATTAATGGCTTTTACAAATAAGTGTCTCGACGCTTGGTAGAAGGTCAAATTGAGCTGAAACTGATATGGGGCAGTCATGGAGCAGGCATGGTGTTAAGTTTGGAGTTTTGGAGCCAAAATCCAAAGGATGTGGAGTCGGGGTGTGCAAGAAGGCCAAAAGGCACTATTCCGAGCCACTTTTTGGAGATTTTGAGAAGCTTGCAGTGGCTGAAAGTGACTCTATAATTAGGAATCAAGAAATTTACTGAACTCAGCATTTCATATTCTCATTAAACTAGACATATTTCGTTAGACAAAGATTTTCCAAAAATGCACCATTTAGGAAATAGCCATTTTTGGCCCAAAATTTAAAATTTTGAAAAAATGTGAAAAGTGGAAAGTAGTCAAATCTAGAATTTTATGGAAGATGAATGGAGCTCCGGAATAGAGATCCACGAGCTACTAATTGTTCCTTGTTATATGGACTAACTTTTTCCAGTAGAAAAGTTTTCGTAATTCTTCATAGAATTTCTCCCATAGGTGGCTGGCGTTGGCAATTCATGATATTTTACAACTGTGTAAAAATGTGCAAAATTTTGGTTGAAGTTGTCATTTTTTAAGTAATGCAATTTCCACACCCGATGTTGGAATGGAGCACGGGGATAGGCATTGGAAAGATTTTCCAGCAGGGAACAATGGTGCATAGTCAGAATTTGAATGGGGTTATCATTCGCCATAGATAATTGGAGCAGAAAAGTGCCAGTGGCTGTTTTGGCAAAATTGTTGTCAATATGGGCAATTTATAGAATTGCATGCCTGGAAGTAGCATAGACCATGAAGTCGAACCAGCTATGATGTGGAAGAGGAAGGTCATGAAAAGATGAGGGATTGGAAAGGGAGAATTCCTTAACCCCTGTCTTGCTAACTGTATTTATATTTTATGAGCTTTATGTATATAAAATTATGGCATGAGAATGATGAAAATGCAAGAGATTAGATGGATGGCATGAATATGCACTAGTTGACATATTAATAAACATTGCATAGTGCATGAGCAGATATTTGTGCACACATATGATATTACATATTGGTAAAAGTAGTGGGGTTCTACATATGTAATGAAGCACTAATGGTAGATGTTGTGGCTGATAATCACTATTGGTGTTGGTATTGGTTGTAGGACCAAAGACAACAGAAGCATGGCTAAATATGTTGATGATGTTGCATGTGGCCAACAAACTTATGAAGAAAATGTTAGGACAACGAATCCATGATCAAGAGGTTGGTGGAAGAATTCTGTAACACTCTATAAGAGACCAACAGATCAGGTAACATTAAAGGTGTAAATGGGATCCATACAGGTAATGGTTTAATTATGATGATTTCATATGTGTTGAAAGGGGATTAGGTAAGAATCCATTGAACCATACTTAGTAATCATAAAATGGTATGCATTTAGAGTTGAAATGCATTCATGTGAATGCCATATTGCCATAGTGTGGTGGAGCATGGGTGGTGAAGGCAAGAGGCCTCATACCATGTGACTATTTAGAAATTTAGACTACATTCATATAAAAATATGTCATTGCATGTGTATGTCAGTTATGAGCTTAATAATCGAAGCAAGTGAGCACTGGTGGTCCTGATTATGGTAATGCAGGCTATATGAGGTAGTCATGTCTCGGCCTTAATATGTTTGAATGCAGAAAATTCATGAACCAATGCAAGATAGCATTGAGTGGATATGCATTAAGAGATTTTATAAATCTTGTAGTTATGCATTGGGTAGATGCATATGAAAAGCTTGAGTAAATGTTGTGATGCATTGCATGAATGCATGGGGATGGTGTGTGTGTTATTGAAAACTAAATAATGGATGATAATTCTAGGATCATTTCATGGGTTGTTATGAATGCATAATAGTAAGAGCATGAAGAAGGTAGTCATGATTGATGGATTGTCATAATACTTTGTGGAAGGGCAGAGTTGTATAAATCATATGACTATGAAATAATGAGTATATAAAGTTTCATTTAAATTGCATGAATGATGTGACTGTACTTTGAAAATTTAGTATGATAATGATTCACCTGAAGTAATGAGTTTTGGTGATACTGAGATGTTAGCAACTGGAAGTGTTTGAATTAGGGAATGTTATAATTCTGGAAATCCCTTAGTGACTGTTGCAACAATGAAATATTATATGCATGAATACTTACAAGTGTTTGGTTGATTGAAGTTTCAGATTCCAGGTAGAAATGTCTTGCGTATGGCAATGAGGATAAGACCATAGAGGACATGTTGTAAGTGGATGTTCATGTATGGTAGCAAACATAAGACCATAATGAGAGAAGTGATAACACTTACAAGAGCCAAGCACTATGAGAATAGCCTCATGGCTAAGAAAATCAATTTCTGTAGGAGATAGAATTGTAAATTCATGTTGAATTAATTATTAATGTTATTGATTGGATATGGAACTATAATATTTGAAGCTTATTGCTAAATGTTGCTGACTGTTTGGCTATTTGATAAGTGTGCCAGGAAGACACATTGCAGTAAGATCATGACAAAGGGCCTGCAGAAGCCAAACTTCATGGGAAGGATTCCATACCTTGGAAATGGGTTTTGGGTGAAACGCCATTGGATATTTTGGTAATGTCCAATCTGCACTACATGATTGGTAAACAATATGAGTGAGATGGTAAAGATTATGTCGGTAAGACATATGTGGGATATGGAATGTAAAAAAGAGTTGGCATGGAAAACCGAGGGACTGTCAACTCAGAGAAGGGAGCTCCCATTCCTCATTAATCAAGAAAGACTACATCTGCAATTAGATAAGTGTTCTGTAAACCTTGACTGATATATGTATATATACATATATGTGTGCAAGTCTAATTGTTAGAATTACTATGTAGAACAGATTCTATTTATGTACATTATTCAGACTACTTGAAGTATGATTAGGACTTGCATAGCTCCCATCAATGAGGAGTGCACGCCTTTCTAATGATGAGTTATGTTAGGGATGCCGATATTGATTACGCCCTAAAGGAATGGACGCATTCCTATTGTTTCAATACTTGATAGTGAATGCTATGAATTATGGTTATAATTTTTGAATAACAACACTGACAAGTTTGCCTATACTACTTGTGCTGTCACCTTAAACAGATGCAATTTGGTGCTACACACTAAAGGAACAAAGTAAAAGGTTATTGTGAGGGTTTGTGGTGGAAGGGTTAATGTGTATGAAAGGATGTTGTGGAGGTTGTGGGGATTTTTATGAAGGGTTGAGAAGGTGTTGATGAAAGGGTTGTTATATGCCTATGGATCCATAGTAGATCCTTGACCTAGAAATGGTTGTGGTGGAGTTTCCTTCCAAGTCGGCGTGAAGGTGTACTGGTTGGAAATTAATTATTTGATGTTTTGGAGCAGCCTACGTGCTGGCCAAACATCCCAGTCCGCAGGAGGATCCCAAGGCTTATAAAGTAAAAGTAGGACCCTGTGGACCAGAGAGGAATTGTCCAATACAAATAAGTATTCAATTTCATTCATGTCTTATTTGGAATAATGAAGGTTTCAAGTATAAGCCCTCTGACAGTTAAGCCGATGCACTATTGTTTCTTTGTTGGAAATCTTGGGTAATGCAGGAAGCAAGGACCCTGAAAGAATTAAAAGTGCTTGGTAAATCCAAAGAGTAATTGGTTGGGTGATACAAATGCTTGGTAAACCTAGTTGGCGTGAAGGTGTACTGGTTGGGCATTAACTACTTGAATGTTATGTAGCAGTCGGCGTGCTGGCCAAACATTCCTCAAATACTTGATAATTCCCAGTCAGAGTACTGGCTTAGCATATTGCTAAATGAGATGTCTGATAAAACCAGTCGGCATACTGACTTAGCATTGCCTATATGAATGGTTGAGCAGTAGCTTGTGCACTAGCCCAACATTCATTATTATATCCATACGAAATCCAAGGCTTGTAAAGCAAAGAAGGACCCTATGGAATAAAGTGAAGACATCCAATGCAGATAAGTATTTGGTTATCTTGTAATTTCTTGCTTATGAATATACATGTGTATATGATTTGGTTATGACTTCCTAAACTCTTGTTTAGAGATAAATCCTATGAAAATAAACTAAACATGCGAATTGATTCAATGTTTGAGTGTAGGTATTGTTGGAAGCAAGGACTATGAAAGCATCTTAAGGATGCATGTGGACATGTGACTGTCCTAAAAAGCTCAGCTTGAGCAGCAATGAAAGATGGTGGTAGTGGGACTGTGTGGTTCCTAGCAACCAAGAGTTGTAGACAAACCATGTGGAGGGACGCCATGGTTGAGAGGTTTGGAATAGACCATAGACACTAAGTGTCATAGCCAAGAAGGGCAGGTCAAGCATTCACGTTGAGGTGAAAGAGGTTAGGAGTATGAAAACCACAGTGTTGGCATGGGTTCCAGAATGGAACAAGAAAAAGAGGAGAAAACTCTTACTGCTTTCTCTTTCCTTTTTTATTATTATTGATGCAATTATAAAAAAACAAAAAATTGTTGAATGCATGTATGGCTGAAAGTAGAGTGTGTTTATTTGTTTGAAATAAACTGTGAATGCTGAATTAATGAATTTCCTATGAATGGATGAACATGAAGGAATTCATGTGTATGTTTGGAAAGCATGAAAAGTGTGGAGGTCTCATGAATAAAGCATGGGCTCTCCATGTCAATTGGGGAAAACAATTGACTGATTTTTAAGCTTTAGGTTATGCTTGGCCTAACAAGATTTGTAATGATGAATTTCACTGGTGGAAATTAAATCAATTGGTTGCAGCTGTTACAAGCAAGTGCTGCTTGTGAGCAAAGTGAGAACCAGCTATGCACAGTGACCATGGAAACAGACCATAGGATGTTGGAATTGGCTAAAGTCTTCTTCAAACAATTTACAAGACCCAAGAAAATCTTGGAGAGATGCTCAAGATACAGAAGATGTAGAATGAGATGAACCACAAGGTTTTGCAGAACTCTATTTGTCTGCAAAGAGAGGTAAAAAGCATTATGAGAGCAATCAGTAAGGGAAAGGAAGTGGATCAATGATGAGGCATTCATCCAATAGGTCCATTAAGAAACGTTCCAGGCATGAAGACTCAAAGGAGATTGAGTAGGTAAAGATGAAGCCGCCAATGAAATGTTGGAAATGTGGAGGACATCATTTCCTCTGCAACTGCCCAACAAGGGAACATCAAGAGGGTAGCAACCATAAATTTTTTCGACTTGTGGATGAGATGAAAGATCAGAACTAGTAGGAGAAGCTTGTGGGAGTCAAAGGACTTGGCCTTGAAAGTTCAAAGTAAAGGATAGACTACAGGGAAGACCTGCTAAGTTTTTGAAATTTTGGACATGTGTAAACTGTATATGTTTTCCTAAGTACTGGAACACCTAGAACGGTGTTATTCTAAGGGGGAGGGGATTATAATATCCCATTTTGACCCTTAGGATATATTAGCTTTTAATGTAAATATTGTATACATGTGATGTATGTTTTCCTAGCGTGGAGCTTAAGGCCAAGGCCCCGCTAGTGGAAGCTTGAATTTTATTTAAAAGGAAAGTATTAGACATTATGTTACCCATGTGCTATTTAGCCATGGAACATTGTAAAAATTATGTAAATAAACATCATGCAATAAAATACCAAAATTGGCTATGGAGGCAACGAATGAGAAGGGGCCATGTGTATCCACTAGGGAGTGGTGAGGGGGTTTTGAGGATGAACCATATGTTTCCAAATGCCATTGTAAGAACCCATTTGACTTTCCTTGATGACATTTATTTCTATTGTAAAGAAGTTGTTGAAGATTTCAGTCCATGGCTTCAATGGAGCATGGGCAGCCCAAAAATTCGTATGGCAGAGTATGGGATCTGTTTTCTTGTACCACAAGTCACTCTACCTCATGGGGATTGCTTCTTTCTCATTCCCATGGCATGGTGGAAGTTACCAGCATCATTTTCCATCCAAAACGAATTCCCAGTAGGGAGCAAAACCATAAATTGCAACTTTGAAAGAACCCAAGGGGACCTTCCTTGTGTTGGGTGTGGTAGGTAATGTGGGTGCCTTGACTGTTGAATTCATTTGAGATGCCTGTAGCTCTGTGGTTGAGCTCACTGACTTAGCATTACCTTTCTTTGTCTTTCATATGCTTGCCAAACCCAACTGTGTGTTGGATTAGCATAGTTGTTGAGTGAAACCATGGCTGTGAGTGAGCCCAGCTAGTTCCTCCTTAGTGGATACACATCCCATCTCGGGGGTGATCTCTCAATTGAAAGATATAGGTTGGACATAGATCTATGGTTGGGTGGAACGTTGCTCTCACATAGTCAGTTGTTTGGACGTTTTCATTTCAAGATAAGTATTATCTGTGAACTAATTTGTATGCATTCTGTTCTCTGCAATGTGTTAATTATGAATATTAACTGTTCATGTTAATGAGATGAAATGAATATTTTAATATGGTTGATATGAAGCTTGTGCATAGCATAAGAATGGGATTGATTCACTATCTCTTGATTCATCATCTGCTTGGGATAGATATGCTGATGTATGTCTGTTGTGTGTGTGCAATTATGTATTTTAATTCTGCTGTTTAATTTAATTGTGCATTTTATTTAAATGGAAAATTTTTTACCATTATGGATTTGGGAAAGAATTAGACACCCCATGTTAAAGTCATGTTCCCTCCCTTGCATTGGATTGATGGAAGGGGACGTGACAACGCTATCAGTAGTTTCGTTCTCACTGCGTGGTTCATACTGGTCTACCAATTTCTGTAATTCCGCTATAGCATATGGAATCTTTAGCAACTTCATGCAGCTTCTGAGGAATTGCAAAACAGAGGTTCATGTCTCTGTTGCGGTGCTTGTTCTGTCGTAGATAGCTGGCATATCCTCCATATGCGGTACTTTGCTGCGCAACGAGATTCTCGACGATTCTGGTGCTAATTCTTTGAAGATATCCCGCGCTTCTTCAAAGGTTTCTTTATTTTTCTTCAAGTCAAAGGGAGGATCTTTCCCAGCAGGTTTCCGTATCCATATTGTCTCCAGGGGTGTCTTCTTGGTATCAAAACCCCCAGAAGTTGAAGCTTATGCGCCTCTATCGCGCCCTATCGCAACACCACTGCGCGTTACTACATTAATACTTTTATCCGTGGGTCTCCTTTCCGCTGCGATCAACTGGATATTTGGGGCTAGCACCTCTGGCTATTTTCGTTTCTGCACCTCTACCTCCAACACTGGGAAGTCTTCTATAACATGATTGAATGAGCTACAATAGCTACATGTAGTGCATGGGTTGGTACAATATTGAGACACATGGCCTGCTTGGCCACAATTATAACAAATTACTTGGGCTCGGCCTCGTCCCTACGCCGAGCCATTATTCCTTCCTCTCCCACGGTATCCTCCGCGGCTCTATATGCTTCCTGGTCCTACTGTGCATTTTCTTGTTTCTACAGAGTCTCTCCTTGGACTCTGTACATTCCTCCGTGCATATGCTCAATATCTTTCTTTCTCTCTAGCATGAGCTCATATGCACGGCAATTGGATTCGTCGTGCCCTACTAACTTACAGAAATTACAATAGAGGTTTTTAGGTGTTCTCACGTATTTCTGTATCATATGGAAGTCTTTTGGCCGGTGTCCTCTGGTTCTGCAAATTTCACACCATGGCCCTGGATGTGGGTTTAGTGGGTTTGGTCCACCCATGTTAAGGAAATCCTGGAATAAAGGACAATGATCCTTAGTGTGTCCTTCTCCCTTGCAGCCTGTACACCAGAATTCCTTTCTCTCTTGATTTCCTTGCTTTATGTCTTGCAATTGTAGTGTTAGGGTAGCCAACTGGTTCTGAATATGCAACATCCCAGTGCTAGTTTCTCCCATAGGTGAAGCCTCCAGCTTCATCATGATCTCCAACGCTTCTGACTGCGAAGCCACTTTCTTCTGCATCAACGACTGTCTAATATGGGGCAACAACACGGCTATAAACCACTCCTTATGCTGCTGTGGTGGAATATCAAAGCTTACTTGGTCCAGTAGTGTCTTAAATTTATGATCAAACTCCCATACTATTTCATTAGGTTTCTATTTGATCTCTTTCAACTCTGTGATACACTATGACTCTGATTTCGGCTTCTTAAATTCTGCTAAGAGTGTAGCCTTGATTTCGTTCAGGGTTCTTTGGTGTCCCTGTGAATATTTCATGAACTAGTGCAAGGCTCGGTCTCTAAATGTGGTGAAGAGCTATGCTTGCTTCATAGCGTCGTCTTGTACTTGCTTGACATTCCATATGGATTCACATAGAAACCAATGTTGATCGGGGTCTTCTAGACCGGTTCCTTTGAATATCGACAGTTTGATATCATCGGTCATCCTCCTTTGAGGTGGCATGGTTCTCTGAGTGGTGCTAGGGATAATATTATGAGGTTGGACGTTCTGAAGTGGTACAGTCTGAGACTGACTAGGTTGATTCAAAATATCCTGTGCACTCGCTCCTGCGGTGTTACCAGTAGTAATGTTCTGTGGTGCAGGTTGCATGGTGCTCGCAACCGGTGGGTTCTAGACGGATGGGTTCTGAGATAAGGGAGGCGTGGTATGTGCAATCGATGAATTTTGTGGTGTATTAGGTTGACAGGTGGAAGATAGAGGTGTGTTTTGGCTATCGGGGTCAACTTCTGAATGTATGTCTACACGGAGTCTAGGTCCACTAGTAGTTTGCTCAGGGACGAACTTGTATTTCTTTCCACTTCTTAGGCTATGAATTTCTTCATAGGAACCACTATATGTACTGTCTACCATGACAAATGCAAGTATTTTACTGCATTCTAAAAACACCTTTCTCAGTTAGAAGCATTTTAATATATAAACTGAGGTTGTTGAGATACTTACCTCTGATTCCCTTGAAAAAATCTCTTTGAGCTGTGCTGTAGGACTTTAGCATGTCCACAACGAATTGCATCACAATACTTTGTAATGTACTGTTGAACCAGAAATCAACTACTCGTACGAATGGATTATCTAGTGCTTTGAGCTGTTCAATAAGCTCCGGTGTCCACTCGGTTGATGAGCTCCGCAGGATACAGTTTCTCTTCTCTACGAGTCTTGACAACCACTTGTGTAGCTCACATCCAAAAGATGCCTAGAAAACTTCATACACATCTTTCCACAGGTATTTATTCAACCACCGAATGTCAGAGAGATGTGGGTTTATGTTTTCTTTCCTTGTGAAGTCTCTCTCTATCTTGTCACACCACGCCCAGATTTTTTTCTTGTCTGGATACCAGAAGTCGAAGCCCAGCTCAACTTCTTCTACTTTGCACATCATGAATTCAACTCATCACATATTCTTAGTGTGGAAATAGAACCATTTGTTGGCTTAAGTATTGATCTAGAGGTTTCCAATGTAGACCCAGGTTCTTCACGGTTTCAATGAACCAATGAAACCCCTTCTCACGAGCCCTTTCGGCAACAACCTGCAAATAGGATGAGGTCTCACCCGAGGTGTAGCTATGGGGGCAATGCGGAATCATGTTTCCACAATGATGTAATGAGTTGTTTGGACAGGACTACTGCGTAGCGCACTATCAGACCTGCACTGCAAACTGAGGACTGCATGGGGATAGGCTGCATCGCAGTTTGCACTTCTACAAACTAATTGCTTCGCAACCGGTGCACCCAAGGCTACGCAGTTTGAGCTAGATACCATTAATAGGACAAGACAACAGGGTTATACACTTCCTCTTCCAAACTTAACAATTATGGAGGTTTTACTCTAACACTTGACCATTCATCTACTGCCTTAAATTAGTAGCTTTTAGGACAGATGCAAACATATGAAATATGCGAGGCCGTGCACCTCTAGTGTGGAGCATTCAAAGAGTTACACAATCAAACCTATACATATACTTGTGATCATTCAATAAACTGATACTTTCACCAACTTAGAATACTGCGCATTCTTCATTCATCTATTCATGTAAAACTTAACATATTATTCCCATATTTCCTCCATGGTGAATACAGATAAAAGCATTAACATACAACTTACAAATGAGAACCCAAACATTCAAAGTAGGAAAATAAGCGAATGCAGAAACAAAACAATCAAACTACACAGTATTTAACATGGTTCATCCCCTGGATGGAGGCTACGTCCACAATAACTGTTGTTATATTAGTCTTTGGGAAGGGTATAATAGTTCTTTGTCTGCGCACTTAGCATGCAGACCTTCCTCTCTCTCTCGGCCTCTGCGCACACAGCTGCAGAGCCTTTACAAAATGTTCTTCAACAGATATTATCAAATTGATAATAAGAACAATACAAAATGAGAGTATTCAATAACCCAACAACAATAATGAGGATTAACCCTCTCAATCAACAACCCTTCCCCATACAAAATTGCCTTATTTATAGATCATGCCTATAGGTCATGTCTTTACAATCCATAGGAAAAAACCCTTAGGTTTACAAAAATGTTACATTTTCCAGCTCATCAGGCTTGATGGCTTCTGGTAGCAAATATTCCCTTGTGGCATGCCTCCAACCCATGCCCACGTCGCTATCAGCCTTCCTGTCACATGTGTTCCAACAGGTCACTTTCACCGAGTCGTTCTTCCTCTAACGGTCTCGTGCGACTGGTTCAGGTAGTGGTTCTCCGCGTGTGTGACCAGTTGCTTTCTTTACTCTTTTCTCCGACTCGCTGCCTTGTCCTCCTGGAACATATTTACAAAAATTGACCACCGTTGGTCTAACCGGAATCTATGTCGTCTTCCGTCCAACAATCTGCTTTGCCGGATCCACGTAGACTAGACACATCGCAACACTGCCTCCTTGCAGTACGAATCCTCGCAGCTCTTCCGACGCTACGCTACGTGCAACCTTGCAGCATCCCAGAGACTTATACAAAAATGTTTCCACTGAACTGCGCTCAGCTCCACAGTTCCAAAACTCCTTCTTGCTCAAAATTGCCCCACTTGGGCCAGGCTCAATAGCAGCCATACATGAAAAACACTCATAAGAAAAAGGGGCACGAAAAATTATTGCCAAGATTCTATGGACCCTACAAGATAATAAGGAAGGTGGGTGAAGTTGCATATGAGTTGGATCTACCATCCGGGACCAAGATACATAATGTCTTCCATGTGTCAAGCTTGAAGAAACAAGTTGGCCAGCAAGTTAAGGTTTCTGAAGAACTTCCTCCACTTGATGATGAAGGACACCTGGTCTTAGAACCAGAAGATATTTTGCAGGTAAGAGAGAGGAAGTTGAGGAGCATAATTATTAAAGAATATTTAGTGCAATGGAAGGGGTTTCCCAGTGAAGATGCAACCTGGGAAGATGAAAATATTCTGCAACATGCTGGTTTGAAACTGCTTGAGGACAAGCAGTCTTGGGGAGGGAGGAATATCATGTCCCTTCCCTAGTGGCCTTGGTCACAACTTGGATCCTCCCATCCCTAGGGGGTCTAAGTCAATTAATTAAATGAAGGTTTAATTAATAGGGTAATTTTGAGGCATAATATTATAGTAGTTAATTAATTATCAAATAATTAATTAAATTCATGAGTTGGAATTATTTTTATTATTAATTCATCATCATTACTAATAAATGTTTTCAAGTGGATGATGAATTGGCTAGGAGGTCGAATTTGGATCAAGTGGGCCAATCTTGCCTTAGTGGAAAATCTCAGAAAAATCAAGGGATCTAATGGAGGAAAGAAGGCAAGGAAAACAAAATGGAATCTGTCAAAAGCAAACAGAAAAACTAGCAAAAGCAGAAAAAGGTGAAAGTAAATAAAGTGGAAAGAATAGGAAAAGCAGTCAGAAAGAAAGTGGCAACATCCAGAAAATCTCACAAAGGCGCACCTACTAAAATTAGTGAAGGAAGGAAAAGGAAGGAAAGTTTTTCAAAGCAATAAGTTTCCATTCCTCTTGAGGAATGCACCCTCCCTCATCCACACGTATGGTTCACTTGAGGAGAAGGTTACTTCATATATTTAATAATGTTTCCAACTCCATATCATAACTTTTGATCATTGTTAGAATTTTTGTCTTGAGCGCTTTGAGCCTCTCTTGGTTGAGTGATGTGCCTCAACATTTTTCTTGGGAGATGTGCCCCAAGGCCCCATAGTTTCCAGTAAGAAGTCTTCAGGTCCATAATATTTTATTGCATCCAATAACATCCATATCATTCCATCATTGAAGATCTACAATTAGCTTGAAGAGGAGATCACTACTATAGTGGATTTGCAATTAGTTTTGGAGTAGAATCACCAGAAGAAGGAGATAGTAATCAGTGAATGCGCCAAGGAACTTCAAAGAGCCCAGTGCACCATTATTTTCAGATATCATAAGCTTCCCATGTCCAGAGATCAACTTCAGATCTGATCTCCACCTTCTTCTCCCACTTCTACATCTTTCTCAGCTAGATTTGGAGGAGTTTTCCTTGGAGGAGATAGATAGTTTGGTAAATGCACCCTAGTGAAGATCATAAGCTCACTGTGCAGAAAATATCAGACATTTGACCTGTAGATGGTTTGATAACAACTTCAGAACAGAGCAACAATAAACTTCCTACTTCTTCCCTTCATTCACCATCAAATGTAATGAATTTTTATCCTGTGAGGCGTTGTAAGTTTGGAAGGCAGTTAAATCAATAAAAATAAGAGTTCTTATATCTGATTTTTGAATTTTAGATGTTCATTATGTTATACCAAAGAATTTAAATACTTCAGAACATATTTTATGAATTATGGAAGCAGTTTAATGAATAAAATTGCAAGACTAGCTCGTTGGGTGTTTTTTCTAGACTAGTTTTACAGTTATGATTGTTAATTCAATTCTGAGCATTAGTTTGACTCCCCGTCAGTTGTATAAGGTTAATAAATCAATATAAATTCCATATCAGTCCCTGTATTAAGAATTTGGATGTATCTAACTTCATTCGAAAAATCTTAGAATTTAACTAGCTGAGCAATCCCCATTGTGCACTTGATTCCCAAATCACTCCAAACCTTTCCAAATTCATTTGAATATTTTCCAGTGAATCCTATAAGCTCAATTTACTGTTATATCTCTGCCATTAACTCTCAGGAACCCCACCCAATCTACTATGCATATGCTAGATGCCCAGGAAGCCTCAAAGTAGGCAACAATTCACACTGTTGTTGAAAAGTGAATGGCTCTGGTACATGGTGCATATGACTCACTGTCCAGATCAGTTTCGACCTGATTCTACATCTCAATCCATATAAATTTCAGAACTTAAATTCAATCCCACTTTCCTCATTCCTTGTTTCAGTCCCCCTCACTTACATCCATCCCAGCTCCAGAAATTGCCTAAAATTTACTAGTCAAATTTTGTTAAAAAATTGGAGTTAGAGATAATATTTTGGACAAATCTTGGCTGGAATATTACATTTTCATTAATGCTCTTTTAGACAATAGGTCCATTTATCACCTAAAAACTACCCTATACAATATATAATCTTTCCAAAACTAGATAAAGTTGCCCATACTAGAGATTACATGATTATGATGCCTAAAGTTGCCCATACTAGAAAATATTTTGTGAACAGGTTGAAGGAATCATGCCTTCAACGATTCAAAAACCATCTACATTTGTGATTCTCAAAGATACTGATGCACCTTTAGAAAGCAGTCATCCATGACATGGAGATTGAATTTGGCACAGGTTTGTCTATAAAGAAGACAAAAAAACAAATGTCTCAAAATTTTAAGCGATTCTAGTGCAACCAAACAAAGAAGATAAAAAAAATCATTCCCGAGCAAAGGATTAAAAAGGCCAATTGATGTAAGCCTTAAAGTATGGAAAGAAATTGTAAAAGCATATGAGAATTCAGATGCATGGAGGAAGTACAGAGAGGAGAGTACCCAGGTAATTAAATTTTCTCATAACATTATATCAAAATTATTAAACGATTTTTATGCTTTATTTGTGCATAGTTAAGTTGATTTGGTATATGTTTCAGGACAAGGCCTCCAAGGCTAGGATTTCCAATCTTTGTGCCACACATCATAGTGGCCATAAAGGTCTATAGGCCTTGATATTTACTTTTGTAAGTATATTTAATTTGTGAAATGATATTTTTTTAATTCCTAGAAAAAAGTAAATGATTGCATAATAATTAGTTTAACTAGTCCACGTGTCATGTGTTTTACAGGAGGAGAAACATGGCCGGCATCCAACACCATTTGAAAAAAGAAAATTACAAAGAAAAAAGTGGACCAACTTTGTAATCTGTTGGAGCTGCAACCTACTCACCAAATTTTTGTGTAAAGTTATAGGGCCCCTCCTTTAATTTTGATTTACTAGAGTCTCTTTATTTCATGTTTCTTTGCTTGTAAATTTTTTCTTGAGACTTGATTTTTTTTTGAAATCAGAATGGGGTTTTAGTTTCTTGTATCGGAGCAAAATTGGGTTTTGCGCCGAAACAGTCGGGAGACATTTTGGTTTTACACCAAAATGGTCGGGGGAAAACAAGTTTTGAATCTGATTGGAGCAAAATTGGGTTTTGTGCCGAAACAGTCGGAGTGATTTTTTTTTTCACCGAAATTGTCAAACAAGTTTTGCACTAGAAAGAAGTTTGATTTTACACTGAAGAAATCAAAAGAAAACATTTTTTTCCTACGATTGACCCAAAAATGGATTTTGCAGTGAAACAATAGAAACAAAAATAGATTTGAATCCGAAACATTTCGATGTAAAAATTCATTTTGCCCTGATGATTCTCCACCGATATTGTGATAGTCACCCGAAAGAAGTTGAGAGGGATGGAAAGTTTGTTTTGAAAATGGCCTGAAATAGCCCAGTGACAAAATTCATTTCGTCTTCCGAGATTGATTGAAATAATAAATCTCGACACCAAACTTAATTCTGACCCGAAATGAATCGGTGTAAAAAGATATTCTCACCCGAAATGGTTCGATGTGATTTTCAATTTTGATCCGAAACTGAACATACGGGACCGATATCTTTTTGATTTTAACTATTTTTTTGGGATCCATTTTAAATGCCATTGGTGAACATTAAATAAATAGGGTATCCCATTAATATAAAGGGGAAAAACATATGTTATTTCTCCTATTACAAATATACAAACACCGTTTGGTCGAGGGGAAAGTGACTGCAAACATCCAGAATGCCATATCACCAATGCCATTTTGGCATAGCCAGGTAGGATTCTTGTATGCATTATTATTGTTACACTTGTACGAAAAAGTGGCGTTGTTTAGATTTAAAAGGGAGAATTTTAATTGTGATTTTCGCGCTCTATTTTTTCCTATGTGCCCTAAACCATGAAGATAAAAAATAATTAGGGAGAAATCCTAGAAATCTATATGTGTTCTTCACTATAGTTGATTGAAACCCTAGGAACACCATTCCTGGATGCGGGTAGGGTTGGGAGTTATTATTCTTAGTACCTTTCGGTTACATAGGAAAACCTATAGAGTTTTAACTCTGTGTAGTATGATGATAGTTTTTCAGTAATGACCGTCAGTGGTTGTGGCTTGTAGCCGTTTTCTATCCATAAGAATTTATTATTATTGGTACAAGCCATAGCCGGGTAGGGTTTGGTGCATTTGTCTGAGAGATTTCCTTGAGACATTTCCAATTCCAGTGCTAGTGGTGTTGATTTACTTGACCTGGATCCAAAGCCATTTTCTCCTTTGGTTGACCCATAATTAGTCAAAGCTTCAAGGACCCTCACGAAAGAGAATGTATTAGGACATGAAACTGTGTGACCATGTTTGGGAAATGAATGGGGTTTTTCGCATAGGGTTTATTGGTGCAGAATATGAGCCATTACATTGCGATGCTTTCCTACTCTATTTTAACCCTAAGCCCCTCAATGCTTTTAACCCATACTAGTCAAGGTATAATGTTGCAAACCTTGTTCAATAGAACATCTCTCAGCAAAACAATGAACCATTTTTCTCTTTTGAAAATTCTAAATGTTGTGACTTCAGCGCTTGACTTGGATTCTCGTTTCTTCGCCTTCGCTAAGAATGCATTGCTAGTTACGAAAAATTTGGCGAATACATTATGGTATACCGTGGGTAGAATGGTGGTTGTGCCTCGGTCGCATAGGGTAAATACTACTCTGCATATAACCCATTGATATCTTATATCATGTATGTGGACGATCACACATTTAACTTCGGTCTCAACCATTAATACTAGTACCAACTATGAATGTTAGAATAGAGAAACCCGCCTTATAGTACATATTGTGTTCATCAAGATAAGCATTCGAACCCCAAACTTGGTATTATGGAAGTATGAATCAAGCTTGTTTATATTTATTTTCTTGCAAATGATGCATATTGACATGTTATACATTTGCAGATTATTGTTTGAATTAATTTTATTAGAGTAAGGTCATACATTCATTACCATTTTGCTAGAAGTTTGTTTCCATAACAATGTCTTATTTGATCTGTTGTTTACACACTAACATTGTTCTCATCCCAGGATTTAGAAATTCAAATGAGAAATTCTAAGTGCAAAGCCAAGGTCGCGGAATTCGACTCCAATATTGAAATTGTCCCAAAAACCATGATGGAGACCCTATATGAAGACAGCAAGGAAACAATTGGAATAGTCCCTGAATATAAATGGGGTGAATTATATCACCTCATCTGAGACTAGAACGTCCCATATGCTTCTATTGAGGGAATGATGGTATACCAGAACATGAAGAAATTAGGTCTTCATAAGGCTGCAACTCGACTGGAGCTATTCCCATGTTCAAAGGTAATAGGATGGATATTACCTCACATAGATGTTAACTCAAGAATCATAGCTGGGGTGAATGGAGAGGGATTTGCTTAATTTCAACTAGATCATATTAGCACGGCCTATAAGTTACCATGATGATAGAGGATTGGATAAAAGGGGTCAACATAGACCATTCAAAATATGTCAAGAAGATTATGAGACCCGGAAAATAGTTAAGGAAAAGAGAAAGCGGAGCGCATAATGCAAAAACTTTGAAAACAACTTTTAGAATTATAGCGATGAGTAGGATATTTGGAAGAGCAAACACAAATATATACAAAATTGGTTGGGTACCTATTATGTATCATGTCGCTTCCCATGGTACTATATTTAATTGGGAAGACATTATTTTAGAAAGTATGGCATCAACAGTGGCGACTACCCAAGGAGATATGACACAGAAAATGGTAAATTTTTTTATGTTCTCTTATATCATTGATTGTATATTGATAAGAAATCCATTCCAAAAGTTGGGGTGTTATTGGGTCCCAGCTGAGACCCCGCTCTATGTCACCTACCAAATAATGTGGGATCACAAATATGAAATCTTCTATAAGCTTATATGTGAGGAGTTCATAATTCCTTTGTATAGGCTGATATTTAACGAGGAACCAAATTGTTTGTCGGATAATGCAACGACGGTAATTAGCGAATATGGGGGTTACTACTTTACCCCAAAAAGCACATATATCCGAATGTATGGAGGACTAAAGCTCCTTCTCTGATGCCAAGATATGCCACATATTATGTAGTGCATAAAGAGTCCATGAGGCAAGTTTTTATCAACGGGGTTGGGAATTTTTTGAACGCAAATAAGAAGGCCTCTTACCCTCCGCTCCCCTTTACCATCGGGGCATACAAATTCACCAAGGTAAATGGAGCATAGGTTTTCATAAAACACTTGGAGGCATTCCATTTTGGGGAGAAGGTGTTTAATAGAAATGACAATTACAGAAAGCAACTAAGCATTGCGCATCATGTAAAATTCATTTTGAATACACAGACCACTTCTTGAAGGATGAGGAAGTATATCGAATGGAAAAAAATATGGCATATTTGAATAAAAGATTTGGCTAGAAAGAAGGAACAGTTTTTAGTCAAGATAAAGAGGCTGCAAAATAAGCAGATCAACCGAAGGCTAGAGAAGAGGCTCTGGCAGCCGAAGAAGCAAGAGGAAGAAATAAAATAGAAACAAGAAGTAGAAAGAAAGAAAGAAGAAGAAGAATCTTAGAGGAAAGAATAAGAGGAAAAGGAAGTAGAAAAGAAAGCCGATCTAGAAAAGTAGAGAAAAGAAGAATAAGAGGGAGCAGAGAAAGCAACTGAAATAGAGAAGAAAAAGGTAGAAGAAGCTAGTGTCAAGAAAGCTGGGGAAGATAAGAAGGTCCAAGAAGAAGATCAGAGTTTGAGAGACATGGACATATATCCACTTGATGATTTAAGAGTCCCACTTATAGGGGGATATCTCCCATTTGCTGAGCTCGGGCTCACACCATTCACTCCTAAAAAACACTCTATAGAAAAATTGGACACTATCGTCTTTGACCCCAAGAGGAAGACGATCCTGAGAAGAATAGAAAAGAGGTTGAAAATGGTTATGCATCCAGATATAGTAACTATACAAGAAAGTACCTTGGAAGAAGGAACCCACAAATATCCTAAGTTCACGACTTCAGTGAATATAGAAGCTTCCCAGGCCAATGTCGATAATGTTGGCAAGTTGATGAATGATATGGAGCGAAGCAAAGTAAAAATGTTGAAATTAAAGGATAATTTGGTGCAAGACAGAAGTGAAGGAATTGAAATGAAGAGAAAATGGGATACTGTGGAGTTTGAAAAGGAAAATTTATTGTTGGACTATCAGTAATTGGAGAATGAAAAAGATTATTTAAATGTGAAACTTGTGATTATGGAAGGAGAACAAAATGATTTTCGTTCTCGAATTAATGAGTTGGAAGATAATTAAATTAAATTAAATCAGCAAGTGGAATCCTTTATCATCAAAAAGGGATCTTTACAATCCCAAGTAGATGAAATGATGATCGAGAAGGGATCTTTCCAATCCTAGGTTGATGAATTGATGAATGAAATGGAATCTCGGATGGAGTAGGTGAAAGTTGCTCAAAATCAGAAGCAAGATATGACACCATTCTATGAACATGCCTATAAAGTACAAGAACAAATTTGTCATTCGCAAGAGTTGGTGATAGAATAAATTTATAAACTGAGAAAGATGATAGAAAAAATGAAGGAAATTTCTTTAGATGCTCTCGCCGTAAAACATAAATTAATAAATACATTTAACAAGCTAAAGAATTTGATTATCTGGAAAGGAAAAAATCCAAACTTTCCCGATCACTTGTTGAATAAGACAACTGCTAAACTGAAATTAGATATAGCTCTTCTATATAGTTGCAGAAAAGCTACCAAGAGAGTACAAGTTGAAGTTCCAAATACCATCTCGAAGTGTGAAGGAATATACAAAGATATTTGTTAGGTGCATGAGAATTTCCATATCTTAATCGCTAAAGACATGTACGAGTTTCCTACCAAAGACCAACGTTTAACAGAGTTAAAGGATAGCTTAAAGGAAGACTTGGAATACATCAGGAAATTGGACATGCTTAATGAAGAAGATCTCAAAAAACATATAGGGAAAGCATCTGTGAATGCATATTTTCTGGAAGAATGCTATAAAGAAGCTTCTAAAGGATTAATAAATGTAGGGAAAGAATTGTCTATTCATGAGGTCTCTTTAAAATTATTGGAGCCTCAACAATGCAATGTAATATTTTATGAAACTGATTTGTGGCATAGTTATATTTCTAGTTTAGAAAAACCACCAGCATAATAATGTAATTTCTAAGTAATTATCTATTTTGGCTGAGCAAACAAAAAAGACAAAATCCAACAATCCAAGAGTTTGAGGGTAGGTGAAACAATTGGTCATGTAAAGACAAATTCTCTTGTAAAATAAATAGAGGAGAAAAGGACATATATAGGGGATTTTTCTGGTGTATAATAGAAGATGGAAACATTTTGTATGAAAACTATTTTTCTACTAATGAGAAGGGATTATTTGTTGGGTAAAGCTTACATGGAATTTGTGTGAAATGTCTTGGATAATGATCATAATTATTTCTTCCTGTTTTCATCTTCATGCTGTGAGATATTTCTTAGTTTATTGAATTATTTTAATGGTAATGAATGATTTCACTTGTTTATGCAAATGTCTGTGTAAATAAAGAGTAATAATGGATATCAATTTCATCAAAGCTATCTTTGTGTATTTTTGTTCTGACTGTAAGTACTTTATCTAAATGGTTATATGTTGGATTTGTACAAACATTCTTAGATATTACTCTTATTAAAACTCGCTCCTTGCAAGGACAAATTAGTTAAGTTAGAATAGTAGTAGCTAATTGATAAGGTAGAAGTGATAAGATGAGAGGTAAGAACCTGCGCATCACTTGTGATGCTTATGCCTATCAATTATAGGTCATGCATCAGTTAGATTAGGGAACTTGCATACTCATAATTAAATATAAAATATAAACTGTGGGTCGGGTCGCATCTGATAAGTTTATTCGAAACACATCACAGTAGCCGGACCGTTAACCAGACGGGTTCCCTATTCCAAACAGTGAATAATCTAATTGAGATTATTTATTGGGGAGAATCCCTACTGTCAATGCAAGTATTTTTCCAGGCATCAACATAATCTGGATAGAGAAAGAGGTATCAATATTTGACTAATAACTCTTGTTGAGACCTTTTACTACATTGCTCATTCTTTATTTGGGAATCTATAATATTAGGTGGTTTATCACATTTATTAGAGTTGAACTTAGGCACACTACACCCTCCTAAATATTGAATAGGTTTTCCCAAGTCATACCTTTCCTCATCCCATTCATAACCAATAAGAAATTGAATGACACATCAGTTCGATCCCTTTGTGTCTCCATATGTTTAATAGTAGACTTGGAACCAATTGTATTATATGAGCCACTAGAAATTTCATGAAGGAGTCAAGGACCAAGGTTGGATATGAAAATACCATACCTTTTAGGGCTAGAGTCATAGGTAGTTCCAATATGTTGGTTTTATTTGTGGTTACAATGACAATCTTCCCTATTTAATTAGTCCCTTGGTTATAAGTGATTTGTATTGGACATCCGAACCTATGAAGCACATTCTAAAAAACTTAGTTGTTTCTTTATATGGGCCCACTCAATTGTATGGGGCCTTTACCCACTTAGTGTACATGCCCCTCATTACAATGATATATTGAAATAATGTTTGATTTGATCACTCAAAAAGATTGATAAATTCAATTTCCCAATGCTCATGAGGATACATTGGAAGGATTAGGTGGAGTTCATTACAAATAAAAATAAAAATGTGTGCGCTTTCTTTCTAGAACCGTGCAAATATCTTGACTCATTTGAAAGAATCTATGAATTCATGTGCTAGCCACCAAAGTCCCAAATACAATATATATGTGACATTATAGTGGTGGGGAAATGTTCTCCAACATTTCCTATATGGGATTCTACTATCAAATACTCCATCTCATACAATGTTACACATTGATGAAGAGTACCATCTATTACAATTCAATATAATAAATATGTGACCAATTTGAACCTTAGCACTTTTGCACTAGGATTCACCACCGGACTTTTGTTACATATTACTATGTCTTTCCATGTTGAAATATATTAAGTGTTGGGCCTGGCCCAAGTGGGGCATTTTTGTGCAAGTCAAGTTTTGGAACTACAAAGTTGAGCATAGTTCAGATGAATACTTTTTGGTGCAAGTTAGTTTTTGGAGCTGCGAAGTGGAGCACAGCGCAGTATCGGCAGGATGGGAACTGCACAGCTGAGGATCAATTCCGCGAAGTAGAAGCACCGCAATGTGCGAGCAGGGAACCTATTTTGGGTAAAGAACGAAGGTAAGGTCGACTAGGTGAAAGCGACCTATTTTTAGTTAAGATACTCCATGATTACCAAGAAGGCGGGTAAGGAGTAAGGAGGAAGGAAAGTGACCAGACACATGCTCAGAGGAAGCACGACATGAATAGGCCACATAAGGTCATTAGAGAAGGAACGGCTGGGAGAAAGAGACAGTCAACATGCGGTCTATAGGGCAGGATGAAAGCGACGTGACCACGTGTAGAGGATGGCCATGATGGAAGAGTTTCTATCAGTGCCTAATAGTCCGATTAGGGGAAAAACGCGACAGTCTTGGGAAAACTTAGGGTTTTTTCCTATGCATTATAAAGACATGATCTATGGGCATGATTTATAAGAGGGCATATTTTGTAAGGGAAAGGGTTAATCTCTGATTATTGGTTGTTGAATATTGAATTGTAATTGCTGAAAGCTATTGTAAAGGCTCTGCAAGATGTGTGCGCATAGACCTATTGAGAGAGAAGAGAGTCTGCAAGCTGAGTGTGCAAACTGGAACTGTTGTACCCTTCCCAAAGACTAATACAACAACAGTTCCTGTGGACGTAGCTCCCATCCCGAGGGTGAACCACGTTAAACTCTATGTTGTGTGATTGTTTACATGTTTGCATCTGTTATTTTCTTACAATGAATGCTTAAGATCTTGCTTATCATTTTATGTGTTTTACTTTTATATGTATTCTCCATAAGGAATGAGATGGGAATAATATGTTAAGTTTTGCATATGTGGATGAATGCTAGATCCATAAGTATTTCTAAGTCTGAATGAATGCATAAGTTGGTTAGATAAACACTTAAGTAGGTAGAGCTCACGTCGTGCGGCTCCCTCGAAGCGTAGCACCGGAAGTGCACAGTATTTTGTGTTCCGCCATATTGTATAAGCCATAGGATAAATAACATAAGGCAATTGATGAATGGGTAAAACACTAAGTATAGCTTGTTGAAGCTGGTTAAGTCTGAAGAGGAAGTGCATTTATTTGTTGTGCTGTCCTGTTGTTAAGTAATTCCCGAACTGCGCAGTCCTTGGATGTGCGAGTTGTGCAAGTGTTTGAGCTTGTGGAAGTGCTAACCGCAAAGAAGGTGATCTTCGTGCAGTCCTCAATCCGCAGTGCGAGTCCCGTGACACACTGTTTGGAAGATCCGTTTAAGCACTCATCACATGGTTGTGGAAACCTGATTCCATAGCCCCCCCATAACTTCACCTCGAGTGAGACCTCATTCTACTCATAGATTGTTGCCGAAAGGGCTGGTGAAAATGGGTTTTGTTGGTTCCTTGAACCGCAAAGAACCTGGGTCTTTATAGAAAACCTCAAGACAGTTATGTTAAGCCAAAAAATGGTTCCGTTGCCATGCTAAGAATCCGTGATGAGTTGTCGTGCTTGATAGAAGTGATGTGCTCGGGAGAAAAGGTTCTGTTGATTGCATAAATTTGGAATCCAGACAAGAAAGAAATCTGGGCTTGGTGTGACAAGACAGAAAGAGACTTCGCAAGAAAGGAAAATCGAAATCCGCATCTCTCTAACATAGATTGGTTGAACAAATACCTGTAGAAGGATATCCACGAGATTTTCTGGGCATTCTATGGAAACGAGTTGCATGAGTGGTTATCGAGGCTCGTATATCGCAAGAATTGTTTCGCGCCAGAAGTACCAACCGAGTGGACTCCAGAGCTCATTGCGAGGATCAAAGCAGTAGATAGTCCATTTTCGAGAGCAGTCCAATTTTGGGTTGACAGTATACTAGAAGGATTCGTAACAGATTTCCTTGTGGACACCCTGAAGTCCTATAGCGCAGTCGAAGCAGAGTTTTCCAAAAGTTTCAGAGGTAAGTACCTCAACAAGTTGAGTTTATACATTAAAATGCTTTTAGCTAAAAAAGGTGTTTTAAAAATGCAGTAAATATTCCTAGAAGTTTTGAATATGTAATGGTAAATAGCATCTATAGTGATTTTGACAAAGAAACACATAATTTGAGAAGTGGAAAAAGATATAAGTATACCACTAAGAAGATTGGACTCCATGTAGATATTGATTTACAAACCCAGCCTGATAGCCAGACCGCACCTCTATCAGCCACCTATCAGCCTATTACTCCGCAGAATCCACCGGTTGCAAGTACCGTGCATCCTATTTCTCAGATTCCGTCAATACATAACCCTCCTATTGTTAATATTCTTGATCCTCAGAGTGTCGATACTGGTAACACCATGGGAGTGAGTACTCAGACCATGTCGACTCATACCATTTCGAATCCGACTATCTCAACTCAGAATATCCCACTTCAGAACATTCCGCGTAATACAAACTTTCTTTTTCCCACTCAGAACACTGCGCAGAACACCAGACCACCTAGGAGAAGGTTGACTTATGATATTAAGTTGTTGATATTCAAAGGTACAGGTCTAGAAGACCCTGAGCAACATTGGTTTCTAGGTGAATCCGTGTGGAATGTTAAGCAAGTTCAGGATGATGCTGTGAAGAAAGCGCAACTCATCACCACATTTAGAGATTAAGCCTTGAATTGGTTCATGAAGTATTCTGTTGGACATCAGAGAACCTTAGCATAGATTAAGGCTGCACTCTTAGCAGAATTCAAGAAACCAAAGTCAGAATCCAATGTATAATAGAACTAAAGGAAATTAAGCAAAAACCTAATGAGATGGTTTGGGAATTTGACCATAAATTTAAGACATTGTTAGACCAAGTAAACTTTGTCATAGCACCGCAGCAGGACAAAGAATGGTTTATAGACGCATTGTTTCCCCATATCAGATTGTCGTTGATGCAGCAGGAAGGGGCTTCATAGGAAGAATCCTTGGAGATTGAGATGAAATTAGAAGCTTCACCTATAGGAGAGACTAGCACTGGAATGTCTCAGATCTAGACACAGTTAGCTACCCTAACACTACAACTACAGGATATGAAGAAGGGAAAACAAGAGAGACAAGAAGTCTGGTGTACAGGATGTAAAAGAGAAAAGCACACTAGAGAGCATTGTCCTTTATTTCAGGAGTACCTTAATAGTGGAGCACCAAATCCACTCAATCAGAATCAAGCGCCATGGTGTGAAATCTGTAAAACGCAAGGCCATAGACCTGAATACTGTTACCTGATACAGAAGTACGTGCGCAACCCTAAGAATATATATTGCAATTTCTATAAGTCATTTGGACATGATGAATCCAACTATAGAGCATATGAGCTCATGTAGAAAGAAAGCGAGACATGGAGCATATGCACGATACTAGAGTATACAGAGTCCAACAAGCAACTCCGGAGAAGCAAGATAATGCCCAGTATGACCAAGGTGCATACAGAGGCCGTGGAGGATTCCGCAAAAGGGGAATAAATACTAGCCCAGGACAAGGAAGGGGAAGAGGCCAGATGATTTGTTACAACTATGGCCAAGTAGGTCACTTATATAGAGATTGTACCAATGAATGTACTACTTGTAATTAACGCAAATATTTTGATCATGTTATTGAGGTCTACCCAGTATTAGCTGCAGAAATCCAAAAAAGAAAGCAAGACGCACCTAACCCGAACATTCAGTTGATTGCAACAGAGAGAAGGGCTGTGGATCCAAGTATCAATGTGGTGACGCGAAGTGGCACTGCCACAAGGAAGGATAGAGGATAAGAAGCCTCGACTTCTGGAGATTTTGACACTAAGAAAACTCCTCTTGAAACAATATGGATAAGAAAAGCTACTCAGAAAACACCTACTTTCAACTTAGAGAAAAACAAACAAGTTTTTGAAGAAGCATGGGACATTTTCAAAGAGTCGGCACCCAGGTCACCAAGAATCCCGTTGTGCAAGGAAATACTACATATAGAGGATATGCTGGCAGCGTACGACAACATGAGCTATGCAGTAGAGACATGCACCTCTATTGCGCAATTCCTATAGAGCTGCATGAAATTACTGAAGAGCACAGATGCTGTAGCAAAATTACAAAAGTTACTAAACCAGTATGAGCCACATAGTGAAAAAGATACTGCCCAGGGCACAATTCATCATATTAAAAACCACAAAAGAACAAGTAGAGAAATGAGGCTCAGTGCACAAATAGGAGACTATGAGATGGACGAGATCATACTCGATCTGGGATCTAAAGTAAATGTCTTGACTAAACAAACATGGTAGCAGATGGGGAGACCAAAGCTGTTATGGTCACCTATATAGTTGAGAATGGCCAACCAGGAGAAAGTCATACCTTTTGGAAGGTTAGCCAATGTTATTGTTGACATTGATGGAGTGCGAAGTCATGCAGATTTCGAGGTTATCAAGATTGTGGATGATAGTCAGCCTTATCCAACACTACTGGGAATTGACTCGGCTATGGATAACCTCGCCATCATAAACTTGAAAACAAAGAAGATGATCTTTGAAGGACAGCATCTCAGGGTCATCACACCACTAGACCCTATAGACAGAGAAAGATACAGTGAGCCAATTCAGGAAGAATCCAGAGCACAGGATCTTGACCACCTTTACAAGATGACTGCGAATCAAGATGACTATGTTAATCCTACGACAGATGGAACACTCAGTTGGCGATGTGACAGTTTGTGCATCTCAGACTCTAACACAAGACTGGAGAACTGGCAAGGCCGTATGCATGAAGTATCTGCAAGAAGATGCACGCAACTTACAAATTCACTGCGCTTGATAGGAAAAGAGGTAAGTCCAATCCCCACCTATGATGGTTCATCTAATGTTTATTCATTTATCCAGGAATATACTATATCAGTTGCAGATGAACATCGCATACCAGCACTAGATATAGCACTACACGAGACACTTGCCAGATGGTGGGCTATGCATAAGTAGACATTGACCACATGGGATCAGTGCAAGCACATTATGAAGATCAAGTTCATTGAGAAGGTTATACTACGCTTTGGAAAATATAATGGACAGACGGGTCCAAGGGATCATAGTGAAATCTGTTCACAAGCATGGGAGGAGAGACCACAGACAGAATGGGTTCATCTATTTGTGCATACATTGGATAAGCACACTCCAAAGAACTAGTACCTAGACACGGAGTTGCACAAAGGAACTATAGATTGGCCTACCCTGACTACAAACTTCCAGAGAAGCTTCATCTTTGAAGATGAAAGCCCGAGTATAAATGAAGCATTGCAGGTCATTAAGGAAAGAATATTCAGAGTAGAATGCCTAAGTACAAATGAGGCATTGGAAGATGTAATATCCTGGGAAATATTTGAACTAGATATTATCTCAACTTCAAATTTTTTATAAATTTCACAAGTACAAATTTTGACAATTTTTAATAAATAGTGCGGGTGGTAAGTGATGGGCAGTTGAGGCAACAATGAGGATGATGGGATGAACTTTTAATTCTGATATTTGTATGAGATGTGTGCAGCAGTAGAAAATCAGAGGAAGATGTCCTAAGCACCAAGCACTGGGGCCATTTATGTTTCAAGCTTCAGTTCAAATTTTTTATAAATTTCACAAGTACAAATTTTGACAATTTTTAATAAATAGTGCGGGTGGTAAGTGATGGGCAGTTGAGGCAACAATGAGGATGATGGGATGAAATTTTAATTCTGATATTTGTATGAGGTGTGTGCAGCAGTAGAAAATCAGAGGAAGATGTCCTAAGCACCAAGCACTGGGGCCATTTATGTTTCAAGCTTCAGCCAGCTGAAGTCTACTCCAAAGCTACCTGGGCACACCAGCATATGCTTACTAGACGAGGAAAAATGAGGATGGTGGGATGGATATTCAATTCTGGAATTTATATGAGGTATGTGCAGCAGTAGAAAATCATATCAGAGGTAAATTCCTAAGAACAAAGCACTAGGGCCATTTATGTTTCAAGCTTCAGCCAGCTGAAGCTCTACTCCAAAGCTTCCTGGGCACACCAGCATATGCTTACTAGAATGGGAAAGGTCTTGATGGTCCAAGTTTGAGTTATAATAGTCAAAGGATTTAAATAAACATTATGGACAACATTCAAAAGATTTGGAATATGTAGGAGTGATTTGGGAGTCTTAAGCCACTCCGGGATTGCTTAGCTAGGAATTTTCCAAAATTTACAAACAAAGGTTAAATGCTTCCAAATTCTGAAATTAATGACTAATATGGATATTATACTGTATAATTGACCACCTACAACTTGTATAAAGAAAAACTGACTCTTAGAATGGATTTGGCAATCATTTCAGTAAAACTAGTCATAAAACAATGCTCCATGAGATAGTCTTCCATTCTGGATTATTAAATGAACTTCATTAAATGTAATACTATGTTTTGAGGTGTTATATGGTTATGATATAATATATATGACAGCATAAACTCAAAATATACCTCATTGGACCAAGCTTGTGTCCATTGAAAGATTCTTCAATAGAACAGTATCTTAATGATTAGGAAATCCTCACATAGAGCCCAGGATGGACTGTGTTTGACATGAAATGATTAGATATCTGATAGGAAAGTACATGATGATCATATACAGGTATGGAACAGAGTATGAGCTGAAAACAGGATCTCTGAGAAAGAATATGGAGTCCTTCACTTGTCTTCTTCTTCTAGCAGAGAAAACACCTCCAAATCTAGCTGTGGTTGAGAGAATGAGATAGAAGAGAAGGAGAGTTCAGTTCTGAAGCTGATTTCTGATATGTGGATCTTCTAATGTCTGCAAAAATGGCTGAACTATCTCTCCACCAAGTCTTGGGTGCATTCACTAGATCAAACTTCTTCAATAGGAGAATCTTCATCAAAACTAGCTGTAGTTTCACTATCTGAGGGATCTGCTCTTCTTCTGACTGTAAATATTCAATGATGGATGAAAATAGATGATAATGGCTTCCATTAAATGTTTTGTACCTGCATAAAACTCTTTGGAAAACTAAAGGACCTTGGGGAACATCACCTAAGAGGAACAGTTGAGGCACATCACTCAACTAGAGAGGCGCAGAGCTCTCAAACCAAAATTACAAATGACAAAAGTTCTCTCCTGAAGTTGGAATCATGCCTAAATAGATGAGATAGCTTTCTTGGAAATCCAGAACACACGTGTGAGGGACATAGGTACATTCTCTCTAAGATTGGCAACTTCTGAGCTTTCTCCACTTTCTTTCCTTAACCTCCTTCAGTCAGAATTGGCAAGTGCGCCTTAGTTGCTTTTCTGGATGTTGCTAATTCTTTTCTGAATGCTTTTCCTGATTCTTTCCATTTCCTTTTCTTTCCACTTTTTTGCTTTTGCCAACTTTTTCAGCTTTTGTCAGTTTCTATTTCCATTATGACTTTGTTTCCTTTCTGAAATATTCTCCACTTGGGCAAGGTTATCCACTTGCCACTAATTCGAGCTCCTAGCCTTCATTATCCAACTTGGCAACATTTATTAGCATTTAAATATGAAAAATACAAAAATACCTCTCAACATTAATTCCAACTTCCATAATTAATTAAATAACTTAATAATTAATTATTTCCTAAGGTGTACTTGCCTCAAAATTATCCCCATGAATTAAATTCATCATTAATTAATCACCTAGACCCCCTAGGGATGGGAGGATCCAAGATGTGACCATGGTCACTAGGGAGGGGACATGAAATTCCTCTCTTCCCAAGACTGCTTGTCCTCAAGCAGTTTCAAATAGGGATGTTGCAGAACCTTCTCATCCTCCCAAGTGGCATCCTCACTGGGAAAACCTTTCCACTGTACCATATATTCTTTGATGACTCTGCTCCTCAGCCTCCACTCTCTTTCCTACAAAATTTCTTCCGGTTCTAAACGCAGGTTCCCTTCATCATCAAGTGGAGGAAAAATTTCTGAAACCTTAACTTGTTGGCCAACTGCTTTCTTTAAACAGGACACATGGAAGACATTGTGGATTTTTCTCCCAACTGGCAGATCCAATTCATATGCTACTTCACCCACTTTTCTGATTATTTTGTAGCGCCCATAGAACCTTGGCAATAATTTTTCAGCTCCCTTGGTCTTAAGAGTAGTTTGTCTATATGGCTGAAACCTCAGATAAACCAAATCCCCTTCTTGGAAGGTCCAGTCAATTCTATTCTTATCTACATTGATTTTCCGCTGATTTTGTGCAACCTACAAATTTTCTTTCAGTGCTTTAAGGATATCTTGGCTTTCTTGCAGCCAATCCTTAGCCTTTTGATCCCTACAGTTTCCAAATACCAAATCTGGAAAAGTAGAAGACTCATACCCATACAAAGCTTTGAATGGAGTCATTCCAATGGACATGTGGAATGTGGTGTTGTAGCAGAACTCACCCAAGTGCGACCAGTTGACCCATGTTTTCTGTTGCCCCGTGACATAATTTCTGAGATAACCTTCCAGCCATTGATTAACTCTCTCTGTTTTCCCATATGTCTGGGAATGATAGCTTGTGCTAAGATTCAAACTAGTTTTCACCAATTCGAACAAAGACTGCCAAAAGGCACTAGTAAACTTGCTATCCCTGTCACTGATTATAACTTTGGGCAGCCCATGCAACCTAAATATATCCTTAAAGAAAAGTGCAGCAACTTAACTGGCAGAAATGGTAGAAGTGACAGCAAAGAAGTGAGCATATTTAGTTAACCTGTCAACTACTACAAAAATACAGTCCTTACCCTGGGATTTTAGTAAACCGGTGATGAATTCCATGGATATGCTTTCCCATTTCTCTTCAGGAATAGGAAATGGTTGAAAGAGTCCAGTAGGATGAGTATGTTCTACCTTTTTCTGATGACATGCAGTGCACTCCTTCACATGCTTTAAAACATCTTCCTTGAGGCCCTTCCAAGTGAACCTCTCTCTTACCTTTTGGTAAGTTTTTAAAAATCCTGGATGGCTTGCTACAGGTGCATTATGGGCAGCTATCAAAATATGTTCTTTCAGTTTGGATTTAGAAATTAGAAAAATTCTGTTCTTATAATAGATTACACCATTGACAGCTTGGTATGAGTCATCCTGAATCAACCTATCCAAAATTTCACATGCAAACTGGTTTTTTGAATATTCACTAATTAATTGATCCTTCCAATCAGCAGGAGTTTGCATTGTTGACAAAGCAGGTTTTCTGGATAAAGCATCAACCACTACATTTAGCTTACCCTTCTTGTATTCAATATCAAAATCATATGACTGGATTTTGCTTACCCATTTCTGCTGCCTGTCATTCAGCTCCTTTTGAGTCAAGAAATGTTTCAAGCTATTGTGGTCAGTCTTGACTATGGATTTTCCTCCCACCAAATATTGTTTGAATTTCACTAGTGCATGCATGATAGCTAACATCTCTTTATCATAGATGGAATACAGCTTTTCATGTGGCTACAATTTCCTACTCTCATAAGAAATGGGGTGTCTGTCCTGCATTAAAACTGCTCCTATGCCTTCACCCGAGGCATCACATTCCAGAATAAATGGCTGGCTGAAATCTGGAAGTGCCAGTACCGAACAGCTGCTCATCACTTCTCTCATTCTGCTGAAAGCTTTTTCAGCCTCCTCATTCCAGCAAAAGGCTCCCTTCTTGGTAAGGTCAGTTAAGGGAGAAAATGGTAACTACGCCGATATTAGTTTTTCCAGACTGGGAGAATCCATTTCATGTACATGTTGATGCTTCATGTATAACATTGGGTGTTGTGCTAGCACAACCAGGAGAGGGAGGTATTGACCATCCCATTGCATTTTCGAGTAGGAATCTCTCATCTACAGAAAATAATTACACGACCACTGAGAGAGAGGGCCTGTCTATGGTCTGCGCATTGCATAAATTCAGGCACTATTTGCTTAGTGCGCACTTCTCTATGTATACTTACCATTCAGCTTTGAAGTACCTGGTCAATAAGCCAATGTTAGGGGGGAGAATCTGTAGATGGTTGTTAATCTTTAAGGAGAATGACTTTGAAATTGTAGTTAAGCCAGGAAGATTGAACTTAGGACCTAACCATCTCTCAAGAATCGAGTCTGGTGAATAACCCACCAACCTAGAAGACAGTCTGCCTGATGCGCAACCATTTTCCATTCAGATTGTTGATGACTACTATAAAGATTTCATAGACTTTTTGACTACTGGGTTGGCACCCATAGAGTTTACTACGTAGCAGAAGAAGTAGCTGGTAGTAAGAGCATTAGAGTTTACCATAATTGCGGGACAACTATAAAAATTAGGACCAGATGAAGTGCTATGCAGATGTGTACTAGAGCATGAGAAACCATTCATATTGGCTGAGGCACATTCAGGTATATCAGGAGGCCACTACGTAGGAAGAGTCACTGTACAAAAGATATTACGAGCAGGGATATGATGGCCTACTATCTACAAAGATGCAAAGGAACATTTCCAGAATTGCGATGTCTGTCAAAGGACAGGAAAGCCATCACATAGAGATGAAATGCCTTTGAATCTGCAGTTGACACTTCAGGCATTTCAGAAATGGGCCATTGATTTCTTGGGACCAATCAACCCATCAGGAAAAAGGAATGGTGCGAGCTACATTATTACTGCAACCGATTACATCACCAGATGGGCAGAAGCAAAGCCAGTGAAAGACTGTAGCGCAGTCTCTGTCGCGTAGTTCATATTTGAGAACATCCTTACCAGATTTGGATGTCCGAAGATCTTGATGAGTGATCAAAGAACTCATTTCCTGAACAGAACTATTGAGGCCCTGACTGAATAATTCCACATTCATCATCAACAAAGTACACCATATCATCTGCAAGCAAATGGAACTGTGGAAGCTTTCAATAAGGTACTGGAGAATGTGTTAACTAAGGTATGCAATGTGAATAGACACAACTAGAATCTGCGCATTCGAGCTATGTTGTGGGCGTACAAAACTACTTGTAAGAAACTGACTAGCCATATACCTTTAGGTTGGCCTATGGAAAGGAAGCAGTAATGCCTATGGAGTACATTGTTCCCAGCTTGAGAATAACTACATTTATAGGAATGGAAGATCAAGAGCCACTAGAAGAAAGGCTTCTACACTTGGTTGGGTTGGAGGAAGATTGCTTCATTGGAGGCTTTCACCAGCAAGTGCAGAAAGATAGAGAAAAAGCATGGCATGATCGCCATATTAAGAACAATTCCTTTTAGGTAGGTGATCTAGTCCTCCTATATGACAGCAAATTTATGAAATTTTCTGGAAAGTTTAAGATGCATTGGCTTGGTCCATATACTGTTATACATGTTACTAAAGGTGGCGCAGCTCAGTTAGCCATGTTAGCTGGAGACAAACTACCCGAATTAGTCAATGGAAGTAGGCTAAAATCCTATCGGGATAGTCCTACTTCGCAGAACCCTTTGTAGAACGAAGCCACAAAAGAAAAAGAAAAAAAGAAGAAAAAAAGAAAAGAAGAACTGCGCAACTCGAAGCTCAAAATGGTTGTTGCGCAGATCTAATAAAGAAAAAAGGATGCAAGGTTCAGAACCAAGAAACTTGACACGGTGAAGTAACTGCGCTGGAGTAGTGACGGTCCGCCGCGCAGTTCGACGCAACACTCCAAGAAGTTAGCCATTAGAATATCGGTTGAAAAATTAGCCGTTATATAGTGATTTTACCGACGACCGCTTGAGCATTTAACGTCGAAATAACTATTCTGACGTAGTTAATGAAGGAAAGGACTCAAATCCGTGGAGGATTTGGACAACAGACATATCATTTAATGAATTTCTAGCTGTTGAAGGGTGCGGTTGGGCCTCGCTATGCCTATAAATACTAATGTATTTGGACTCGCAGGCATTATCCAGGCTCTAGAATTTTCTTGCGAGCCATACTTTGAAATTGTTTGCAGTGAGCAAGCAGTGATCTTGTAATTCTGTAATGAGCATCCAGTGAATGTCTGAAATCTCATTCATTGAGGAAGAACTCATAGTCAAGGAGACTGTGAAGGTGTTTCACTATGGTGGGATCTAAGTGTTGATGAGAACCCCTACCAAGGAAGTGGTTACAAAGAAAGGTCAAGGTTCCCAAAGATCGCCAAGACACAGTACAGTTATGTAAGACAAGGGAAAGAACCCGGCTGTGCAGAAGATGAAGCCGAAGTTTGTGAGCTCCACTGTACCAGAAGTTCCACTAAGCGATAAAGAAACCCCCTTGAAGTTAACACCGTAGTATATCTTGCCACGTGCAACAAATGCACCATCCATTAAACTGCTCAACAATGCTAAGTATGAGATTCTGATTCCACGTATGTCAAAGCATGTTCAAGTGGAATGAAATCTATTAGGAAAATTCTAGAATGCAAGTTTGAAGACTTCGACCTGCTTCAGATGCAGAAAGACCCATTCGAACCAGAGTTCCCATATTTTCAACCAGATCAGTATCTGTGCTGGAAGAAGGACGTAAAAGGAAACTCTATGCTAGTCGCACAGAACTGGTTAACCGGAGTAGTCAAGTCTGGGTTTCTCAACATGTTGAGGCTCCCGCACTTCGACCGAATGCCAGAATTGAATGCGGTGGTGTGCAATCTTATGTCGCACATGTACCAAGGATATCTTTGGCTAGATCACAATGTCGACCTCAATATTGATTTGATCCACCGGATTACTGGGTTTTACAAGAGAGGCGAGGGCCCAAGCAATTTTTCCTAGACAAGAACCGGGATAAGGAGGTCGCCTCGAAGATGAAGAGGACACAACCCTTCATCAAAGGAAAAAGAGAATTTGTCACATATGACATAGATGATGAAGCTACATGGTTTGTCACACAACTGCTAGCAGGAAAAATTCTTAGAAAAGCAAGACCGCTGGAAGTACTTGCGGGCACAGTTCTCCTTGGGGAAAAGGCCTCGACAGGAGGAAGGTTTAACTCATGTCAATACCTGCTAAATGAATTTCTAGATGAGATGAATGACATGCAGACACATGGTAGTAAATTCCACTATACATGGTTGATGGTGTTGATTGCATTTGTAGGGTGGAAGGACCCAAAACATTACATTGGCCTACACACCGACATCAGTGATTGCAAAGGAGCCCATTATGCAAACCTCTGGGAAAACTTAGTACCAGAAAGACAGTGCATGTCAGCTGAAGTTTTCTATACATATTACGAGCAGCTGCGCAAATCCATTATCGCCATGTTGCGGATATCAAAATAGGTAACAGCTAAGTATATTCGCACTATCAATTTTAAAACTGATATGTATTCTGTCTTTATTTCAGCAAAGGCTCAGAAGAAGAACCCTGAATGGTTCCAAGGAATCTACCACATGAACGAAGAAGACATTGACACAATTATGTAGGAATGGATCCCTGAGTTCAAATTCAAAGGAATTATGAAAATTGAGAGTGACTCTGACGAGAGTAATCCCATTCCTACACTTATTGTCGAAGAGCTGTGGACAGGAAAAAGGAAGGAAGCCGAGAGTCATGTACAACAAAAGGTACAGAAGAAGAAATAGAAAGTTGTTAAGGGCCAGTCAGAAGCCAAGCTCCATGATGATGATTATGAGATGATCGCATCTACGGTAACAGTGTAGATGGAAGACCTGATGGCCGCCAAAGAGAAAAAGGACAAGACGATTCAAGAGACTTTACAAAAGAACTTCACCACGCTGCAAGGCATTACAAAAAAATTTGAGCAAGTACAACGCAGCTTACCTATGCCATGAGATTCAGAGTCAGAAGGAAAGTCAGGGGGAACTTCGCAGCAGAAGACAACGGCTCTAGCCCTGACCTTGTCATTGAAGCCATGCATACTCCAACTTGATCCATTGAGTGTAATATTACCACCATGCGAACAATTAACTTCAGGTGAACAGGACATCCAACATGTGGACGTTGACGTTTCAATGCTGCCAATGGAGGGTCTACATAATCTGCACATGCAGGTTGTGGAGGAGATTCATGAAAGAGATGTAGTCGCAAGGAACCAACACCATGAGTTAGTTGCAAACTATAATCAATTGCAGGAATCAATCTTGAAGAGTTCCATGCAACTTCAATATGAGATCGACCGTAGAATGATATTATAGATTACGGTATCTTCAGTAGCCACGGAGATATCGGAATGCGATGAGAAGCCAGAGCCTGTGGACACTATCCTTAAGATCGGCGAGGTGGTTAGCGATGTTAAGGCTGAGATGAAAGATATGGAGATCGGTTATCAAGCAAAGATTGCTACCTTGGAAGTGCAGAATCAGCCGAAGACACCACCTGATCAGCAACAGCTCAGAGCAAAGGAAGCAAAAGCTACTAAGGAGAGTATAGCCAGTGAATTGGCTAAGTGCCAAGCTTTGTTGGATGAAGCAATGAGATCGTTTACTGCGCTGGAAGAGAACCCAGAGCTGCAAGAAGTCAAGAACACCCTGAAGGAAAAACAAGCCGCATTAGAAGCCTTGGACGCAAAGGTGAAGGTACTCCAGCCAAGAGAAAGACTAAAAAGATATCAAGAAGTCAAAGAACTGAAGAAAGAAGTTCAGGTATTAAGAGACACAGAGACTGAAGCCGGAGACAAGTCGCAGTCCCTGCAAGAGGAAGCTCATGAGATATCACAGAAGATAGAAGGGAAGCTAATAGAGCTACACGATGTGCATGAGTTAGTCAAAGAGCAAACCGACGATGATATAGATGCATATGTGTTAGACACCATCGGAACTATAGAACAAGATGCTAAGGATATGGTTGCTAAGTTGATTGCAACCTATCAAGAATTTGCGGCTAAGTTAGTTCCGCCATAAGAAGAAAAGCTTGGAGAAGCTGAAGTTCAAAGTGGCTCAGGGACAAGCCACATGTAAGTGTTAGGGGCCTGTTTGTTAAATTTTTATGAATTTACTTCAATATGATCTAGGATCTTAACTGAGAGAACAACATGTATAGCATATCTACAGCATATCAATCATGGAGACAATAATGCAAGCACACAAGAGACACAAAGATTTACTTGGGGAAAACCATAAAGGTGAAAAACCCCAATAACTTCCTCAGAGATAGATAGAGCAATGATACAACCAATCAAGAGAGATAGACATAACCTAGCAGCAGATCCTCCTCCTCTATAAGTGCGCCTCTCCTCCTTGAGAGCATGTGTGAGAAGTGAGTGAGCAAATAGAGTGCCTCCCGCACTCTATTTATACTTGACTTGACTTGCCTTTTTACCTAACTCATGTAGGCTCGAACTTAACCACATAATATAATGTTGACTGGGCCGACCCCCAATAGGGTGGTCTAATAACCCTTTGACCCACATGGCCGACCCCCAATAGGGTGGTCTAATAACCCTTCGACCCACATGACTTATACAGGGCCGACCCCAACAAGGTAGTCTAATAACCCATCAAGTATAAGTTACGACACTTACAATATAAATGACGACACTTCCTTATAGAGGAATAATACCATCTCTATAGGAATACAATATACATATATGTGAAATACATTCTGAAGTTACATATACATCAACACTCCCTCTTAACTAGGAAGGTATTTCTCAGCATAGTTCTTCTAGCACAAGTCATCTTCTCTGGATCATCGTCACTGGATAATCGTCATCGAGTCATCATCATCGTCACTGCTGCTGCTATCTCAATCAATCTCTGAATCTACTCGTCATAGGAAGTTCTACAGAGCCAGTCCTTTTTCATACTGGATGTAGGCCCACCACCTGCAGGTCTTCGTCATCACTGGCCATACTGTGGAATCCTCAGGACTTTTACGTGCGTCACAAAACCTCGCAAGAGCATCCCAGGCTGTTACGAGCACACAGCTCTACCTATAGGATCTCCCAGGGCAACGAATTACATGTGACCTCACCACAAAACCTCGCAAGAGCATCCCAGGCTGTTACGAGCACACAGCTCTACCTATAGGATCTCCCAGGGCAACGAATTACATGTGGTCATGGCAAAACCTCGCAAGAGCATCCCAGGACTGATTACGGGCACACAGCCCAACCTATCGGATCTCCCAGGGAAACGAATTACATGCCATAGGACAAAACCTCGCAAGAGCATCTGCCAGATATCCCAGGGCAATGAATTACATGCCATAGGCAAAACCTCGCAAGACTATCTGCAGATCTCCCAAGGAAACGAATTACATGTCCTCCCAGAGCAAAACCTCGAAAGAGCATTTGCCAGATGTCCCAGGGCAACGAATTACATGCCATAGGCAAAACCTCGCAAGACCATCTGCAAATCTCCCAGGGCAACGAATTACATGCTCATCTGCACAACCTGATCCACGGCCACAGAGTATCAACCTGATACTCACCATACATCATCCTGATGTATCCATGATCATCCTGATCATCATCACTGCAACGTCCTGCTGCATGTCATCTGGAGCAACATCCTGAAGCTCGTCATCTATGATCATCCTGATCATCACTGCAACATCCTGCTGCATGTCATCTGGAGCAACATCCTAAAGCTCGTCATCTATGATCATCCTGATCATCACTGCAACATCCTGCTGCATGTTATCTGGAGCAACATCCTGAAACTCGTCATCTACGATCATCCTGATCATCAATGCAACATCCTGTTGCATACCAAGTATCTACCTGATACATATCATCATACATGATCCTCCTGATCATCAATGCAACATCCTGCTGCATACCAAGTATCTACCTGATACATATCATCATACATGATCCTCCTGATCATCAATGCAACATCCTGCTGCATACCAAGTATCTACCTGATACATATCATCATACATGATCCTCCTGATCATCAATGCAACATCCTGCTGCATGCCAAGTATCTACCTGATACATATCATCATACATGATCCTCCTGATCATCAATGTATCCACCTGATACAAATACAAAACATATGATATATATCACCATACATGATCCACCTGATCATATAATGTATCCACCTGATACATATACAGATACATGGTCCAAGCATCCAACATGATGCATATAAAATACATACACATGATCCAACTGATCATATCCAGCATCCAACATGATGCGTACATACATACATAAAAATGATCCAACTGATCATATCAAGCAGAAACTAGAACATCATCCTGATGTTCATCATCCAACGCTTACATCCACAGCCATGTGAAGGATCCTCCTTCCAACATGCTTGGAATGGCTTCATCAAATGTGTCCATCACTTCTTCCTCGAAGTGTCCTCGATCTGAATAACGCCAAGCCTCTCTCTGAAGTACTCGAACTTCACCCTGGCTAGTGGCTTCGTTAGCACATCTGCAATCTGCTCGTCCGTCGCAACATACAGGAGCTTCACAGCTCCTCTCTGTACCATATCCCTGATATAGTGGTATTTGATCTCTATGTGTTTCGACCTGTCATGAAACACTGGGTTCTCGGACAGCTTCACACAACTCTGGTTATCACAGAAGATACCAGTAGCTTCCAACGGGAGATCAAATAACTCAGACAGTAGCTTCCGTAGCCATACTGCCTCACAACTAGCTGAACAGGCTGCAACATACTCTGCCTCAGCTGTACTCAGTGCTACGCAGGATTGCTTCCTGCTAAACCAAGAGATCACACCTGATCCCATACTGAAGCAACACCCAGATGTGCTCTTCCTATCTGCAGCACTGCCAGCCCAATCTGAATCAACATAACCCTGCAGGTTAAACTTTTGATTCACCTCATATCTGAGCCCATAATCCACTGTACCCTTCAGGTACCTCAGAACATGCTTTACAGCAACCAGGTGAACACTCCTCGGATCCGTCAGGAACTGGCTCAATGTGTTCACAGCAAAGCAAATATCTGGTCTCGTGTTCGTCAGGTACATCAAGGACCCAATAATCTGACGATACATAGAAACATCAACTGGCTCAGATGAAGCATCACATAGAAGCTTTAGATTTGATGCCATAGGTGTGGCCATGGCCTTGCAATCCATCATCCCGAACCTCTTTGGGATCTCTACTGCATACTTCCCTTGTCCAAGGAAGATTCTATCTGCACTCTGCCACACCTCCATGCCAAAAACAAATAGTGCATCATTCCCAAGTTCTTCATCTCGAACTCGGTAGTAAGCTTCCGCTGCACGTCGGCAATCAATCTATCTTCACCTGTAACAAACAGGTTATCCGCATACAAAAGTAGTATCACTGGATTGCCTTCCTCAACCTTGTAGTAAAGGTTGGAATCCGCTTTACTCTTGGTAAAGTCCAAACTGGATAGAAAGCTGTCTATCCTACCATACCAAGTTCTGCACATATATGTGACTACACCATGCTGTCTTGAAATTCATCTGGTGCATCTTCTATTTCATCACTTTTATATTTCTCAATGTTGCCATCTGCAACATGCTTGATCTGATAATTCCATTTGGAAGTCATAGCAAACTTCCCTTCATGTCCTGGGATTACATCCCAAACATCATTCTTCATGATCGACGGATCATGGCATTTCATTTCTTCATCCCAGATCCTGGGAACTTCAATATCTTCAATATCTTCAATATATATCTTTGTTGCTGGAACAAATGTTGTAGTTCTTCTTTTGTAGGAGATGGCATACGATCTTTCCTACACAACAAGTTAAATTGCATGATTAGAAAACATCTCATAGTTTTCAGAACTAATTCTTACACATAAAGAAATATGCCATACAGTCATGCAATTATCTTAGCCAATGCTTCAATACAACATTTATCCATATTCCGTAACTTTCTAGATGCCTTCCAATCTCTACCAGAACATTGTTAAGAGTGTGCACAACTCCCAACATGTCAGCAAAGAGGTTTCATTCTAGATAAGTAGCAATGGAATGTTGTACATTGCCATAGGCCACTTACCCATGCATATTAGGAGTATACTGTTAATCAATGCAATTATTCTAATATGCATAATACACAACCTAATTCTAGGAACATCAGTATATACATTTATTGAACAGTATTATTTAAGAAATGACAATTCAAATACTTATCTTTGTTTGTTCGTTGGGTGGACTCCCTCTGAGTCTTCGCTTCCTTGCAGGAGCTGCTAGAGTCCTAATCTGAAGTAGCTTCTTCTACACCTTTCTGTTGTGGGATGTAGAGAGATGGTCAACTCCCTCTGAATATCTGCATCCTTGCATAAACCACTGGAGTGTACTCCCTCTTGATCTTTGCTTCCTGGATTACCTGTCCTTGAACTTACATTCATCCTTGGTTCCTATGCATGCTTATTAGTATCATGATTGTGATATCCTTGTGATCTCAAATAAAATCATACATTCATTAGTATACTATTAAAACAAAATAATCTCAAGCATGTATAGTCATGATCATTTCAAACAGAAAATAATAAGCATTAGCATTCAAGGTTTATGTAGAATTCTTAAGGTTAGTCAAATCATAAGAAACATAACATGTCTAAACCTGTAATTACTCAAACCTATGACTCTTCAGGTTAGTTGAATCATCAATCAAGATAAGAGATATATTATGCATAAGACCTGTGATTATTCCAACCTATACCTTCATGATTCTTCTGGTTAGTCATATCATCAATTAAGGTAAGAAACATAATATGCATACAACCATGATTATTCAAACCTATGACTTCATGAATAATCATTATCAACAACAGTATAAGATCCTAACACAAGGTAGGATTCTATCTTGATATAGGAAAAACATACCTGGATTAGCATGCTAGCTATTTATGTCTAACATACTCACATGATGTCTTCTTGTTCTTCTTCAATGACTTGTGCTAGTAACCTGTATATCTCATAGGTTAACTATTACAAAACCAAGTTATACATACCTCGTAGATGGATCTTCTATGAGATCCATGACAATGGATGAATCTTTGTCCTCATGTTATCATGATCATATGTTCTTGGACCAGAACATGATTTGTCTTTCTTGGTGTACCTTTCATGTTAGTAGACAACATAAAACTCATACAACATCACAATGTGTTAGTACAAACATAAGTTTCATACTCCTAATAAATGAATGACTTCTATCATGCATTCATAATTTTATTAAGGTGATATGATAAGTCTAAAATCAAGATTGTACTAACCATGATAACATGAAGACAAACATACCATAAACTTAATTATGAACAAATCTCAAAGCATACCTCGATGAGTCATACCTGTCGAGATCACTTGTAATCTTCTTATGTAAGGCCTTAGCCTCATCTCCCTCTGAAACAGGAACTTCTTCACTTATGCAAGTGACCAATCCATCTTCTTCTAGGATCAACCCCAATCCACTTGATTTGCAAGAACTGGACCTGGAGCTGGATATGGGTTTGTCAGAGAGACCCCAAAAATTCAAACTTTGAATTTCAAACTTCCGAAAGGATAGGAATATGCGCCTTGATGAACTGATCAAACTGGTATATTCAGAATTTGAAAACTGCAAAGTTTCACTCCTCAATTTTGCCTTTGAAACTTCTGGATTCACTGGTCGTGACCCTGAACTGGGGTTTGATGAAGCCCACTCTTTTGCCCCATCAAAATGTTTGATCCAAATCTCTAAGCTTCTATTTTTCTGAGGAGCTTCCAGCCGTGTTCACAGATTTCAAAAATTCCCATTTTTACAGAAGCCCTAATTTTCCACTTTTCTGATCAAAGTCCCGAACTAGGGTCTAATCAAGCCCGGCCTTCTGCCCAACCAAAAATTCTGATCTTGGTCTCTAAATTTCTATTTTGATGAGTAGCATCCAGCCGTGGTCTCCGATTACAAAAATTCCAACTTTCTCCAAAGCCCTAAATTCCGGAAGCCATGAATGAAGGTACCAAAAAATAATTCTGTTTTGACAGAAATATGTACCTGATTGTTTCTGGTGTAACTCCAAAAATTTTGATCCACAGGGTCTGAAAAAGTTTCCTGAGATATCCTGACCTGTTATCTTTCCATCCTGACAGGTCTGACCTCAATTGGATTCTCTGAGAGAGAGTTATGCCAAATGTCGTAACGTGACCTGTTTATGGGATAATACAGGAGAGCGAACTTGTACGGAGTGCCACGTGTCACTGTTTGACCTTCGGCCTCTGAAAAAGTTTTCTGAGATCGCTCTGCCTATTTACTACCTGTCACTTTTCACGAAATTTCATTTGGATCTTCCTAGCCCAAGTTATGACCTTTTTCCCAAGGTCACCTGATTTTGACTCAGATCTGGAAGAGCCAGAAACCCTATATTGTACAGATCATAAATCACAAAGTACAACGAATTAGAGGTTGTCCTTTGGATACAAGATACCTGGATATATTAGCTTTGGCATGTAACAATTTCAGATCCGAAAACTTCTCCAAAACGGATTTATAGCGAAAGTGCTACGATGACTGGTTTTTGCTATATCAAGCCCTAGCATCGTTAGTGCAACAAGTGTCATACATGCCATATCATGCCTTCTTTCAGGCTAGCTCTGATACCATGTTAAATTGTTATGAATTTACTTCAATATGATCTAGGATCTTAACTGAGAGAACAACATGTATAGCATATCTACAGCATATCAATCATGGAGACAATAATGCAAGCACACAAGAGACACAAAGATTTACTTGGGGAAAACCATAAAGGTGAAAAACCCCAATAACTTCCTCAGAGATAGATAGAGCAATGATACAACCAATCAAGAGAGATAGACATAACCTAGCAGCAGATCCTCCTCCTCTATAAGTGCGCCTCTCCTCCTTGAGAGCATGTGTGAGAAGTGAGTGAGCAAATAGAGTGCCTCCCGCACTCTATTTATACTTGACTTGACTTGCCTTTTTACCTAACTCATGTAGGCTCGAACTTAACCACATAATATAATGCTGACTGGGCCGACCCCCAATAGGGTGGTCTAATAACCCTTTGACCCACATGGCCGACCCCCAATAGGGTGGTCTAATAACCCTTCGACCCACATGACTTATACAGGGCCGACCCCAACAAGGTAGTCTAATAACCCATCAAGTATAAGTTACGACACTTACAATATAAATGACGACACTTCCTTATAGAGGAATAATACCATCTCTATAGGAATACAATATACATATATGTGAAATACATTCTGAAGTTACATATACATCAACACTGTTGGGATTGGCCCAAGTGGGGCATTTTTTTGCAAGTCAAGTTTTGGAACTGCAAAGTTGAGCACAGTTCAGATGAATAATTTTTGGTGCAAGTCAATTTTTGGAGCTACGAAGTGGAGCGCAACGCAGTATCGACAGGATGGGAACCTCACAACTGAGGATTGGTTCTGCAAAGTAGAAGCACCACAATGCTCCATCAGGGAACCTATTTTGGGTAAAGAACGAAGGTAAGGTCGGCTGGGTGAAAGTGACCTATTTTTCATTAAGATACTCCATGATTACCAAGTAGGCGGGTAAGGAGTAAGGAGGAAGGAAAGCGACCGGACACATGTGTAGAGGAAGCACAACATGAACCGACCGCATAAGGTTATTAGAGAAGGAATGACCAAGAGAAAGCGTAATTCGGCATGTGATTGATAGGGCAGGATGAAAGTGACTTGACCATGCATAGAGGATGGCCACGACGAAAGAGTCACTATCAACACTTAACAGTTTGGTTAGGGGAAAACCACGACAGTTTTGGGAAACCTTAGGGTTTTTTCCTATGCATTGTAAAGACATGACCTACGGGCATGATCTATAAGAAGGCATATTTTGTAAGGGAAAGGGTTAATCTATGATTATTGGTTGTTGAATATTGAATTGTAATTGTTGAAAGCCATTGTAAAAGCTCTGCAAGCTATGTGTGTAGAGACTTATTGAGAGAGAAGAGAGTCTGCAAGCTGAGTGTGTAGACTGGAATTGTTGTACCCTTCCCAAAGACTAATACAACAACAATTCCTGTGGACATAGCTCCCATCCTGGGGGTGAACCACGTTATACTCTGTGTTGTGTGATTGTTTACATGTTTGCATCTGTTATTTGCTTAAAATGAATGCTTAAGATATTGCTTATCAGTTTATGTGTTTTACTTTTATATGTATTCGCCATAAGGAATGAGACGGGAATAATATGTTAAGTTTCGCATATGTGGATGAATGCTAGATGCATAAGTTGGTTAGATAAACACTTAAGTAGGTAGAGCTCGCGCCGTGCAGCTCCCTCGAAGCGCAGCACTGGAAGTGCGCAGTATTTTGTGTTCCATCATATTGTATAAGCCATAGGATAAATAACATAAGGCAGTTGATGAATGGGTAAAACACTAAGTATAGCTTGTTGAATCTAGTTAAGTATGAAGAGGAAGCGGAATTATCTGTTGCGTTGTCCTATTGTTGAGTAATTCCCAAACCGTGCAGTCCTTGGATGCGTGAGTTGTGCAAGCGTCTGAGCTTTTGGAAGTGCTAACCACGAAGAAGGTGATCTTTGCACAGTCCTCAGTCCACAGCGCGAGCCTCGTGACGCGCTGTTTTGCAGATCCGTTTAAGCACTCATCACGTGGTTGTGGAAACCTGATTCCACAGCCCCCCCATAACTTCACCTTAGGTGAGACCTTAGTCTGCTCGCAGATTGTTGCCGAAAGGGCCAGTGAAAAGGGGTTTTGTTGGTGCTTTGAACCGCGAAGAACCTGGGTCTTTATAGAAAACCTCAAGACAGTTATGTTAAGCCAACATTCGACATATCATTTATATACCCAAGGTGATGTGAACCTAAAAAACATTAGCATTGAGGAAGTCACCCTACCTGGTCTTATCCAGTTCACCACTATTCATGATAGTTGATTGGGTCCATCATGGGCCCTATTCAATTTTACAAACATGTGAAAGTCACACTTAGGGCTTGGTGATCCACATAAAATTTACACAAATTGTACAACAAGTAATGCCATTTTTTTGCAATTTATAAATCAAAACTAATGCTTCCCACTACGTTTTGTTGTAATTGTGCTCTCTTCATTGTAGCTTTCTACTAGTTGTGTTGATTATCTTTTCGAGAATGATTGAAGTCGATCATGCATAGAAAAAGACATTGTTACATCCTCAAATATTTGTTAGTGCTTGAGGTGATATTATTGAAGGTATCCATGGAATCCATATATCTGACCCTTAGATATTGTTATAGTCCAATATATGACTCTTATACATTCCATGTCAAAGATATCCATGGAATCCATATATCTTCAAGTAACACCTTTAGTGTCAACTTCAATATGTCATTAGTGACAGTTTGGAATTTGTGAATTGATGGATAGGTTGGCCAAAATTTATTTGTGACCTTAATGGACATCATATCATTCATTAGACACACAAAACATTTGGATCAGACCAACCATAAAACAACATTCAACGGCTTGGAAGCAACTTTTGAGATGACAAATTTGGAGCTTCTTCACTATGGTCTTGGTTAGGAGGTATGGAAGAACGGGTATAGTATGTTTATATCTTACGCAAAAATATGTGAGAGGATTGTTTAAGAAATTTCAAAGCACTAATTGGAAACCATAAACAACACTATAAGAGACTAGGTTGAAGCTATCTATAAAGGACGATAGATTTTACCTCATGCATACACTAGTAAGAAGTTTAATAGATTTGGACTAAACCATACCTAAGATTAGTTTTGTGCAAATCCCCAATATTAGATCCTATCCCCACTAAATGAAAAATTCCTATGCACCTAACATATATTGAAATTTGAAAAACTTCACCATTATATGAGTCAAGGAGGATGTATGCTTTCCTAAATAAAAAAATATATGCTAACAAACTCTCGTTCTACATCATTATTTTCATAGTTACCTTATGATTCTTCACACCATGTTATATCATTCCCTTCATAATGACCTTATAATTCCTCACATTAGGTGTTGCAGTATGCACTCTTGCCAATGATCAATTGGAACTCCTTGGAATAATAGGGTTGGAATTATGTGCAAATCCAATAGCAATTTCATAACATGTAGTTTTTATTGTCAAATACAATATCACAACATAATGATGCTATGTATTTATGAACAATATGCTACCTCGACACAACATCACACAAACATGGCTCCCTCAATGCATGATAGATTATAGTGATGGACGAATGGTGCAACATGACTCTCTTGATCCAAAATCTCATCGCAAAATATCATAGCAAAAACTTAAAGTGCACCAATGAAAAATAAAAGCTTCACCAAGAGAAAATGGGCCATAGCAACACAAATAATGACACTACAACCTCGTATTATTATATATAGACTCTTCTTTTCCACTATGTGTGTATGTACAATCTCTTGAGCTATCATTCACTAATATATGATTTCCATTCTCCCACAAATATTTCTTTTATGTCTCAATATTATACTTTGAGGAAGATTAGTTTGGGTCTATATGTCATTGTTTTGAGATTATTTTGTAAACTATATTACAAATTGGTATTGACTTCTTGTCATTAAGGTAGCCAATACAATTTTTTGCAATCTAATATTTATAGTCTTAAGGACTTATTTACATGGTCGCATTTTTTTTATCTTTTTCAATAGATCAACTTCTTAGATTGAAAAGAGATTATGGAAAAATATCCTAAAATTATGGCCTAGCCAAGAGTCCTATTTTTGGTTGAAAACACTAGTTTTTGTAGTTCTCTCACTATTATAGGTTCCATTACAATTATATTTTATTCCTTTTAGACATATTTGGTGTATTGGTCCTTTTAAACAATTGCTTGTAGAAATAGGTCTATCTTGGCTTTAATTCTCTTTATGAATACTTGTTCTTGGTGAGTTTCACTTGCAATTTCACCTACAAATTATATGAAGCACTTCATTATTGCACTGGTTGAAACAAGAAATCTGAACTGGTTATTTATGAAAGTTGTTATCTTGTTTTGAATGAAAAAAGATGTTGTACTAATTATGTGGAATATAGTCTTCTTTTGCATAAAAAAATGATATTGTTTTTTTTATGAGGATAGTTACATTCATGCTGCTTGCTTCCATCATTATGCAATACTCTTTTACTTATCTCAACTTCATCTTTTTAAAATTGTGAAGAACCTGCAACAATTAATTGATGAATACACGATATATCAGATCACAAAATATTTTTATTGATCGCAGGCCACTTCGAGGGGGCAACCTCCTTTTAGCAAGCTCAATACAAAATAACTTCACGGTGCCTTCATTGGCCTCAACACAAACTTACATACTAAGTTTAGGTGCCAATACTATGGGTCAAAACCATGGGCCAATAAAAACTATAGATCAACAAATACTATGAGACGACTTTGTAGCTAGGGTTTTACCCCTAGCTTGTGCCAATGAGCACCTACTAAGGAGAATGGACTCCTTAGTAGCAGTTCAGTATATTAAACTAATTATGCAATAAACAAAAAATTAAATTATTTCTAATACAAGCATGAAGCATAAACACCAAAATGAAAGAATGACTTTGTATTGATGTTACCTTGAATGTCAAGGTTGGTGAAGCCCTTTGCAGTGTCCAAGAGGATGCTCCAAGCTTCAAGAATGCTCCTTCTCCTTCTCCAAGGTTGGGGATGGGCCAAAGGTGGCTCTCAAGGTGAAAATAGTTCAAAGGTGAACTAGGGTTTCGAGAGAGATTTTGGCAGAGTAAGGGTGCTTGTGATTGTGGATATGGAATAAGGGATCTCCATCACCTATTTATAGTTTTTTGGTGGTGGAGTGCTGACCCATGGTTTTAGGAAACACATGGTTTTAGGCAGCTGTATAGGGTTTTTTCCTCCTTTTCCTCATTATTTTATATTTTTATTCCCTTTTTAGGGGATTTTTGCTATTTTTGGAGGAAAAGGGGGTTTTTTAGCCTTTTTTAGGCTATTTTGATGGTTTTGTGGCCTTTTGGAGGCATTTTAGGCCTTTTGGAGGCATTTTAATGGGATTTTTTAGGATTTTAAGGGAAAAATGGTAGGAAAATGGACAAATGAGCCATATAATGTGGTAAATGAGCTAGTGAGCACTTTTTGGGTGTTAACAGATTGCCCCCTGATGTGCGAGGTCAGGAGCTCATCGTATGGCCGATGGACATCATAAGTCATGAATGGTTTTTCTGGGTATGGAGAGAAGAGAAGAAACAAACTGAAGCCCGGAACAACGATCCCGAACAACTGCAAGAACTAAAAGTTCATAACCTCAATAATGGATGAGGAATCATCTGATCATATGGACGAGGCGGGCATTCCCATGCTCGTATCAGGATATAACATAATAACAACAATGGGGTCCAAAAATGGGGACCTGAAATATACATGACCTCAAATACTGACTGAGGAATAATCTCAATATATGGACGAGGCGGGCATACCCATGCTCGTATCAAGATACATAAATATAACTGTAAGGCCCGAAAAAAGGGGGACCTGTAAGATACATGACCACTTTGTACATCATAAGAGTCCAGAGGGGACACAAATCTGGGACATACTGCTGAGCGGACCATGTGTGAACTGCAGAACTGGTGCACCGGAACAATCAACAGTGCTACTGAGTGTGGTACCAAAGGAACTGATGAGCTGCTGGATCATAGTGACTGGGGTCAAAACTCTCCATCGTACACGGAACTTGGAACGGATCTGGAACTGAAACTGGGTACTCAAGGAAGCATGGAACTGGATGGCTTCCGAATACAGACGCCAACGCAGCCCGGACATCCACAGGAACATACAACTGGGCGTTCCAAAGTGACTCACCAATGTGCTAGAGTCGGGGGAAATCCGGGGTCTTCGACTAAAAACTGATGGGATATAATCCTACGCGATCCTCAACGATGCGATCAAGGTGCTGAAGTCGAGCATGTGAGGAACAACCACTCGGAGAGGCAATGATGTCTCCTCTCGGAATGATCCGTAGGCACCTACCACAGATGGTGATAAGTCCAAGGCGTAGGGACCTCTGGGCCTATCCTCTGGAATAGAGGAGCTGTCGTCGACAGAGGGAGACCTGCCCCTATCAAGGCAATGATGTGTCCTTGACAGGAGCGCGAGGTACAAGACCGAAATGTGATAGTACTGATGGAAGAACTGATAAAGTGCGGGGGGACAACTGGGCAAGTAGAGTGGGTGGACTCAAACTTCCTTTGTTCAGAGTATGATAATGGAAATGATCTGGCAGCATATGAAACTGACTCAGGGGAAAGGGATCATAGCTGTAATGGATCTGGGGGAATAACTGGCTGAGGGAGACTCAAGCTGGTGTAACGTGGCAGGAGACTGCAGAATACTCTGAACAAAGGCGACCTAATTGGGGGTGCTGCCGAGATGATCGATCATAGTGCCATGAGGCACGGGAGGGTACTTCTTCATGGGTTAAGGAATTAGAAGAAGTGTGTGGATAAAATGATACTGTCGTGTGGATTTTACGAGCCCAGGACAGTTCATGCTCGTGGTTGCTTTCAATTTTAAGGAGTCTGAAAGCAATAAGAAGACTCTGAGGTAGTGGAATGGTACTGTCGTGTGGATTTTACGAGCCCAGGACAGTGTATGCTCGTGGTTGCTTTCAATTTTAGAGAGTCTGAAAGCAAGTAAGAAGACTCCAGGGGGTTGCTTTTTCGTAGATTTAGTCTCCAAGGCCCAAAGAAGCATAAAAGGATGCAATGAAGAACTCTTCTAGCCGGTGTGACTAGAGTATTCCTTTTTCGTAATTAGTCTACCAGGTCCGGAAAAGGGTTAAACTTATACCAGATAGACGCCCTTTCAGGTACTTTAACGAGCATGAAAGGAAGCAAGATTGCTCGGCGATCTTTTCATTCTTTTAGGAGTCAGAAAAGAGCTTAACGGAAACTCCCTAAGTGCCTTTTTCGTAAAGGACTTGTCCGGCCCGAAAAAGGGATAAAATTATACCGAACAAAAGGAATGGCCAGGCAAGGAGGAAGTGTTCAATCGAGGTTTAGTAATGATGACCAAGAATGAGGGTAGGTGGGAACACTGATGGGCCTCCTTGCGGGGTAGATGAAATGGTGGCAAAATAACGAAACATTTACAGTATGACAGGAGTGAATGGCTCATGTAAAAATGTGGAACAATCCGATGGCAGCCGATGTGGCACGCAAACCGAGGCAGCAAGGTGTTGAGACACAATGTTGAAATTGTACCAAGTGAGAGCGAGAAATGATCTCAAGCATCATCACGAGCTCGGAAAAATGAATCCGGCGATATAAAGGATGTCAAAAACGGGTGACGGCCGATGTGGCACGCAAACCGAGGTGACGGGGGCATTTTGGAAAAAATGCCCAGAAAATATGGAGGTGAGAGCGAGAAATGATCTCAAGCATCATCACCAGCTCGGAAAAATGAATCCGATGATATAAAATATGTCAAAAACGGAGAACGACCGATGTGGCACGTAAACCGAGGCAACTAGTGGCATCTGGACACAATGTTGATATTGGTCCTGGTGAGAGCGAGAAATGATCTCAAACATCATCACGAGCGCGGAAATATGAATCCGACGATGCAAATGGTGTGAAAAACGGAGGTCATAAGGACTCCGGAATGGTCAAAGGAAAGAACTATGCGTATCAAATCCAATGTACAAGTGACATGTGACCTCAAAAATGGTTGAGATCACAAATGTGAAAAAGTGAGCAGGGTTAATGACTTGCCCCCATGCTATGTGCATGGGGTTTATGATTATGGATCACATATGTGTGGGTTTGAACAATGGGTTCATTGACGTGCTGAGATAGATGTGATGGGGAAGGTTCAAAATGGTTGATCATGCCCCCTATCCCAGGGTCGAGGGAATCTATGATGCCCCTTGACTCAGAGGTGTCAAGGTGTGGCTCTATAATAGCGGGGTCGAGACCAGGCATGTCGGTATAGGACCAAGCAAAGACATCACGGAATTCTCGGAAGAGTTTTCTGTACTCCTCAATCTCTTGTTTACTGCAGAAAGCTCCTAAAGTGATGAGTTCAGGGGCATGTCCTGGGGCAGCGATATCAACTTGGATGACAGGTGAGATGTTGGCCATGTTACCTTCCTCGAAGGCATCAGGAGCAGGGATAGGGTCCTTGAACCAGTCGACCTTGGTGGGGAGGAAGTCGTTAGACTCAACCGCGTATTGGGTAGCGGAGCTAGAGGAAGACGCTTCTGGGATGAAGTAGGAACGATGATGCATATCATCCCAGGGATAATCCGGGGCAGTAAGGGCCTCAAGAATCTCCTTATTGGTACGGAAAGTCTGCGTCGTCAAATCGGTTGACGAGGGAGTAGTGGAAGTGTTGGTTGAAGAGATCATGTAGATGATATTAACCTCTTCGGAAGGGGGAGAGACCGGGGGGTAGATCTCCTCAATGGTTGGTGGTGCCGTCTCAAGATCCAGATTGTTCATCTCATAGAGAGCCGCTCTGTAATCCGGGAGATCGGGACAATGATGTGAATAGTGCCCGTAAATACCGCAGATGGCGCAGGAGTGGTTGGTACGTAGGGACTTATCTTTAGGCTTAGGAGTAGGGTTGAGTTCGACAGTTGGGATGTTTGGGTCATCATCGAGCATTTGCATGTGCTTCTGTAACGCAGGTAACTGTGGGCATTGGTGGGTCGCATGGCCCAACTCGTCACACAGCGAGCATTTGGGAGGAGCACGAAACACTGGAGGGTTCTTGACTGTCTTGGGAGGTGGGACAGCAGTGTAAGGTTGTGGACCTCTGCCCCCAGTGGGTTGAGGGGGAGGAGGAGGTGTCGTGGAGGACGAAGGGGTAGAGACACCGGGAGGTGGCTGAGTGGTAGTAGCCATGGGTTGCACCGGCTGGAGGACGACATCAGGTGTCGGCGGGCGAACGGGAGGCGAAAGGTACCATACAGGTAATCCCAAGGTTAACCCAGGGAGGCTAAGGGTAGCCATGACCGGGGCGCTTACGACTCCTGCTGGAGGAACTAGGAAGGGGATCGTATGGATCGGTGTAACACCAATGTGACTAGGTACCAATGGTGGTTTAGGCAACAAGGATGGTTGATTGTTAGGTGGTAGGATGTCATGGGACAAGGTACATAAGTCAGACATTTCGGGCGTAGATGATGGCGGAGGAATGGATTGAAAGGTGGAGGTCATCGGCGCGTCTGAGTAGACTCCAGGCCCCGTAGAGGAAACAAACGAGGTGGTGGCACTAGAAACAGGTTGTTCAACCATGGGGAGAACATTTTCAGGTGCCGCGGGAGCACTGGGATCATAGTAAGTGAGCTGGTCAATCTTAACCACGCGTCCTTCATGGGGGAACATCATGGTGCGAAAGACAGAAGAGGCAACCGCCCGCATGGCATACATGTAGCTGCGGCCAAGTAGAAGGTTGTAATCCAATTGGGCATTGATTACCTCTATGTCAATAAGAACTGTTTTACCACCTAACTGGACAGGAACGTTGGGCAGGAGGCCTTGGGGCTGGGCCGAACGACCGTCATAGGCACGTAACGCAGTGGTGGACTGCTGGAGAGGAGGGGATCCTAGTTTCTGCCATACAAATGTAGACATAACGCATGTGGAAGCACCCTCATCAATGATGCACCGATGGATAACAAGATTCCTAACGGAGACTGTAACTTGGAAGGCTAAGCTGGAAGGTAGGCGTGGTTCAGACTGGTCTAAATCAAACGCCATCAAATGTGAATCAGTTGGGTCAATCCCCCCGATGGCGGAAAGTAAAGTCTTGCGCTGGGAAGGGCAGTTCTTCAAGACTTCCAACGCAGACATGGCTGCGGGAGATTGGGCTAGGTCGTCTACGATGTTGTAGTTTGACGCAGCACGTGCATTAGGGTTATTATTGATTCGGCGCAGTGGGAAACGAGGTGCTTTCGCAGCGCCGTCTGTGGGAGGCGGAGGTATACGTAATGCCTGATCGGTGGGGTGGGCGTTAGTAGTTTTATCCGTGGGAGTGGCTTCAGAGGTGGAGACATATTGGTTCCGACGGGTCTGGAGGTTGACGTCAGCGGATGACATCATCAGTAAGTGGTGGGTACCTGAGTCAAACATGGGTTGATCAGGGGCAGCGTAGGTGATCTGTTGTTGTTGGGGTTGCACGTTAGCTTGAGGGGCCAACGGCTGAGTGTTCACCACGCCTTGGGTCGGTAAGGGGTTTTGCAGCACCAAAGGGGGTTGCTGAGGTTGGGGGGGGTTGGGCGGTGCTTGGGGAGCCGCATGCCCTTGGCGATGGGCCTCGTCAACCCAAAGCTGCCGGGCTCGCTCCAAGTGTGGGCAAGCATGGGTGTAATGTCCATAGACCCCGCAAATAGAACAAGGGTGGTTTGTTCGCAGATTGGGGTTTTTGGCCTGCTTGGGCGGGCGATCAGGGTTTTGATTAGCGGGGGCCGCATTGTTATTGTCAGGGGGATTAGCCGGTTGACCAGCTTGGTCTGCAGGTTGGTTGTTTCCCCGATTACGGCCTTTGCCGCGGTTCTGTTGGCCCTGGTTACGTTGGTTATTCTGGTTTTGCTGCGGGTTATGTTGGGCGTAAACTTGCCCTTGGGCAGCAGGTGGATTTTGAGGTTGTGCAGGTGCTGGAGCAGGCTGCGGAGGATGATATGCAGGTTGAGGCTGAGCAGGTGCAGCAACTTGAGGGGGTTGCTGATAGGACTGCGGAGCCGGTTGTGGATGTGCCGCAGGGGCTGCCTGGGGCGGATAATAAGCTGGTGGGGCTTGGGAAGGCGCAGGAGCTGAGGCAGCCTGCTGATGGTAGTAAGGCTGAGGGGCGACTGGAGGAGTATAAGCAGGAGTCGCATACCCGAAGCACTGTGGTGGACATGAGGGCCCATGGGAATGGTGATGTGTCATGGGAGCATATGAGTTGGTTGCTCCAGACTGGGAGGTAGCCCTCGACAGGTCGGGGCCAGGGGTAGGTCGTGCGATAGAAAATGGTTGGGGATGCGAAGAAACACGGCCAATGATACCATCTGCAGCGTGGGATGCCCCCGGCGCATCATGGTGGGAGGACTCGCCGCGAGGGGCGTCAGGTATAATGGTATAAAGGTAACCCGACTGGGCGTAAATGAGGTCGAACTGCTGTGCCTTAAGGATGGCCTCTTCTTCAGACTGGGGTCTTTCTGAAGCTACATCCTTAGCGATGACAGGAAGCAGGGACTTGAGGAACCAATCGAGGAAGATACGGTCATCTAGTTTAATCTTGCATAAGCTACGGCGTCTACGCCATTCATGGATGTGGTCCGTGATATGGGTAGCCGTGTTTTGTCTACAAGATAGAAGGATCTCAACGCCCGCGTCATAGCGGACTGGCAACTGGAAGAACTGCAGGAAGGTCGAGGCCAGGGAAGAAAAGGTGGCGTGGGTCCCATGAGGCTGCTCAATATACCACTTGGCTGCAGAGCCAGTGAAGGTGCGCTGTAAGAGACGGAGGCGAACAGAGTCATCCACAATGGAGTTAGAGGAACACCATAGGTGGAAAGACATGATGTGGTTCTGTGGGTCCTCACCGGCCTTACCCTCGAATTTAGGGATGTCAGAGGGTAGTTTGGTAGGCATATGAGGCCACATAGGGTCGTGTCGAATAGGATCGTTGGTCAATCTGGCCAGGTCAGGTAGGTTGAGGCTAGCCATGAATGGCAAACTGGAAGAAGGCTGCGACACAGTAGTGCTATGGACCAAGTTGGGGCCAGTGCCCCCAAGTGGAGGGACAAGATTTAGGGTGGTGCCCCCAAGTGGGGGGACTGAGGTAGTGGAGGATGGTCCAGCACCACCATGGGTAGTGTGAGCCACTGATGTAGTGGGGATAGGTATTCCCGCTGTGGGAATAGGCACCGTGAGGGGAACGGTAGAGGGTTGCCCCATGGAGGGCATACCAAAAACAGGTGTAGTAACTGGTGTAGTAGTGGTGGATATGCCACCAATGGTCCCTATGACAAATGGAGTGGAAGTCGTACCAGCCATGGGGCTAGTAGGGGCAGTATAAATAGGGTTCTCAGACTCTTCGTCAGAATCAGAGGTAAAGTAAGGTGCGTCACTATCTGGTGACGGAGACCTACGTCGCTGACGGGTGGAGTCAAGTGACAAGGCTCTAGATCTGTGATGAGTGGTATCAACGGACAATGATCGGAATCTATGACGAGTGGTGTCGAGAGAACCGTGCTGTGGGGGCTCGCCCCTGAGGCGCCGAGAATGTCTCGGGGACTCAATGGTGACAGATGGTGTCTAAATCTCTGTGGGTTGAGGTGAGTATAAAAAACAGCTCAAAAGATCCCAATGCAACCGAGTGTGCAGAAGGAGAGCTAAAAAGCAAGGCACTCAGGCCAACAACCAACTCAAAACACCCACTGCAACAGCTGTGCTACAATAGGTGGAGTAACAACAAAGATGGTCAGAATACCAACAAGCAGCAGGCTTCCTAGAAAAGAAAAATGGTGGACTCACTAGACCAAGGGAGGTAAAGGAGCATGCAAACACCTAGCTAAAAGTATTCTGACTTAACTAAACATATCCTCTGCAAGGTGATGAAATCCAAGTCAGACAATATGAGTAGGAAAGCCAAGTGGCTATGATATCCCCCTACCGGGAGGGATACCGGGTAGTCAATCCTAGAAGAATGGCAACTAAGATACCCCGTTCATGACACGTCCAGAAAGGTGAATCTGCCGTTTAGTTTGTTGACCGCAATACCCCTATACAGGAATATCCCGCGAACCGCGAAAGGTAGCCCTTCGGTTACTGAATGGAGTGCGGTATTCCACTCAGGCCTCCGGAACCAGTCTCCCGACTTCAACCCTCCTAAGGGAGAGGCCCTCTGATAAACTGGTCGTGACCGTGCCAAAAAGTACTAAGGGATTTTGGTTCCCTAGTTGGACAACAACTATGTCTCAAGTGAAATAACCAAGGGGTGTTATTGGAAGCCTATCCCCCTGATCCTACCTAACTATAATGATTCTTTTGTGTTCCCCAAGTGGGGTTAGAATGTTGGTTTAGTTAGGTACTTTTTAAGGCTCACTTGATTTAAGGTGACAGAGTGTGTGCTCGTGAGGTGTTGAACCCAAAAACAGAAGTGCCACAAGGGAGGGCAACTTCCAATCTATCAATAATGCTGAAATTGATTCTTTTAATTTGCAAAATTTTCTGAAATAAAAATACTGAAATTTTAAAAAGATTCTGTAAAAGGAACAGAAATTATGTTGCAGAAAGGCTGTAAGGAAGTAGGCTGCAGGTGGGACAGAGGGCTGTTCAAATGCAGAAAATATTGCAGCAAGAGGGGCTGGGCTCAAAAACAGGAAAAGAGCAGAAATCAGACCGCGGGTCTGTGGCGGGTCAGAACAGGTCGACCGCGGGTTTGAGGGCAACAGCGGCGGTCAGGTCGCCGCTATCGGGCCAATAGTTGCAGTCGGGACGCAGGAAACAGGGGAAAAGGCACAGTCGGGTCGCGGCTATCGGGCCAACAGTGGCAGTCGGGACGCAGGAAAACTGGAAAAAGACACAGTCGGGTCGCGGCAAAATGGCTAACAGGCGCAGTCGGGACGCGCGAAAGAGGCAGGAAGCCGCAGTCGCGACGCAGGAAAAAGGCCGACAGGCGCAGTCAGATCGCGGCAAACAGGCTGATTAGCCACGGTCGGATCGCAGGTAACAGACTTGAATCCGCCGGCAGAGCGTCGGAAGCAGTCTGAGAGCCACGGTCGGATCGCGGGTAAAGGCCTGAAAGGCGCGGTCGGGACGCGACTGCAGAGGAAAAAGACGCGGTATGCAGCGGCCGAAAGGGACAGCCGAAAGAAATTTTTTTTTAAAAAACGGAAACCAGAAATTCGAAAACTAGGGGAGTCGCCAAAACTGTAGCTAGGGTTTTACCCCTAGCTTGTGCCAATGAGCACCTACTAAGGAGAATGGACTCCTTAGTAGCAGTTCAGTATATTAAACTAATTATGCAATAAACAAAAAATTAAATTATTTCTAATACAAGCATGAAGCATAAACACCAAAATGAAAGAATGACTTTGTATTGATGTTACCTTGAATGTCAAGGTTGGTGAAGCCCTTTGCAGTGTCCAAGAGGATGCTCCAAGCTTCAAGAATGCTCCTTCTCCTTCTCCAAGGTTGGGGATGGGCCAAAGGTGGCTCTCAAGGTGAAAATAGTTCAAAGGTGAACTAGGGTTTCGAGAGAGATTTTGGCAGAGTAAGGGTGCTTGTGATTGTGGATATGGAATAAGGGATCTCCATCACCTATTTATAGTTTTTTGGTGGTGGAGTGCTGACCCATGGTTTTAGGAAACACATGGTTTTAGGCAGCTGTATAGGGTTTTTTCCTCCTTTTCCTCATTATTTTATATTTTTATTCCCTTTTTAGGGGATTTTTGCTATTTTTGGAGGAAAAGGGGGTTTTTTAGCCTTTTTTAGGCTATTTTGATGGTTTTGTGGCCTTTTGGTTTTAGGCTATGCATCCAACAACAATAATACAAACTATTATAGGTCAAATCTTCACTTCTCTGTCCGTGATCACATTGCTCTATTGATCACACAAAAGGACACCATGGATTGATAAGCTAGGTTGACCTAGATGAGTTATGGTTGGAACTACTCTTTACAGTTTAAAATCTTGATGTTTCTACAGGTTTCACCACATGTGCACTACTCTTGCTATAGAAAACCAACGCACACCTCAAAAAATGTGCTGCTTTGCTCAAGGACAACTAGTGCACATTTTCAAAAAAGTTGCAAAAGCTTGTTGCAAAGCACAAAAGTTTCTCTTTGTGCGATACTCTTGTTGTATGAAACCAGCTCACATCTTAAGATGAAATCAAAAAATATATTAAGATTACAAATTGGGATTAGTTGAAGTTGGTTCTGCAACGTCCCCAACCTCCCAATTCAACCACATCTCGAATTCAACTACCTACCTTGTCCCATAAATACAAAGAGGATCCATGAAAGAGGGACCTAGAAGGAATGCTTTAAGTGCTATTATGCTGGAGGAATTCCCAAGTCATTGTGAAGAGAAGGAACCCAAGACTCAGTTGCATAAGCGTCTTGACCGATTAGGTATATTTGTACTGATTCATGCTTCTTTGACGATAAAAAAGTGGAAATACCCTTCCGGTCCCAAATCGAATGTCTATTGGATTGCATGTTCATTTGGTTCAATATCTGATTGTAGTTGATGTTTAATTGCTTTCAATTTCATCATAATTGTTGCAGTTAAGATACGTTGAGGAAGGTTAACTTTGTGTTATAGGTTCACCATAGTGGAAGATCAAGCGAAAGACCAAGCGAAAGCTAGGACCAGCCATTGACAAAAGGTACATCTTTCGATATCTTGATCTCTTTCATTTGTAAGAACTAAATGCAATGCAATGAATGTATTTACCTGTCACCCCACCCAAGTTGGAAGTGTCTTCTCCTCACTATAAGGTATTAATATTGCACAACAGGCTAGCGACTCCGTTGGGGAGTAACCGGTTTTTTTTCTTCTCTAGGAGACCTTGTTAGGTTTTTCTTCTAGTCTATTTCAGTCTATTTGTTCTCTGAGAGGTCTTATAGGTCATTGTTTCCTGTTCTTTCTATTTTGATTCATCTCAGTCTACTATTGCAAATCCTTTTTGTATGATTTCAGACCCTGTGCGCTGGTTTACTATACTCACAGTAGTGCATTTTATGTCATGAATGTTGCTTTGTCCACTACAGAGTAGCGCATATTTCCTAGTGTGCGCTGGTTTCTGTACCATACAGTAGCGCACTTAACCTGCATACTTTATGATGTGTGTGCGGGTTTCTAGTGTATAAAGTAAAGCATTTTCCGATGTGTGCGCGGGTTTCTAGTGTATAAAGTAGAGCACTTTCTTATGTGTGCACGGGTTGTTAGTGTATATAGTAGCGCACACTCCTATAAGTTTGACCCTTTTTCTGTAGGGTTTGATTTTTGAATGTTGGGTTTGTTCCTTCTTTCACTTTTCCTCTCTGCTAATGTTGATACACCCTTGTGTCTTTTATGGGTCCTGTGTAACCTCTCAAGAGTCCTTTTAGTTTGCTTCAAGTACTATTTAGGTGTCCTTCTGCTTGTTTAAGCCTTTCTGAACCTACTTGACTATTATGCTAGGGTTTGACCCTAGTTGGGTGCTTTTGGAAAGTTTTGATGATTTTATGCCTTCTAAACTTCTGTTCAGATCAGTTTCATTTACTTAAAGCCTTCTTAGCTTTTATTTTCAGTTGGTGTAGTGGTAAAGTGATTTTTGGTTTGCTTTCCTACTTTGTTTACTTGGTTGGTGTTTTACTGGGTTTTGATGCTTAGGAGCAGCCTTATCGGTCTACCTTTCCGCTACATGCATTTTTTTTCCCTTTTATTTTCACTCAGTGCCAAGTATAGAGCTTTTTTGTTTCGAAACAACTAGTAGGTCGATTCTTTCTCATTTTCTGCTTTGATTGTTTAAGCCATTAGTCTCTTATCTTTACTGGCACAACTTTTAGATCTTACTTGTTCCATTTTTTTATTTTAGTTTCTTTGAAAAAGAGAAAAGTCAAAAATTGAAAATTGGTAGCATAACTGTAAGGTTTATCATTTCTTTTTGAAGTAGCATAAATTTTGTTTTGCTTTGAAAATTTAAAAGAAAAAAATCAAAAAAATCTTTAGGTTTGCTTATCTTTAGTTTTGGAAAACACTGAATGAGAAAGTTTAGTGAAAGTTGTTTACTTTTACGCACTCTTTATTTCAGTCACAACCATGCCACGCACTCCACTGCAACCTTTGAATAAAGAAAAACCATTTAAAAAGAACACTTAATAAAATTTATTAGCAAAATTTTTCTTTGTAGGTATACACATCATCAACTAGCTTAGGCTAGGATTTCGGGTTTAAATCACCTTAACCCACCGGAAATTGACTTCATTACTCAACAATCATAGGACGACTATCTATTACATAAATCCACCTCTATCAAATAGTCTTGGGATGCTCTACTCAAACCAAAGCTAAGCACAAGGCCATGGGAGATTGTAATTGTTGAGGATACCCCCTCACTTTCCCATCAACCCTAAACCAGAGTTGACTTGTGTACGGGGGTCCACTAGTTCTTTTTAAAGTGCTTTTGGTTTTCGGGCTTTGCTACTCTGCCTATGCATTTTGAATAGGTTGACGACTGTCCCCCCAGGTTATTTCGTATTGGTGGTAACCTTAGTATCCAGACTCTAGGGCTCTACACAGGTGACGAGAGAAGGCTATTTCTGTTGTGCCTAGGACAGGCATGGGAGGAAACCCTCTACAGAAATTTGGGAAGGCGGTTTGGTGATTCAAATGGTTGCACCCAGAGGACCTGTATGTGGACCTTGGGTAACTATTTTTCATCCTTTGTTGGTTAGTTATGGGCCCTAATCATCCCAGACTTCCCTCCGGAAGGCATCTATTTTCCTGGTTTGGATTACCTAGGACCTTTTAGTGGTGTGCTCTTTGTGTTGCTTGTTTTTAGTTGGCCTTAGAGATTTCTAGCCCGTTGAGTCGGAAACAATGGATAACATCCAGGTGAGCACCAATCAAGGGACCCCTTGTGCTTTTCCATTCATTGGGAACATTGGTACCCCCTTAATGGCTACCTTGAATCTTCTAGGATTCACTAGAGGGCTACCGGTTTGGTTGTATTCCACTCTGAATGCCTTGCATGCTCCTGATGCTTCTCAAGTAAGCACTTCACATCAAGAGCATCAGAACCCTATGCCCGCTTCTCCAGTAACATATTCTTCTCCTCCTTCTACCTCATGTGGTGAAAGTAGTAATACTAGTAACCAACAGTCTAAAAGGAATAGACGGAGGAAGAATACAAAGAAGATGCCAAAGAAAGGGGGCAACCACCCATCCTATGGATGTCATGTTGGGGGCACCTACCCAACCTCTGGAGGTCATGTTGGGGGAAACATTTCAGTCACTGTAAATCATACTTAACCTATGCAACCAGCCTTTGGAGGTCATGCTAGGGGCACCTACCCAACCTCTGGAGGTCATGTTGGGATAATTCACTTAGTCACTGTAAATCATACTGAACCCACCCACCCAACCTCTGGAAGTCATGCTGGGGGAACCTGCCCAACATCTAGAAGTCATGCTGGGGGCACCTACCTAGCGTCTGGAGGTCATGCTGGGAGCAAAATTTTAGTCACTGCAAATCATATTGAAAGCATGTCTTCAACCACTGTTGCTCATGTTGAGGACATGTCATTGATCACTACTGGTCATATTAATGAAAATTCACCAGTTACTGTGAGTCATACTGGAGACACTGAATCAGCCACTACAAGTCATGCTGAGAAAGTTGACATTGTCGACAATCCTAATAAACAGAAGCTTAAGTTCCCTTGTAAGTTTTGCGAGGGAGACCACCTGACCTATTTGTGCCCTGTACTTCTAGAAGTGCAAAGAGTGTGGTCCATAGTTCAAAAGTCTTCTGCTTTTGAGCAACCAACCACTGCAAGTCATGCTGGGGGAAAGCTGTCAGCCAATGCTAGTCATGCTGAGAGTATTGTTATTGTAAACGAGTCTCGATTTATAGGACGCAAGCCAAAGTTCCCTTGTAAACTTTGTAAGGGAGATCACCTTACTCACCTATGCCCTGCTATTCCAGAGGTGCGGAGAGTGTGGTCCATGTCTAAAGGATCCTCTGCTCTTGAATTGTCTATAGACTCCCAATAGCCTGATCAAAGTTTGGCTGATGAAGTAGTTTAACGA